>CM055210.1:3248340-3575840 GCA_029224185.1 Karalla daura | reverse complement strand
CTTTCCAGTCATTTTACTGGTTGGTTTTCTTCGCTGTGAGTCCAAATGTTCAGCCTACACTGATTTAACTTTTACTACTCCGCCATAAGCCCCGGCTTTAGGATTTACACATAAACTGAGCATTTAATCAAAAGACATGTAACAGGGAGGGGGGCGGGAAGGATGGCAAGGACGAATGTAGGGGAACAAAGGGCAGTTAAATTAGGGAGACGCGGGCACAGGAAATGGATGAGGAATTACAGGGGAAGCCCGAGTTATGCCACCTTGAAGAGAAAGAAACGCAAAGAGCGCTCAGGGAAGCCAGGGCTTGAAAGGAGTGTGTGTGTGTGTGTACAGTATGTGTGTGTATGTGTGTGTGTGAGACTTCAAGGAGTGAAATGTTTTTGGCTGCTTTTCTCATCTGTCGACATCTGCAGGCTTTTTGTGTTTCAGGACAAGCCTGGAGATCTCACACACACACACACACACACACACATGCAGGGAGGCCGACCACAACACAAGTGGATGAAAACACCCAGGCAAAGCTGGTTGGCCCAGGTTGGCTCCAGTCCTGCCTAGAGAGAAAGCTGTCTGAGAGTTAAAAGACACAGACAGGCTGACGGGGTCCCAGCCATAACCTGTCCCGGTGGTTCCCAGGCCTGCTGCTGCTGCTGCCACCCTGGACCAGCAATACTGGCTGTGACATGCAAGAGTCTGGCAACCCAAAATGAGGTAACAACAAGCCGAGAACCAAAACTCAGATGATGCTGCTTGTTTCTTGCGTCACAAGATTTCAAGACAAGTCTCCAATATCACCAGAGAAGGACGCCGGATTTGTCAGCATTCGTTATTATTATCATTATTAGTATAGAGTCGCTGCAGCAGTCTGAAGACTCTGTGACCGCTCTTCTCCTGTCCATATGGCTCAGTGAAAGAGAGACTGAAATGCACCTCTTCCCCGGTCTGTGTCAGAGCAGCTGCCGTTACTAGCACCAGAAAGTACAGAGTGGACTCGAGGACTCACCATGCTGAACTAGAAAACTCCAAAACATATTTGTTTCAATGTCGTCTGGTGTGATCTATTGATTCCAGTGAAAGTTGATGTGGCAGAGCAAGCGGAGCAAGGCAGGAATCCAACATTGTTTTTTTTCTGTTCCCGACCCCGTTTCGTTTTTTGAGTCAACTACTGCAAGTTCATTTCAGAGTGAATAAACATATGACATAGATAAATCCCTTCGATTGCCATCTGCTTCAACTCTAACTGCTTTGGAACAGTTATTCATGTGTGTTGGCTGGCGACACACCCTGGGAAGTCTAACACCCTCTCATACATGAAGACAAGTCACTGTCTAGCCAGGCTATGATTTTTCAAGGACTGCAGATCATGCAAGATTACCGTTTACAAGACCACAACCAGATTCTTTTTTTTTTTTTTTTTTTGGTTTTTAAGCTCAGCTATTGGTTGTCACATCACTATTTATATGAGCCACTTTGCAGCATTAGCCTGGAAAACAAACTGAAACAGGCTGGGGGTACACCTCACGGCACCTCTAAAGCTCGCTAATTAACATGTTTGTTCTTTATTTAATTCCCACTAAAACCGAAAGTTAATAACTGGTAATAAATCAGCATTTGTGCACCGAGCTATTTTTTTTCAGTCTACACCAGTAGAGACTCCGGGAAGTTACTGGTTCTGGCCAAGAATCAGTCCCACAAATAAAGCCTCCTTAATAGCAAAAAGTTCCTCAGATAATGAGATGAGGCCTTTTTGAACATTCTTCTGCTATTTTCTCATGAACTGTTGCACTTGAATAAAACAAACCAAAAAAAAAAAATTGGGCATGTCCATCTTGCTTTCCAAAGTCAAGTTCTTGTTGCATCCAATTGTACTGGTTGTTTGAATTTTCTTTGACCTTTTGTGTTCTTGTTCACCGTACAGCCTCCAATCATTACCTTGTGTTCTCCATAAAAACTGAGCAGCAATTACGAAGCAGTTATGTGTTGGAACAAAAAGATACAAAAAATCTGAACTATCACCTTATGCTTATGCACAGTGCAGTATATCTGTATCGCTCCGGTTACCACTTAGTTCAATAAGATCATTCATCTAACGCATGACAAGCAATGAGTGTAAAGTCCATGTGTGGTTGCCAGATAAATATGATAGAGGTATGTGCAGAAGATGAGTGTAACATTCCCACACCATAA
Organism: Karalla daura; assembly: GCA_029224185.1. Lineage (NCBI taxonomy): Eukaryota > Metazoa > Chordata > Actinopteri > Chaetodontiformes > Leiognathidae > Karalla > Karalla daura. Next base: position 3,573,653 of record CM055210.1, on the reverse strand, counting down.
ATATGCCAGTCCATCATTCTAGGTCTTCTTCACTGCACACATGCATCCCAAAGATTTAAGCATATGCAACACAGTAAATACCTTGTGGCGACCTTCACACCCAGACCCTCACACCCAGAACTGTAAAAGAAAGTGGACGTATAGCTACTCTCTGCAGTCCTTTGGTACAGTTATTGATTGTGGAGCGATCCGGATTGGACTGGACTGGATCAAATTGGTTCGATAACATGCTTGGACTACACCCTAGCGCTTCGAGCCGCTTCAGCCCCGTCCAACGGCGCCGCAGCGGAGCGCGATGAGGACCCGACAGCGGCGAGGAGCCCGGCGCGCAACCAGCCCCGCTCTCCCCGACGAGACAATGAACAATGAGCTGCTCTCACAAACACCCTGCATGCACTTGGATTTATAGAGCAATCATCGCAGTACGAAGCTGACTTTACTATCTGTTCCTGTGAGCAGCAAACACAAGAGTTTATTGTGGGGCTGTGACCACCAGAAAGCGCTGGAAACGCACACCGAGAAGCACACAAAAGGCCCACAAACGCTGACAAGCACACGGGGGTCGGGCATAGAAAAGGTGACGCGGGCGAACAGCGGCGCTCCATGGTACAACACAAGGGCACGCCGACACAACTGCACACGCACGCCCACACAATTTGCAATAACGCATGAAAGAAGAGAGGAGATAAACTCGTGCTCTTAGAGGCGATGTGCTCCACGTTGCAACAAAGCTCCGCAGCATCTCTGACCGATCCAGCCGTGGTAGGCAATAACGCACACTTCATTTCACTTCATCGCTGCTTTTACTGTCAACCTCAGAGGTCGTTAAGGGCCTTTAACGAGCCAGCAAAATAAAAGCCCCCCCCCCGCACACACGCCCCCCTCGACCTCCCCACCTCCAACCTCTTCCATAACGAGACTAAATAAACGTCCCTCCTTTAACAGCCCGAAATCTTATTAGCACTGATGCTAATTTGTAATCATAACATCCCGCTGCTTTGGGAAAAGTTCCCCCTGCGAGAGCAACTCCGTGTGTTTGCGCGATGAAGGCCACACACGCAAACACACACACACACACACACACACACACACGCTACACAAGCACGCACAAAACCAGCAAAACACAACAGACGTCGAGCAATAGCAGGCTAAACAAAGGCAAGCATTGTTTTTTTTGTTTTTTTGACTGTGAGACAGGACAAAGTTACAGCTCCCACAACGCACACACACACACACACACACACACACACGCAAACAGACAACATACGAGCAGACATGATGTGCTAAACAAAACATGAAAAACAGGGCGTTTTCGTCTCCTTGACCTGTTTCACTTCCTGTCCAGCACAGGAAATGGACAGGAGTGTTAGATGTCAGGAGCCTCTCCTTGACTTTGGAGACCATTTTTAAGTGTGTGTGTGTGTGTGTGTGTGTGTGCGTGCGTGCTTGTGTGAATGACATCCGTCAAAGACCTTGAAGATATGCAAGGGTTCCTGTGACTGCACACTTACTGTTCCTCTCAGTGTTGTAGCCGTTTCCTTTAAAAGTCCCTTCAGATTAAGCCTGGACGTCCGCTCTCTCACTCTCACGCTCACGCTCCTCTTCCTCCTCCTCCTCCTCATGTGTAACTTCTGGTAGGTTTGTCAAAACTACCGATGAAGGTCTGTGGAACACAGAGTCAGAGCGTTTTAGGGAAAGCTGAAAAAAATGACTTTTCAGAAGTCAGATATGAATGAAAATGACTAGTAAAATTATAAAGAGATATACATTTTCTATGGTTAAATATAGTTTTTTCACACTGGGTTTAGATTTTATTTAATTCTCTCTGAAGTGAGGTAGTTCACAGCTGCAGACAAGGTTACATCAGAGAAAAAAAAACTCTTTCTGTGCTTAGTGCCAAGTCTGTATCAGGCAAAATGGTGGCGCATTGGAGGGTCCAAAGAAAATATTAATAATGCCCGGGAGGTCCTGGCTTCAGCCCCCTTACCCAACCAGATCATTTCCATACAGCTCTGAGCCCTCCCACATGACTTTAATGATCTTTAGGTCAGCGGTTTTCATTTTTACCTCATAACCACCTCAAATGGACGAGTGGCGACACGTGACTCCATATAAACACACTATATGTCAATGAATCATCAGGGAGAGGTTTAAGTTTCTCACATTGTTTTTCCACGAATCCCTTTTTAGATCCCCCCCTGAAAAAGTTATTCATAGAAAGCAACAAATGGATCCCGATTGTTATTTCTCCATCTGACAGGTGAGATTCATCTTGGGATTTCCACGTCTTCCTTTCAAAACTTGGAGTGAGTTTTCTTTAACCTTCCCAAGTAGGTCTGTTGTCTTAATGATGAAAGAGTGGCAGATAATCACAAAAGCAAAATGTCACAATGTCACAATAAGATCCACACAGGACATGAGAGGACATAAGAACAATCTCAGAGCTTTTTTTCTCAAGTTTTCTTTGAACCAGTATTCATTTTGGCAACCATTTTAGAACTAGCCATACTTTCCGTCACTTCTACAATCAAAGATTAATGATCTACTTTTATCCCCAATTTACACTGGAAGAGTGAGCGAGGCATTACAGCTGCGAGGCAGCCAATCACTGCCATTATATCTCAATGGGTGTTGGCCTCCAGTGGCCTCAGGGTTGTGCCTTGTTTGTGATCCTGTTTGTGATATTCATGAACAGGATTTCAGAGAGCAGCTAAGGTGAGGAGGGATTCCAGTTTGGTGACTGGAGGATCTCATCTCTGCTTTTTGTAGACAATGTAGTCCTGATGGTACCATTAGCCTTAGATCTACAATCTACAATCAACAGGGATGAGGATCGGTACCTCTAAATCTAAGGCCATGTTCTCAGTAGAAAACTATGTAGTGTTTACTCCAGGGTGGTAATAAGTCTCCCTCAGAGATAGGGTGAGTCAGTCATCAGGAAGGGACTCAAAGTAGAGCCACTGCTCCTTGGTGTGGGGACGAGACAGTTGAGTCAGTTCAGGCACCTGGTTAGGACGCTAACAGGACATATTCCTAGGGAGGTGGTCCTGGCATGGCCAACTTCAGGGAAACTTCAAGGCAGACCCCGGACCAGCTGGAGAGGTTATATATCCTCACTGGCCTGGGAATGCCTGGGGCTCCCTCAGTCAGAGTTAGCCAATGTTGCAGAGGAGAGGGAAGTCTGGGGCTCTCAGCCCCCTCTGGGCGGATGGATGAATGGATGGACGGATGGACAGATAGACAGATAGACAGACAGACAGACAGACAGACAGACAGACAGACAGACAGACAGACAGACAGACAGACAGACAGACAGACAGACAGACAGACAGACAGACAGACAGACAGATAGATAGATAGATAGATAGATAGATAGATAGATAGATAGATAGATAGATAGATAGATAGATAGATAGATAGATAGATAGATAGATAGATAGATAGATAGATAGATAGATAGATAGATAGATAGATAGATAGATAGATAGATGGATAGATGGATAGATGGATAGATGGATAGATGGATAGATGGATGGATGGATGGATGGATGGATGGATGGATGGATGGATACACCAGTAATGGGACTATGTCTGCCCTTGGCTGAACATGTCGGAGATGAGCCAGGAGTGGGGCTGAGGAAGCAGCTGCCCTCTCTCACCTGAGCTCCCAAAGACGTCACAGCATGCGGCTCGGGGGTGACGAAACACTTCAACAATTTGCCGATTAGCATCTTGTTAAATTATATTGCTTTTTCCACTGAGCTGTTCAGCTGCATTCCTCGCTGCTAGTTAACACAAAGACTAATGAGAGGAGCATGGCGTGTAAAAATGACTTTACAGCCGTGTGTTGGTGGTACACAGACAGCGGAAAACAAACAACTGCAAAGAGACAGTGTCCAAGGGTGTTATAATCCTGACCAACAGGCATGCAAACGTGATCCGATTGTTAAGACTAAATCATTAGCAGACACCTTGAACTACAGCGGGGGAAACAGACAGATCTGACATTCACGAAAGGTGTTTCATCAGCTAAAATCCGCCTAAACTGTTGCTATGCCTATCCCCTGGCCTAATTTCAGGCGTATTTTTGTTTCGTTTTCTCTTCTGGGGAAGTGAGGTTGCGATTCTGCCTCCTGCTGGAACAGAGGGTGTTTTGCATGTTTATTTTGTTCACATTTATTCACCGTCACTTTTACCTAATGTGTGATTCCCCAAACAATGCACCATTGACCACCACCCCGACAGTCTGGTTTTGCTGAATAATTTTTTGTTTTCACTCTGCTTTTGTTCAGACCAAATCATGGGAGGAGGTGCTTATTTGGCTTGTACCTGCAGAACCCTCACAGCCCCTGTCCAGGCTGTGGAGGTGGAGAGCCTCTCTCCTCTTCACTCAAAATTGTAAAATATGATTAAAAACACAATCACTTTACATGTCTGTATCAGAATAAATACAAAAATACTTTGTGCATGAATTGTTTTGTTTAAGGTCAGGACTCCTCTGCGCAACAGACAGCACTTGGATGTCTGTTTTAAGGAGGCCAATGATGGACCTGACCAGAAGGCCTTGGACCTACAAGGAGCTGGACGTGTTGACGGCTGGCCAGGATGGCACCACGTCTGCCTCATTCTGAGCCAGGAAAACCCTGGATAGATAAATAAACCGGGAAGAAAGTACGTAGATAGTTGCACTGCTTGTGTCTTCCAAAGATCATTCACAGACCGGTGTCAAAGAGCTGAATCCTAACTCGCTGGAATCCCTGATTTCTTAATATTTCATCCAAAAACAACAACAACAACAAAATCTCCGGCGAGCGTCACTGACAGCCGAGATTTTATGGAGAATTTGTGCTGCGGACATCTCTGAGGTTTAAGTGCGAGCAGTAAACACACATCTGTACACATATGAGTGTTTTTGTGTGCGTGTGTGTGAGCTGATAGCATTGGCCTGAACTTTGGCAGCGCAAAGTACAGACTCACAGGTACAGATGGAGCTACTGTGGTTTTAATGCTGCAAGTGTTTGATGTTGCAGGCATTCTTACCACGCAGTGTGTGTATGTGTGTTTGCATGTGTGCGTGCATGCGTTCTTTGAGGTGATAATGAAACAACTAGAATCCTCTCTGCCAGTCTCCCCTCCGGTCATTTTCCATCACATCTGGTGAACGCGGCGCTCTTTGACCCCTCCGTTTTGAAGCCGCCCCGGGAGAGTCCACGTACGTACGTTGGCCGTAAACAAAACATTTTTTGGAGAAAACGCTTCACATCGCAGTGAGATGAGGCAACAGCAAGAGGGGGAAGAAAAGGAGAAGGAAAGCAGGAATTTGGAGGAGTGGAGGAACAGGCCGATGATAATGGAGAGGTGAGAGGGTGAAGTCGTTACGAAAGTAACGAGGACGTTGATTCAGTTTTTAAATGAGAAAAACAAGCAAGATGTAAAGCAAGTGTATGGCAGTTTGTCCTCGCTACCATTGATTACAGCTTCCTCACACATGGGACCTTTGGACTCTGTTCTGTCTATCTTATCTGGCTTGTCGTGTTTATGTCAAGTGTCATGAATCAGCATTGTTATGAACTGGCACTTTAAATGAAGTTGAATTTAACACCTAAAAATTGTATTATATCATAAACAATGGAAAGCGTGATTGCTCACCTTACAGTGAGGTACAGTATAACTTTTAAAAACCATGCTTCTATAGGGTGAGTGTGGTACAGCAAAGAAGAAAGCCTGGAGTGTTCCTGGGATGGTCACTTTGCTGTCTTTCTTCTTTTTTTGCATTTTCCAGTTTGCAGTCTTCCTTTGGCTTTCACAAACCTGGTCAGCCATTTTGCCAGAGCACTAGCAATCACTATAGCAGGTTTCATTAGTATATAGAAGACACAAAGAAAGAAAGTCAGATCATTGCAACTTTCAGCTGCAGCGAAAATGCAGCCAAATAACACAGACCGTATGACAGAGGAAGCGATAATGAATGAAAACACCGGAGGAGTTCAAACTGCAGGAGTGGAGGTTAGTGGGAGGGGGGAGGTCAGGGCAGGGTGAGGGTGAACAGGAGGCGAGGTGTGTTTAAAGAGGGGGAGGAAGAGGAGGAAGACTTCGAAGGTCAAAGAGAATGAGAGGGAAGGATGCACAGGCGAGGACAGACCACCACCACAGCCCACCCACAGTTTTCACACACACGGGCCGTGGTCAGAGGTTCACCTGCAGTTCACGGTGACCATAACAACACCCCGGAGATGGAGGAGAGACGTGGGGATGGATGAATACAGGAGGAAGAGCAAGCCTATGGGACAGGATGATGCGGTGTCTGCAAGGGGTTGAAGGAGAGGAGGGAGGGATGAGGGAGAGGGGGAGAAAGGGAGGAAACGGGGAAGGTGGAACGGCAAGTAATAATTTAGGGTTGCGGGAGCTCAGGAGCTCAGGATTGGTCGAAGGTGGTTTTTTAGCCCGGCTTCTGCAGACGCTGTGGGTTCGTAGCAAGGTCGGGGAACAAACCACACTCTGCATACTGATGTGTGTGCCAGTACCAGTCTGCCTTTTACATACAACACACACACACACACACACACACACACGGGCAAGATTTAACAGGAAATCTAAACTTGTTTGGAAGAAGATGGATGTTGTTTTAACATAAATGCCCTGACGACGTCATATTGACGCACAGTAAGTGCATAGATTTGCGTAAGAGCATCAATACCGGCATGGTAGTTGGGCAAAGTATCCACTGGGAGGCAGCACCTAGCTCAGAGTTCACCCACGGTCCGAGGTCAGTTTCGCGCCCTAACAAATATGGCGCTGATGGAAGAAGATATTGCGTCTTGTCTCTGTTCCTGTTTTTATTCTCCTTTTTTGTTCCTTTCCAACCACAACCCCTATCCCTAACCCTATTTGAGCGACAGACCCCCCAAGGATTTCCAGTGGTAAAACTCACTCTTCATCTGTATTGACATGTCGACATGAACTCGCTGAGAACAGACCAAATCCACGCAACGGACAAAGACGGGCAAAGCAGAACCAAAGGTGTTTCATGTCATCATCAGCTCCTGGTGGGATTCACACACACTTTTACGATTTGAAATGGAACCCCAATGAACCAGTGTTGTTCAATAGAACATGAACAACAGATGATTAAACATAAGGCCAACTAACACAATCCAGTACTCAATCTCCCAGGAGCCATCAGGAGGAGGAGCAGCAGATAAGGTAGAGAGGAACTGTTCAATATTAAGATAGTGTTGAGGCTAAAAGCATATTTTTTTATGGTACATTCCATCAGGGAGACTCCTAGAGCAGCATGTTCACAGTGTTCAGAGCTAGCACTGATAACAGTGCACATTTCCCCTGGTCTTGACTGCTTTCCCTCCAACCAGGAAATTTAAAAAGATTAGATATCATTGTGGTTCATCAGCATTCACGTTTGTTGCAAAACACATGAAAAAAGTGCATCTTAAAATGAAGACTTTTATAGTCTCTGAAGCGTTAAGCCTTTGTGACAGGCAGAGAAGAAGCCATTTGAATGGTCCAGGCAAAAAAATGTTCAACTCAAAAGAGAAAACATTTCAACTATGCTCAATAGCTATGAGTTGGACAGCTGGAGGAAGTAAACACTAATCTTAAGTAAACACCAAAAGCAACTGAGAGGTCAGAGCTAGCACTGGTAATACTGCACATTTCATCCAGTAGTAACTGCTTTCTCTCCAACAGGGAAAACAAGATAGCAGGCATTCACTGTGATTGAGCAGGTCAACAGTCTCCTATGGACTTCTGAGGACATTTGGGGCAAAGGCACGTGAATAAAATACATGTGAACGCGAAGCATTCAGAACTCTGTGACAGGCGGAAAAGAGGTCGTCTGAAGGGTCCAAGCTAAACGCTCAGTGGTTTCAGAGGTGAAACGAAATCTCAAAAATTCTAAATCAAAGTGAGAGAGGAGACGAACACTGATATCTGAGACCGAGCGCAGCGGAACCAACTGGAGCGGCCGTGATGCTCCAGCGCAGTCATGTCGGAGCGCGACGTTAATTGAGTTTGAAAGAGCGAAGAGGGTAAACGACTGTGATATATGCTGAGGTTAGCGGCGCTGCAGCTGAACCCTCTCTGACCTGGGGACAGGTTCCAAAAGTCGGCCCAATAAAATGAGCTGCTTGTGAGTCCATGTGACTTCTGTTTACAAGGCCTGGCTGGCTCGTAATTGGCTGGTGTGAATCGAAAATGAACCAAACGGCACAAAGTCAGCTTTTCCACTCCGGCGCGGACCAAAGCAAACGAACCCAACACGTGATCGAGCCCAACAAAAACCTTTAGGCGTCAGGAGGAACCGCTGGGGAGACGGGGACACAGAAACACGTCAGAGAGAAGAGGCAAAGAACACCGCTGCTCTCTTAGTCCCTCTGATCACATCTGTGCCATTAAAGAGATCCGTTTGGCTTCAGCTTTTTTTATTTGTTGTCTACTGTAAGACAGTACGCACACATACACACACTTACACACAAACCTGTGTGTGTGTGTGTGTTGGGACACCAAAACACACCATCTTTCAACACATACATAAGGACATGTATGGACAGGACAGGACAAAGAATACATATTGAAATAGAGGAAGACATGAACATAAGGAAGTGGAGGCATTTAGAGAGATGATGGAAGAAGAGGACAAGGAATACAGTGGATAGAGGAAACAATTTCAAGCAAGAACTGGAATTTAGGGTGACACTAGGCCCACAGTCCACAGAATACATGTTAAGGTTGATTGGTATCGAGTGTGTGCCCTGTGAAGGACTGGAGACCTGTCTAGTGTGTATTCTCTGGCTTCACCCCATGTATGCTGGAGACCGCCAGGACTTCCCACTGGGTGCAAAACCGATAAGATAATGCATGGACCCGGAATTCAGGGGTGCTGACGGAGAAGGAGTAGCAGAGGGAATATGAGCAGACGAGTGAAGGGCTAGTGACCTACTGCCACTTGGAGCTGGACACACGAATGTCTGCTTGCATTTTATAAGGCGTGTGTGTCATAGCGGCGGTGGTTGCTGCAAAGAGCCGATTCAGCCTGAATCAAACCCGTTCCCCGCTTCAATGCTCTCCTTTGTGAGGATGATATTTTTGGGGGGGTGGGGGGAGGGGGGGTATGAAGCAGCTTCGTCACCGCTGCCTGACCTCACGCTGCCTCGTGGAGGAAACAGAAACAGCAGGTGGTGAAAGGAGGCGGCGTGAACGGGGTGGCATTGGCCGTCGGGCTTTTATTCTTCTCTGTCTCTGCGTGAGAGCAGGCGAGCTGCGGAGGGAGGGAGAGAGAGAGAGAGAGAGAGAGAGGGAGGGAGAAATAGCGGGAGCCGGAGATGCGAGGGGAGGGATTGTGGAGGACACGGGGGGACGTCAAGCTGAGAGCCGATCACAAGTTTGGGAAGGCATCCGGCGCGGCGGTGTAGCGCTGTCTGATAAAGCTGAGAGAAACCCAACAGCGCGGGCATGACTAGGCTCACCAGCACAAACATCAGCCTGAGGCACCGCTGCTAATCGGGTGTGCCGGTACAAAAGAGTTTAAACTTAAAAGACACAGAACAAGAAGTCGATAGGGAGTTCACGGCAGCCCTAACTCGCTCCCAACAACTTCAGCGCAATGGGTTTTGAGGAACGAAGAGGAGAAACAAGACATGAAATTCTGTTTGATTTGGCCTTCGAAATGTTCCGCCTTAACGTCGTGTGACCTAACCGGGCGTTCAAGTTAAGTTGAGGAAAAAAAAGAGGTTAGTCGCAACACATTTCAAACACTTCAAACATGAAGACGTTTGGAAAAACCACACTAAAATTAGTCAAGAACGGAGAGGCCTGACTGTGCTGATGTAGTAGTCCTAATACAAGTCGCTCCTTGTTTCCCCTGGTTAGAGATGTGACCAAAAAGACAAGAACATGCAACTGCTCTACTGCAAACGTCCTCTCGCTGAAAGTGAGGAATCCAGACTGCTAAGATGTAGCATCCGACTACACGCCTGTTGGACCCTGTCCCAAACAACATCCTACAAGTCATATCATCACCCCAGCATATCAACTGGTTACAGCTTACCTCCCTTCTGGCACATTTCATCCAGCCTTCAGTCGACCGCCACATCCTCCTGCCCATCCCAGGTACGAGCACCAGTGGCAGATTGCACCGCTGAGCCCAGTCATGCTTCACTGAGGGCTCACGCACTGTGTTGTGGCGAGGCACAGCACACGTCACCCACAGTGGTACCCTGCCTGATGACCTCACCTCCTCAGCATACACCACATGCAGCTGAACATGGCAAAAACAGAGATGTTCTTCCCACACGATGACACAATGCTGATATCAAAATGGAACTCCCATCTCTTGCTCCTACTCAAAGGTGCAAGAATACTAGGTGTCATGAATTATGGTCGACTGACATCCTCAGATCATGTTGCCTATGTTGCCTTATTCATAGATTAGGCTGTATCTAACCCAACAGGCCACCCAGCTGCTGCAACAGACCTCAAGGTATCTCTTGCCTTTTGTAAGAGGATACTAATGGGCCTGCCAGCTTGTGCAATGAAACCCCTGCAACCAGCCATAGAGGGTTTCCAGTCGCCACCGCGCAAATCAAGCTGCACTCGCATCAGGTTCAAGTCACTTATGCTGTCTACAGTGTGACTGCCAGACCTGCTGCCATCTACTTAAACTCACTTGTCCGAGCATAGTCCCTCCTTTTGTCCATGGTGGAAGGTGGACTACCATGCACCATCGGGTCATGCGCATCGTTCGCCATCTTAAAGAGATGAAGACTTCTTCATATCGTTTCCCTACTGCTATCAAGAGCAACAAATGGCTTGGGAAGTTGAAGATGGTCCACAAATCCCAGTTTGGATCACTTAACTCCATGAGCTTCATGATGAAAAAGACATGGGTATGAAAGGAGCATCCTCAAAAGACTCAGATGCTTGCCTTTAGGCAAACCCTTATCTACTCTCGATAAAGGCTTCATCTCCAGCTGCAGGTAGCCCTGCTTAAATGGAGATGTGGACGGACGAGCCAAATCAGAGTAGGCTGAGCCAAGCCAAGGCACGCTGAAGGGATGAGGGGGTTTCTACTTTGTCCAGCAGGTTCTGGAAAAGCTAGGACTCCGTCAGCCTTTTTAGCAAAGGGCGGAGGAAGCTCCCCGACGCACGAGTCTTCAGTCTTCAACAATGGATGTGAAACAACGCTTCAGGGAAATACAGATCCGTATTAACAGCAATAACAGTTTTCCCTGTAGCCGGTGTTTCCTTCTAAACAATTAGTGAAAGAGTTATGGATGGCCCTGCGGTGCGGGGTAGCTACTGCAGTTTTGATCGCTGTCGACACTGAGCGCGTAGGGACCTACCGTACCGACACAAGATATCCCCTGGAAGTGTTTTCACAGAGCTAGCAGCAGCCTGACAGCGAGATGGAGGGGTGTTGGGGGGGAGGGGGGCGGGGGGCGGCTGGCGTGTGACCCTCACACCGTGCGGGGAGATTAACAGTCAGCGGTCCGAGCTGACGAGCCGAGGACAGGCAGGAATGGGAGAAATGCTTTGAGGCGGCCACGCAGCCGCTGACTGTCCGCGGCGGACGAACCCGAGTGGGAGAAAACGGAGCAGCGGAGCAGGATGGTGACAGATCCGGGTCTGGATTCCTCATTTTTCCTCTGGGCCCCCCCCCCCCACCACAGACGTGCACGGTCCGTCTGCACACCGTCATCCCCCCCACCCCCCGACAAAGGAAAGAAGGGATGAAATGAAGCAAAGGTGAAGGCAGAGGCACGGCGGCGGTGGGTTATTTTGAGGGGCCGGGGCGGCGTCAGGGGTGAAGGAAAGGCAGAATTTGGACAGCTTGAGTTCTGGGGAAGAGGGAAAACAAAAATGGGCCAACACAGTGGAAATGGAAGAGCGTTAATTCAAAAGATAAATGTTATCGCAGTAGTTTGTCTGTACGCACGTCGCACACACGGGTCCCTGGATGGACTTACCACCCACAGGTTTGGGGGAAATACCGCGTAAATGTCATTTCAGAAATGAATTAGCTGTATTTCTACAACCACAAGGCTTGAATGTTTTCTGGGAAATATGGATCCATATGCCGTTATTAATTTAAAGAACATTTTGACGAAAGGAAGTTGAGCTATCCTACTACAGGTCGAATCACCTGTCTGTTCTGTTGCTCTTGAACTTTAGTCGTGTTGAAAAAAAGACAAAAGATAATAATTTTACTGATGGTTAGGATTTAACTGGATGCCCCATCGCAGTCGCCCCCTACACACACACAACTTTGACTGATGATTTCAATATCATAGCAAGGTCAAATCCCTGGTGTCAAGCAGCCAATGCATCTTAGCTGCCGACAATCAATGCAACACAGACACACACAGACCCAGAGCCTCACGGCATCATGAGGTAGCCTGCGAAGGAGACCTTTGAACTGTCCCAGGGTATATGACCCATTTTGGTCTAAGATTTATCCTGACTCCACCTGTGTTCCTGCAGACGCACAGGGACTGATCTACCAAGATCCCAGATAAGGCACGCTAAATTGCGTGCTCCTGGCAAGATTTTGAGTGCCTGGTTTGCGTGCGTTTTGCAGGTGATCTACTAAGGGAAATTGACGCAGTGACAACAGGTGCAAACAGCAGTATGCAAATGAGGCTGTCAGCCATTCATCATAGTGAGTGCAGAGGAAAGCACAAGAATGAATATGTTTCCCTGGAGGTGGAAGGCTGAGGTAAACAAACACATCTGGCAAAAAGAGGTTAAAAAGTCTGCTGCTTTTGACCACAGGCTACTGGCGATTGCACCAGAGGACCAGGTAGTGGTCAGTTCGTCAATCAACGAAAGAGCTGAGGGGCTGGAGGGACTGGAGCAGGCAGGAATGGGAGATGGAGGACCGGAGAGCGCAGGACCAGTGCGCACGCTGCGTAAAACTGCTGTTGGTTATGTGTTCGGTGCAAAGAAACAACCAGGAAAACAGAGCCACAGAGATGTCATATTGACAGTGGTTGTTAATACGTTGTTTGGATTTCAGATTTTCTTCTGTTTATTCTTGAAAACCATGTTTAATCACGTTCGCCATGCGTAACATCTAAACTTCCCTGTGTCCTTTCTCTTTTTTTGAACGAAAATAAAACACACCATAAACAGCTCACAGAAAATACCTTTTTATACATGCAAAGTTTTAGTAGATCAGGCCCAGAGAGAGGGAGGGACACACAATTGTCCATCCAGAAGACACAGAGTACACGTTACATTTAGTAATGTTTCTGCTGAAACTTGGACTGTGTCTTGAGAAACCTAGTCTAGGGTTTCTGGAGAGAGATGCTCTTTGTGTTTTTGCTTTACATTTGGGGGCGGCTGAATTCAGCGGTGAAAACCAAAACAATCGAAATAGATGAAAAAGAAAGACAAAAAAACAAGTTGTCCACCGCAATAGGACACACCAATTCACAGAAATCTCTGTGAAGAAATCTCACTGCAATACTCAACATATAAACACATATAAGCACTGAAATGCAACAACCAACAAACCAAACACGGAATTTGTTTCATTTTCCTTCTAATTCAGTTCATCTACAGCAGCAGACTGCGCCACCGGCAACATATTTGACTTCCTGACCTTCGAGGCGCGCCACTCTTTCTGTCCGCAAACTCTAAAAACCACAGAGAGCTCGTGTCGCTTCTGCCCGGACCTTCCTCCGTTCTGTGACGGGAGTTCTGAAGCTGTCAAGCGGTGAAACGGTAAAAGAGGAGAGACGCTGATGAAACGCGCTCCCTCAGCTCGGCGCGGCACCTCGTCGACACATCTCTCACTACATCTCCACTTCCACGCCGGACGGCGTGTTCCATCTGCACTGGCCCGTCCCTGGAGGTGCGTGTGTGTGAGCGTGTGTGTCCGTGAGCGCATTAGACCTATTATCGCCTCCAGCAAACTCGCACCGAGCCGCCAGACGGTTTCTGATCCTGTGTCACCTTTGTGCTAATGGGCTTCGCTCCGCAAATGCTGCACAAGGAGTTTCCGCTCCCTGTCTTTCCATTCCCTCAGTCGTCCTTTTTTTATCTGCGTGTGAGAGGAGAGGGAGAAAGAGAGAAAGAGAGAGAGAGAGAGAGAGAGAGAGAGAGAGAGAGAGAGAGAGAGAGAGAGAGAGAGAGAGGGAGAGGGAGAGGGAGAGGGAGAGGGAGAGGGAGAGGGAGAGGGAGAGAGAGAGAGAGAGAGAGAGAGAGAGAGAGAGAGAGAGAGAGAGAGAGAGAGAGAGAGAGAGTGCGACAGACTTTTTGGCTGTTGATGTGTTGATAAAAAAACACGGCTTTTCGCACCTGAAATAAAATACGTCCCCAGTGATTAACAGCAAACATCAATACGCAACTGCGACCTTCCTAAAAATACTCGATTTTCCACAAACGACAGACCGAGCTCACCGTATTCCCCCCGTCCTGAGTTTTATGAACTTTGCTAATAGCCATGAGGGGCGACGATCGATTTATAGCGACGCGAGGAAAGAAATACTTTTGGCAAAAAGTGTTCTCTTCTTTCTCCGTCATTGGTAAAGAGAGTGTTTTTCATTCGGAGCGGGGGGGGATCCCCGCGGCAGGAATCTACAGGACGAAAAACTCTGTTCTGATTTACACACGTGGGGTGTGTCTGCCAAGATGGCTGCACGGGCCCAGAAACACCTCCACTCTTTGTCGTGAAGTAGTGGTGGTGTCAACTCGGACTCCCTTTGTTGGCAAATGAGAGGTCCTGGCACTTTTTTTCACAGGTTTCACTTCATCTCAACCTTTAACTGTGGTGCACGCGACTTTTGTCCCGATGGAATGAACGCAAACTCGCTGTTGGAAAAGCCCCGCGTTTCACTGGCTTTAGTATTTATGTTAATCGATTGCGCCATTAATGTCGTTTCCTTAATCAAAAATCGAAAACAGTTTGTCACAATAAAACACAGATAAAAACAGAATTGATTCACAAATGAACTGTGTTATGTGACAGTTTGCTCCACAGTCAGTGTAGCAGATGCAATCAACAGCTACAACAACATAGTGTACGTAGGTTAAACTGTGATCATGTACGTTGTTTGTTCAATTTAAAGGTGGATTGAGAAAATTGTCATTCTTTTTGGAGTTTTAAATATGCCTTTTTGGGATGATTTTTTGTGATTCTTCGAATCCCAGCTGGCATGTCTGGCTTCCTAGGTGAGAAATGAGGTGAAAGAATACAGGATCTGAATTATTGTGCCTCACACCCAACTTTTGTCCTGAGTGACTGTGAATTTTGACCCTTTAAGCCACTCGATTTTGATTTCTTTGAATTCACTTTTAAAAAAAGTCACAGCAGAGGAAAAATTCGACTTTTGACAGCGGGATTGTGTCATTTTCCTTTTGATAATACGTTCGTTTTTAAGTTTTGTTTTTCTGTCTTCAGCGCTACAAGTGGACCCCTCTGCTCGGCCCGCGCCATGTCGCATGTCTTCGCACTGACCCTCCAGTCTAAATCCACATCATGCTCTCACACTTTGCGATGACACGCGCAGAAGAGCCCGGGGCCGTGAACACGCTCCGCTCCACTCCACCCGGGAGCGCGCATGGCTGCAGGAAGCAAGCGCGCTTGACCCGGCGCGTGCGGCTCCCTTCGCTTGCCCATGCGCTGCGGGTTATCGCCTCACAGCTGTCTCCAGCGGGCGAGGGACCCTGCGCGGGACGTGTCCGCGTCCGTGTGCACGCGCACTCCGCGATATCGAACGACATCGATCAACACTCTGCCTGTCGCCAGCGTGCTAACTGCAGAGCCTTGTTCGGCCCTCTCCCTCGTGTCCCGCGTCCATCCATCTCCCTCCGTTTTCCCCTCTCAGATCAAATCTCGAGACTCCGAACGGCCAAGAGACATAAAGTTAGAGCATTGCCAAAGTCAAATCATGTGCTGAATCCCAAGAGGAGAAAGAAAAACTACTAATTTGGAGCAACTGGAATGCACTTATTTCCTCGGCCCCTCTCTTGGGTACGTCATAAAATGCACGGGCGGATCGCGTGGGATACCTTCAATCAATCGGCGCGCTGTCGTCACAGCTGGACCGCCTCATTTCGTCTATAGCGCGTGTGATGAGAAGGTGGAGACACGCTCCCAAACACAGACACCAGTTAAAGACCGAGAAAAGGAGAGAAATATTCACGGATTTTAAATGGTCTGGTCTAGTACCGGGGCGAGGCTTCATTTTTTTTTTTTTTCAGTCAGCATTTACTTGTTTGGGAACACAAGGCCTGTTTACACGGCTCCTTCGGATAAATACGCCCCCCCCCCCCCCCCCCCCCCCCCCTCCCCCTGTTTATTGGACTTTAAAGCATCTGAAATCAATATTATTTATGCTAAGGGCAGATCAAATGGGTGCACGCAAAGATAAACAACGTCCTCGCTTATTGATCTGGTTGGCCCTCACCGCTCGTCATGGCACTGTTTTCGTCTGTAGCGGGCAGACGTTCTCGGGGGCGAAGGCTTTGATTGAACCCACACAGGGTTGCGGGGCAAGCGTCGTCATGTATGATTCAACTGAACGAGGTTTGCCAAAGCGCATGGGACCGGGAAATCCCCCAGCACGTGGACCTTTGACCTTTCTGGTGAAAAACCCTGAAGGCATCATCATTTCAGCCAAATTTGTTGATGCACAGAACCAAGAGATACGAGTGCTGTTAGGCCAGTGGGATGACCGGAAGTACACTCTCTCTCTCTCTTTCACACAGACTAAATAGCTTCTCTTACCAACATAACAAAGACTTACCATTTCACCCTGGCTCCACGTTGCTAGCTACACAGATTATCTAGAATCATCCAGCAATGTGACTATTAGGGGTTTTTAGGTGTGAACCAAGCTTACTCTCCCTTAGGTGTCACCCACTCTGTAAACACAGCATACATCAACACACAACCGGGGGCTGGGCGCCTGATTGCTGTGATTCAGAGGAAACACTCCGGCTTCTCTGAGCCGAACTAATCGGGCGCTGTTGATCGGCCTGTGACTAAGTCGTTATATCACCCCGACGCCGAGGTTCCTGGCTCCGTAAACTGCAGCCCCTGGCTCCGGCGCTGTTTTGGAGCAAAGGCTCTCCACCCTGCAGAGTTTTTATTTCTAACTCCCTCTCGTCTTTTCAGCCCCTCGCTGATTGAGGACGCTGCTACGAGGGAGCGAACGCCGCCATAAAGCATGTCGGGCCGCGGACGGCTAAAGAGGCTTGTTTTCCCGCCAAGCAAAGCAAATGACAGCCGTGTTGTTATTCTAGTTTTCACTGAAGTGTTATTTCAGCTCCTCACTGAATGTTTCTGCGGAGCCTCAGATATTCGGCAACATCCAGTTCACTCCTCTGCTAAAAAATGCCTCCATCATAGCTGTTAATTGCAGGAAGACTGCAGCAGAAAATCAATGTTTTGAACTATTTACCTTTGGATTCGTCCATTTATTAATAAAGTTCAAGTTAAATAGTTCATAAACAAACCAAACAGGAGGAAGACAATATGTGTCTTCCGGTGCAGTCAGTACAAGGGATGAATGAATTATTGATTTAAATTACTGATACATGAAAGAACTGACAATTATTTTCTTACTCTTTGGTTGAGAAGAACCTGAGCCAGGATCAAAACACACCTGGTCAATGACTTAAATATGAACTCTGGTAATGGTAATTATTTGTGAACTGATTTGAGTCATTACTTAATTAACCACAATTATTTCACATGATGAAGAATTGATGGATGATTGCAACTGATCGTAGCTGAATGAAAGAACTCATCAACTAATCAGTTGATTAACTAGTGGATGATGACACAAACCCACCCACACACTTATGCAAACTTACTCACTGCACTTACTCAAACAGACACACACACACATCTGAAGGGGTCATTTGTCTGGAGAATACCGTCTAGACTTCTGATGTGCAGCCTCTGACCCCTACAGCTTAGTCATCTTCAGTTGTTATTGAGAGAGAAAAGATTGTGTGTGTGTGTGTGTGTGTGTGTGTGTGTGTGTGTGTGTGTGTGTGTGTGTGTGTGTGTGTGTGTGTGTGTGTGTGTGTGTGTGTGTGTGTTCCTACTTCTTAGCCTTGCGTGGCGTGATGTTGAAGGGGGGTCCCAGTGGCCCCAGGGACTTGGGGAACACATCCACCCACATCATCAGGCGGCCCTGACAGAATGCACGACTCAGCGATCAAAAGACAGACACAGGAGAAAAGAAGAGAGGAGAGTCTGCGGGTGTGCGTCTGTTACCTGCTCTATGTCTGGCTGCAGGGGGTTGTACAGCGGCCTGGTCTCTACATGTTCTGCTACCAGTCCCAGTTTCCTCAAGATGTGAAGGGACAGCCGCTCTTTCACTGGACCCAGGTGACGTTTGGAGACAGTTTGCTCCTCTGAAAAAAATACACAAACAAAAGCAATGAAAGTAATGGTTTAAGTGAAGGCCCCTGAACATGGCTATTTAAGCTCTCAGAGTAGAGGATGGAAACAGAATACTGGGTGGACTGGGAAGAGTGGTTCACATAGGAATTATTCACTATTCACAGAGAGAAAGAGAGAGAGAGGGAGCCGTTCATTGGTCTCTGCATCAAAACAGAATGAGGAAAATCAGTGCCGCTTCCAAGTTAAACTAAAATATCAAACCAGCGTCAAAAGTTTATGACTGTAAACTGAGAATTACCTCCACTAAGTGTGGAGAGTAAAGCGAGGAGAGGGAAATGAAGCGGGGAGGAGCAGGGGAGAGAGAATAGCACAGATAAAAGGAGCGAGAAGGTAGCAGAATGAGAGAAAGGAGAAGATTAAGGGAAAGAGAGGAGAGAAAAGGCAGAAAAGCCTTGCAAAGGAGAGAGAGCTGAAAGGCGGGTAAAACAATGAAAAGTGACGGAAAAGTGAGAAGATAGGGAAGGGAAATAAGAACCACTTAGAGCAAACACAAATACAGTACAAATGAGAAAGAAGACACCAAGGACAAACTCGGCAAAAGAGGGAAGGAGGGAAGATTAAACAAAAAAAAAAATCAGAGGAAGGAGAGGAAGAGGAGCGTGGCCTCTTGGCCAATTAGCGACCACTTTTGACGGACAGCGGGCTGACGCATAGTAACCGCGGCAACTGTGGAAAGAGGCGGCGGCGGCTCCTCGCTAACTGAGAGACGACCACGATGTTGACGTTGGCCAGTACGCGCACGCACACACACGCACACACACACTCACGGTTGTACCATATAAATCACCAAAACGACAACCATGACCTTGCATCGCACCAGCTATGGAACATATGTGGGGGTTCAGATTGTGTGTGTTTGTGTGCATTGGGGTGAAAATGAATCTTGAATATTTATCTCATGGCTCTGCTCTTCAGGTGGTCCTGTGGTTTGACTCCCCCCTGCCCGCCCCAACCATTCCTCCCATCCCTCTCCACCCCCTCTACCCCCCTCCACCCCTCAGCAAGTTCTAGTTTTTAGTAGAGGAGGAGCAGACGGAGGAGATGGAAGGCAGAGGAACGGCGAAGTGATGAGGAAAGGAGATGAGACCAAGGAGCACCAAGAAAAGAAGAAATAAGAAAGGCAGATTGTAAAGGTTAAAGGCAGGAAACAGAACACAAAAGAAAGTCGATGGAAAAGAATGAATGGAGGTAAGTGGAAAGAAGGAGAAAAATTAGATTGTGACAGATAGGGTGTGACAAAGTGGACTGGTAACTGCCACTTGTCAAGCACATGTTTCTGCCCTTGTATGTCTACATCTGGTTTAGTTTAGTTTAAGTTAGCCAAGAGTCTCACATTTCAGTGCAATACACATAACTATCCCGGTTTGTTTGTGTTTAGCATTATATTTGGTTGAGTTGGTTAGCACCGTTAAAAGCTGGGCAAACAGTAATGACAATAAACATGGTTGATATTTCAGTTACTTTTATTCATACATTTCCAGCAGTTTTCCTGAGTTAAGTTTAAATGATTTCCTTTGTTCTGTCTTACCTGTGCAGGTAGCCATTGTGGGAGAAAGGGAGCCGCCCCTCAATTCTCAGTCTTTTATGCATCATCGATGATGTCATGGGTGCTACCATATTGAAGGGGGTTATGTATTGGTGCTGTGGTTTGTAATCAGATGTAGCGCTCTGCTGACCTGTAGAGATTTTACATGGGTAAGTTGATGGGGCTTAGTTTTATATCAGAATACTGGCAGTGAGTATTCTGCGGAGTAGGATTGTTGGAAGTATTGATCCCCACAGTTGTGGATGGTATGGTACAAGGGAGGTCTGCAAAGAGACAGGTAGAGATTTAGTCAGAGGCCCTGGGGGAGCCTGGGGGGAGAGAAGACCATCTGCACAGCAGCGACCAGGGCTTGTGCAGCCATTTTGAAGTTTGTGTGAGTTCATTGAGCCTCAGTTACTTTTGTTAATGCTTTGAGTCATTACTTAATTAACCACAATTATTTCACATGATGAAGAATTGATGGATGATTGCAACATCCACCAACTGATCGTACCTGAATGAAAGAACTCGTCAACTAATCAGTTGATTAAGTGAATGATGACACAAACCCACCCACACACTTATGCAAACTTACTCACTGCACTTACTCAAACAGACACACACACACACATCTGAAGGGGTCATTTGTCTGGAGAATACTGTCTAGACTTCTGATGTGCAGCACGTAAAATAAAATGTCCACCAAAGGGACCTTTGCTCGAGCCATCTGAGCCTGCCTCCTACTTCCTTTACAACCCATGGTGACACTATCTCCCATAGGGAAACTAGAGCAAAATGAGGGGTCGCTTTGATTCTGAAAGGGTGAGGTGCAAAATGTGAAAAATTTTAGAGAATCTGCACAATGCTCTTATTATGTAAATTTTAACTTCCAATTTCATTTATTTAAAGTGCAACTTCATAACAACCTTACAACACCCCCTGCCCTCAGACCCTCACATCGGCTGAAGAAAAACTCCCCAAAAAAACCCTGAGAGGGATAAAAGGGGAGGAAACCTCACCCAGGATGGATAGGCAAGCACAAGCAATACAATTTACAGATACGGTTTACAGTTTACAGGACCACAGTAGCGGTAGTAGGGCCATGGAGGGGGCCCTGCATCCACCACAGCATCCATGGGGTCAAGGAGGGGAGGATGCACAAAGACTCCCGGGGTTCTCCATATTGTTTCTTAGGAGGAGGAATCTTGAGTCCGGATGAGTCCACAGCAGCAACAGTAGGTAGATGGCCATGGTGAGGGGCGAGTCCTGGATCCAGCACTCCTGAATCACCCAAGTGCTTTGGAACTAAAAGCACCAACTCAGATCAAAAGTTCAATGGAAGAAATGTCTTCATCCGACTTGATTGATAAACATAATTGGGTGTCATCGGCATAGCAATGAAAATCTGTTGTGTGCTTCCTGATGATATCATAGCATATATAAGATGAATGGGAATGGACCAAGCATAGATCCTTGTGAGACTCCATGAGTGGCATGTACATGAACTGCTGCCAATCTCATAGATAGGGCTGTAACTGATTTGATTCTTTCATTCCAAGTATGTTTTCCAGTCTCCCCAGTAAGATCTGATGGTCGACTGTATCAAAAGCAAAGCACTGAAACAAGAACCTGGTTTGATGCCATTCAGAGGTCATTTAACCAGTGCAGTCTCAGTGCTATGATCCACTTTAAAACCTGACTGGAATATCTCAAATGGACCATTGTTGGTAAGGTATTCACAAAACTGTTAAACTTACAAAGATAAGTTATTCACAAAGGGTTAGCGATGACTCTTTCCAGGATTTTTGAGATAAAGAAAATATTGGAGATGGGCCGACAGTTTGCTGGGATCCCTGGACTAAGCCCTTGCTCAATCAATTACTGCAACTTTGAAGCTTTGGTAAAGGCAGATTAATCATGTCTACTAAGGATATGAAGATTAACAAGAACACTTCCTTTAACAGCCTAGTGGGAACCAGATCCAGGAGGCAGGTTGATGACTTATGGAGACCAGTTAATGAAGGTCAATAGCAACAAATTAATGATTTCTCATTATAAAGAGCAGTTTGTGCAACGTTTTTGCATCACGCGCCCTTACAGACCCTTACAGACAGATGAAAATCTATTTTATTATAAAAATTACTCCATCAGTGTAAGGACTTTTTTGCAGTATTTTCACTTCCTTCTTAAATTCTCAAAAAGGTTTTCTCTTTGGATAAAACATGTAGATAACACACCCAATATACAATTCCTTCCTGGAAAGGAAGAAATTGCTTGAATGAGACCCATTCACGCTCAAAATGCACATGCATATTGTTCATAAGCATATTTATATATATATATATATATATATATAGCCCTATGTTACAATAACCAGTGCATTCACAAGAATCAGTCATTAATTCCCTATATACAGATTGACAACAAAAAGCCAACAAAGTTAGTTAAATGATTTCTCAGTAAGGGACTGTGGGGGTGTGCTAAATCTTGGGTTTCACTAGCCCTGTTTCCGTTATCTGAAAATGATATTACATTATTGAATTGGGGGAAAAAATGCTCCCACATTAATAACTAAGAAATTAAGATGGAGCCTTGTGTTAAACCTCCAAAACTAAACAGAACAATACATTTTGAAACAACCACCCAAACATCCTTAACAAGAGATCTATCAGGGGAAGTCTAAAAATTGAATCGCATCCACACCTCCCCTGCTCTCCCTCCAGCTAAAGGAACAATCACTCTCACCTCCTCATTTTCTTTGCTCTGATGCTTTTTACACAGTCCCTCTGGTTTGCGCTTGGCAGCACTGCAGCAATAGCAGAAAGCTTTGAACAAAGCTGTCCTGTTACGATCATGTAAATGTCCATGTTAAGTGTATTGTATTAAGTATTAGTGGAGTTCTGAGGCTGAATTGGTTTTCGTTACTGTCAAGACTGCGCATAGCCGTGTGCAGCCGGACGGCTGAAGTAGATGTTTGCTGAAGCTGTTGGCAGGCGCGCCGCGCTAACATCTGCAGCTCATCTTCCCTGCATTTCCTGTAACCCCCTCCTTCTGACCGCACCACGTGAGCAAAGAGACAGGTGGATTCCAGTCTGCGTCCTCAGTTAACGTATTCGCGCCACTGTTTAGTTTACGACCTCTGACCCGAGGCCTTAACTCCAGCTCTCAACCTAAAAGGTCGGCATGACAGCTCTGATGTGATAAGGAAAACTTGGCTCTTCCCCCGCATGTCTCACTCACTGAGGCCTGCAGTCATGCACTGGACTGGCAGGGGCTATAGTCCCCTGAAGAAAGGTTCCTAGACAAGTTTAACTACAGTTATATTTTGGGTAGAATATCTGCCTGCTGTGGAATGGGGGACCATATGCTTTAACAGACATATTCATTTAACCTGGAATACGCTTCCTCATTTTTGAACAGTGAATCAAGGGAGGACTGGATGATTCAAGTGGCTGGCTCCACTCACACATAGTGGGACTGCAGCAGGCCACACACGGCTCCATATTTGGACATAAGGCGATTCTCCAGGTCGATCACCGATTGCCTTCTTGTCTCTGGTCAAGTCTTTCTTGAGAAGGAGGGAGCAGATGAGCTCAAACATCCTGACAGATGACAAATGACAATACCCACGCAACAGCTGCTGGGTCACTGTGTGTCGATCATGTGTGAAAAGGCACATGACAGATGTACTTTGCCACCGGCTGAGATGAGACCTGAAGTGCGACAGATTTTGAGCACAAGTTAAAATCCATAAAAGGAGGGCTATCTTTGAGTCCAGGTGAAAGGATGAACAGGATCAGACACAAACTTCATGCCATGTTGGGTGTATGGAGTTCAGCTCGTCTGAGCTCTGCCGTGCACTGCAACCCCGTGTTTGGTGTGAGAGCAGCGACCCCTCCTGGTGTGAAAATGACAAAGGTCCAAAGGGAGCGGGAGACGGAGGAAATAATGAAGGCAGTGAGTAGGAAACATGGTCAGAAAGTGACCGGTGCGTTAAAGAGCACGGCATTCAACATGCCGACCTGCCAAATTTCAGCATGCATGCAATCACGCCGTTATTTTCAGTGAACCTTATGTAACGTCTTCATGGAAAATGTTGTCTTTCAACCTGAGTAATGTGTTTGGGCTGGACGCAGAAAGGCCACCCGTCATTTAACGTGTTAAATGAGGATCGGAGGGATCTTTCAAAGTCCCTAACTAGTTAGGCAATTCAGTGTGACACATAAGTGCGAAGGAAGCCAACAGGTGGCAGAACTGGCCCCTGGATTTCTGTTCTGGCTGTGCCAAAGTAACCAAGGCAAGGGCTTTGAACCACAGAAGCTAATATTGTTTGCTTTTCTTTGATGGTTTTTTTAAATTGCAAGGCCTGTTTGTATTTATTACAAGCAGTGCACACAGACTTGTTGTCTAAATGATGCAAAAATTAAGTAAAGACTCATATCTATAAGGGTTTTAGCCCTTATTGAGAAAACCTCTCTCGGTTTGGATGATGTGGCTCCATTACTGTTCCAGCTCAGTGCAGGGAGAAAGATCAACTACTGGATGAACTGGATTGACTTCTAACAAAGCTCCACTAGTGCTGGAAGGGAAGGTTGATACAAACTACCAGAGCACACTATTGACTAATATATTGAGTGGCTTACAGAGCAACTTTATACCTGGCTTTGGCTTGAACATGACATCACATATTCACAAACGCACCCAAACTGAGGCCCCAGAAGGTGAGGGATTAGCCGAAGAGAAGGATAAAGGCGCTTGACAGTTTCTTTCCAGTTTCCAGTTGTGAAGAAATGCTTCAACTCAACAGCTAAAGAGAGTCAGACAGGCTGAGTCCAAAGCAGCAGACTGATCCATTGTGGTCTCTGTTTATATGTTACGTGATGTGTTTACAATCATCACATCACGTCTGCAAGGGCGCTGAGGTTTTAATGCGACATGAGATGGACTGGATTCTCCCCTGGGAACATGGTTGTATAGTCTGTGACTTTTGGCAGACTCTGGGCGTTTTGCTTCCCGCACAAGACAGAAAGTACGTACTTTCCAAACACGGGGTCCAGGGTGCAGGGAATGTAGTTTTCAAGGTGGTTAACATTACGGGGGTGTGCTGCTGCCTGTCTTCACCTCATATTGGGCGAAGGCAGCAAATACACACTGGATCGGTTGCCAGTCCATCACAGGAAGAGCACACCATTTGCTCTCGTACACTGACCTTAATGCAGAGACTTTTTTTCAGGACACTGCGTCCGCAAACGTACACACTCCACACAGTGGAACAGGAACCGGCAACCTGCTTACACTGAGGCAACAGCACTGACCACTGAACCGCCGTGTGGCTCTGCAATGCCATATGAAAAATAAAAATATTTATGTTGAGCAGGACCAAAAAGCTGAACACATGGGAAAAGAATCAAAACAAAGCATCATGTTTCACCATGAACTCTCCCACAACCCAAGGATCCTCTCCTTTCATCCTCAGTCTTTGCTCCGTAAAGCCTGCAAGTTTGACAGGCCCTCAAGAACTTCAACCCTCTCCCAGTCATACACCTGAGGAAAAGGAGAAGAGTTCATCACGTACAGTTTCAAGTGTGTGCAGATGTTTGGATAGTTCACATGTGAAGCCTGAATAGAGAATCAAAGCTGAGAGCGAGGCATGAAGGTGGAATAAGAAAAAAAAAAGGTAGACGACAAAAAGAGTGAAGATTGGAGTTCTGAGGGGTAATAATCAGGAGAAGGGCTGTATCAAAAGAGAAAAGAGAAAATGGAAATGAAATATGGTGTACTGTACAGGTACACCAAATGTATGATCTATGTATGATCTTCCTGATTTTGGTAGCAAAAGATATTTTAAAGCACTAATGAATACTTTCCCAAAGGAGGAGACACACACTGTACTACCTTAAACTGGAGCTGAATGGCCAGTGTAATTCCACTGGTATTGGATTAAAACTTATGCCAAAAGTTACTCAACACTGTGTTACAGTCACTCTGCAGGCAAAGGGGAGTGTGTGCGAGCATGCACTGCGTCTGGGTGAGGGCGTTCATGTGTCAGAAGCACAAAAAGATTCATTCGTTTTCATTAGCAGTGTTTGTTTACATCACTCACACATTCCCTCACACTTTTCCCGACATGGAACTATAAAAGCTCTGCAGCAGGTTGCTGAAAAGGGGGAACTCTGACACAACGGGCTGCGAACAATGCTCCACTTCAGCATCACACACACAGAGCTGCAAGTGCTGGAGGCAGAAAAACTCCAGGACTATCAAGGGGAGGAGTTGGATTTGAGCAGTGGCATTAAAATATTAGCCAAGGAGTGTAGCCACAGTCAGTTACGACATTATTACTACACATAATTTTGCAGTGCAGCGGCGTCATTTCTTATACGATGTGGTTTGTGTTATGTGCATACCAGGGATACTGGCTTTGAGAGTAGCCTCATCTTTTACTGTAAGTTCTTGATGAAACATAGGGAACAAAGAGGCCAGTTAGGAACGAAGGGAGATGAGGAACAAGTGGGAGGACTGAGATGAAAGGAATGAAGGGTGTATGGTCTACGATCCGGGTGAGGGATGGGTGAAAAGCAGACGGCCACATGACCTTCACCCATGAGACTGAGGTTTGCGTCCTGTATGCAAAGTGAAACCAAAGAAACAGTCTTTCTACAAACATAACCAAGTCATTTTGCTGGCCAAATCTAACCAAATGTTGACCATCTTACAGCATCAACCACATGACAGAGGGCTGTTCTGGCCTGGAGGCTACAAGCACCGCTTGGTTAGAATGTGCTGGATGCACATGGCACTGAAACTTTGCCAGTCCGTACAAACCATGAAGGGTACCATCAGACTAGCAAATATAGGATTGCTAGTAGTGGCAAAATTACAGTATTATCAAAGGGAGGAGGGAAAATGAATATTCACTTTAAAACCCCCTCAAAATTGGCCAGAAATTGTAACCACAACGGTAATATTATCATTATGACGCATAGTTTTGCATATGATGTCCAATCTGCGGTTTGTCTGACTTATATTCATCAGTAATGTCTCTGTAATTAAACAAAGGAACAAAGAGGCCAGTTAGAGGAGAGAGAGATGTGGGGAGATGAGGAGCAAGGGTGGAGGGAAACGAGGGGAATGAAGGGTATACACTCGAAGATTTGGGTGGAGAAGGGGTGAAAGGGTTGGAAAAGCAGGGCGAGGATGGCGGGGGGACAGGACGAAGTGAGAGTGATGAAGGGGAATGATGTAAACGCAAGAGAGAGGTCTGGAAACATTGGTTCATTTCATTGCTCGAACACCAAACCCAGTGCCGAGGGAGAGGGGAGGCGAGAGGAGAGGGAAGAGGGGTTGTCAGGTTGATGCGATACATGCAGGGACGTCATTTTTCTTTAGGTACAAAGAGATTTATCACTTTCCAGCTGTGAGTTCCATGAGAGCATAGATATGCTATATCGGTTTAGCAAGAAAACTAAAAGCCTGTTGATCCCAGTGGTCCCTCGGCTAAAAAGCATTGCCCCATCGGCCATGCACTTAGTTGCATCACTTAACTTTGCGTGTAGTTACTCTGTATAAAAAATATTTCTTCTCCAATTCAGTTTATACATGTCCATCCGTCATTTTTGCTGCTTTGCAAGCAGTCGTGCCCCAGGGTGCTTGCTAGTGCCAACAAAACATTAACTCACCCACTAATTTGGAGTCTCCAATCAACCCTTTTGGATAGTAGATCTTTATAGACATAGAGAAAGTCCCTAACAGTCGAACTGGAATTCAAACCAGCACTCCTCTTGATTTGAAGCACCAACCACTGAGCCACCATGTGTCCTTCGATAAGCCTTTTGCTTTTTAAACTAATTTTACACTCTAATGCTGACCTCAATGCCGGGTGTGCACTTCCACAAAATGAGTCACTTCTTATATCTTTACCTGCTTTTTACCTACTGGTGTTGCAAGGGTCTGATGGTGCCCTTCTTCCAACGGGGGAAAGGTGTTTAAATATACCCTGGACAGGTTGCCAGTCTATCACAGGGCATCTTTCAGGATTCAACAACTTTAATAACAGGAAACAGTTTAGCAGAATGACAATTTCTGAAAATAATCCGGGTGTCAAGGTGAATCTGAGGTTGAGAAGGTTAGAGGGGTGTGAAAGTCATAACGAAGGCTTGGATGATGCAAATGAGAGACAGGCCTGGAAACACTGGCTCACTGAAATTCAATATATCCCAATCTGCCCGCACCAAACCCAGTAACAGGGGAAACAGAAAGTAAAGGAGGAGGAGGGTGAGGGGAGGTGAACAGGGTGAGTATGAGTCTTAATAAGGATGGAAACAGTAGCCTCTTTATGACAGACAACTAACTAACTTCAAGTGAGGAGGGAGATGAGGAGAAAGGGAAGCCAAAGACAGTGAAAAGGAAAACAGAGGTGAAGAAGGGGTGAGAGAGTATGGCGAGGTGAGCTGAAAAGACAGTAGTTAAGTAGTTTCAGGAGCTAAAACTTATGCAGAACTACTCTGTAGGTGTTCAAAATTGTATCAGTGATAAACAAAAGCAGCATAATACGCCTCCTTTAAGATAGAAAGGGAAAATATGAGGTGACGATCAGTCTCTGGCAGCTTTATGTGTACATATTAGTGATTGGAATAAAGGATGGTGGAGAAGAACTTCCTGCTTCTCCTTTGGCATTAGCATTAGCCTCAGCATTAGCTGTTGACTGGTGGATTGACCAATTGCATATAATGTGACATTGAACACAATTGGATGGTGTTTTTCCAGGATTACTCGTTCCACATACTGTAAAACTGATTATCTAATTTTTGTTAAAAAGCATCTATTTATTCATTTGCTATTTATTCATTATTCAGTCGGGCGTTTCTAGAAAGTCAGTAAAAAAAGCATTTAAAAAAATGATCACCTTCCCCACCATTAATCAAATTGGTCAATAGGTTAATCAGCATTTTGAAAAGAGATGCAATCAAAACTGTTAATGACAAAAAGTAGTGGGGACATGTCCCCAGTGTCCCCAGGATACCTGATGCCTGTGGCGCATACACACACACACACACCACTGACCCCACTGACACTCAGATCTAGGGATAGACACAAACTCCAGATAGGATCTTTGGTTTTTCCAAAGCAAATTGTTCTGTTTTTCCTGCAACTCCTATTCAGCAATAACCAGTTAATTTTTGAGTTTGGCTACACTATAAAATGGCCCCTGTTGTAATGCGGACCTGCTTGCTGTGACCAGAATCGATTCTAAAAATATTTCAGTATTTAGGTCATATATTTGGATCAAGTTGCCCTGAAAAGATTAAGTTAAAGAAGTTGTTTTATGGTGTTTTACAGTGGGTGCATAGAAACAAATCTTCCTTGTCAGACAGCTGGCTTTCACTTTGACTTTCACTAGAGTGTGTTCTTGTCGTCGTGATGAATGCTTGGGGCTTTGTCAGGGATCTGTCATTTGCCGAACTGGTCATGATATATTTAAGCAGTTCCACAACTCATTTTCTACTAGACCTCCACGACGGTGCCAGACAAGAGTGCTACGCCGCTGGTGCTACTTCAGAGCCTCGGCAGCAGCGGGAGGAGACGGAAACAGAAACAGAGAAGGAGGTGACAACAGATGTGAAGCTGAGAGGAAAGGTGAGGATATGAGAGAGGGGAGAGTTTAACGCGGGTCAAAACAAGGTTGGAAACTGTGTCTCCACTGACTGCAGCGAAGCAAAGACAGTCGGAGGGCACAGGGATCCAGTCGAGGCAAGGGGGGGGGGCAAAGAGAAAGTAGGTGGAGGCATGGGGTGACAGGAAGGTAAGGGAGGCTGGGAAGGTTGGAAACAGTGGCTCATAACCCTGTGACAGTAGCCGATCTGACTGAAGAGGTTGTCAAAGAGAAGAAGAACAGGAGACGAAGAGGAGGGAGGAAGGGAAGGAGAGGTTGGCAAAGAGGAGGCGGAGAGGAGGGGATGAGGAGAGGGTGAAAGTGAGGCAAAGCAATGATGGAACCAGTGCCTCACTGGTCATTTCACTTGTTTCCATCCAACTGTCAAGTGAATTTCGAGCAACGTTTTGAGACGTCGCAAAAACTCAAAGGCGACTTAGATGTGTTTCCATCAGCAGGGGTGAACCCATTTAATAGGCTTCCTGGATGAAAAAGCACACCCACTATATGGCTAAATGGAAAGAGGCTTTCAGGGGTCAATGACTATTGGGCAAGCTGTTATTGTTCTCCATTGTGCCATTTAGTTCTTGCTTTAATTTGATGTTTTCATCCAGAGAAAAAAGGCAGAACTGTACTTTTAGTGGGTGCTTGCATGATGTGGCCTCTCTGGGACATGTCTGTAAGTTGAATGGTAATTTTAAATATGTTCACATTAGACTGAACTGTGCGCTGGCCATTTATGAAACAGATGGTCCCAGAATTGATCAGGCCATTTTCTAACCTCCTACAAACCTTTCTTTAAAAGCTCCAATGAAATCACCGAAATATTACTTTCAAGCTTTTCTACAGTCGTTGTGTGACACACACACCGTGCAAGTGTGTACACAGAAGATTTTACAGCTGCAAAACGGGCCCGAAGTTCTTTGATGGAAGAGAGAAGACATACAAGTCTTAAGAGGATTAATTTAAGCTGCTGCACTGATGTGAAATTACTTTCAAGGGAGAGGTTAGAGGTCTCATTTAAGAGTAATAAAAAAAAAGCTCAAATTCTGAGCTGATTAGTCATTTGTTTGGGCATCAGACAAGAAGAGTGACGTGTGTTGCAAGTCCCGGTGGAAAGAAAGGTCGGCACTTGGGCCGAGAGAATTGGGATAAGGGTTGAGCAGAACGTGGGCGATGGCGAGGGGGCTCTTGGGACGTGGCAGGCTCTAAAGGAACCAGGCCGAGGACAGACACTGATGGAGGCTGACGTGATCCCCCGCCGCTGGAAGCGGCAGAACCCGAATCGGACGGCGCGATTTTTCTCCGGGGCCCATCCCTCTCCGGCATCCCCGGAGCGAATTCAACTTGGGTGAGTCACTGGAGTCGTTTGGAAAACAGGCCGGAATGTCACGGCGCCGGAGGACAGGGGGACGGGGCATGAGAAGAGAGAGGGGGAGGGGGACGGACGGAGGGACACACTGACGGAGGAGACTGGCGGGAGGTCAAAAATGTGATTTAAATGGTGAAGTTTGGGGCAACGAGCAAAAGCTTTTAACGAGATGGAACAAAGGGCCGCACTGTCTCCAGCTCCCCTATTTGTTCCCTCATCATCACTCTACATCTTTATTTCTTCACTGATTGCCTTACCCTTTTCTGTTTTTCCTTCTTACTCATGTGATATATGTGCATATGCCAGTAATGCGATAAGAGTGAAGCTGTTGGAGAATTTGAATCAGACATGACACATCATTAAGACCAATTATGAGGGAAAATGTCCTGTTACCTCAGGGTCTGTTATTTCCTCTATTGGTGTCACAGATCGTGGGTCCTTTCTACGTTATGTATGTACATATATGTCTGGGACAACAGCCTTTTGGTGAATAAGAATAAGACTCTCTCATACCTTTGCTGTGTTGAAACCTCTCTCAGAGCAAAGTTTTTTCTCTCCCGTGGAGGTGTAAAATTATTTCCATCAGTCCACGGATAATTCCTCAAGTCTTTCAAAAGTGCAGAGGTCAGAGAGGTAACATTGAAACGGAGCTGCCGAACCTAAAATGGAGCCTCTTATCATTTTTTCCCTCAACTTCTTCACCTGAGGCTTCGTCGAGGCCTCCACCGCACCCGCACCCAGTCACCATTGGCTGCGTTTTGTCCTACGTCTGACCTTTCACCTTTTTAAAATACACACTACATCACGACGCGCAGGAGGAGCGCACGTCCGGGCTCAGAGAAAAGAAACACGCTTTTCATGGTTTTTCCAGTGATGGCATGGTGGCATGGCGTCCGCCAGCTCACGTCAACACAAGTAAAAACTGCCTCTGGTGGCTCCGTAGCTCGAAGGTCGCGGCATACACATGTTCTGAGGCAATGGAAACGGGGCGACGCGAGGACGGGAGCAAAGCGGGCAAAATCGACGTGGTCGTTCGAAAAAAAAAAACGGCGGACGTATTGTGTTGCGAAAATGTATATTTATGTACGATCGGACAAATCCCCCTGCTGCTTTCCTCCAAGCTCTTTTCCATCACTCATCTGCTGAATATTCTGTGGGCACAGACGAGCTGAGATTGATTGTCTTTTTCCACTTGTCATGTGAATCGAGCTGCAGCGGACGGGATGAGAACTGACAATCGGGACAGTTCACGCCTGGTTTGAGTTTATTTAACAAATGCACCTATTGATGCATTTCGATGCTGCCATTCTCTCATCTGCACGTCCTTTCCTCCCTGCCAGCGCCATTTCTCAGAGACGCTTGCGTTGGGTCGACGCGCGATCATCGCGGAAGCCATCTGATATCAGTACGCTGGTGTGAACGAATATATTTTTGCTCTCCGGAGCGTAATTGGTAGCAGTCTGATGGACTCACTATAGCCGTTACTGATATTACTGGTAGGGACATTTGACTCAAAAGACTTCAAATGACAAAAAAAACATAACATACCAAATTTGTCACGAGTGTGATCGTGATCCAAAACTAAGCGAGGACCCAAGCGCACGACTCAAAACACAAATTATATGAGTGATAGGGGATTCATTAAAGAGACTTAAAAAGAAACCAGACTGAGAACTTAAACTAATGAGAGAGGCAAAACATAGTGAACATAATGAACACACAACAGTGGAAAAACTCAAGAGGCAAAGGTGACTAGATACACAGACGAGACATGAGGATGTGTGCTTACCCCAGGGAGAACACGAGGAAGAGGACCACAAAGGAGCTTGAAACACTAGGAAACCGAATTGCACTAGGTACATGAAATACAAACGCTAGGAACTAGAAATACACATATGCTAAACTGAAATACCAGAAAATACTAAGAACAAGAACCAGAAAGAACTAACTAAACTAAGAAAGCTAACCAAATCAAATCAAAATCAAAATGCACTGGCAACGAGACAAGGGGCAGATGCAGACTTCAAGCACCAGTGATTAGGGGAGAACGAGACTCAGGTGTGGCATGAGGGAAGGTCAAGCGAGCGGACAAAAGGAAGGTAGGTCAGGCTTTCAACATAAAACGGGAAACTGACAAGACAAAACCCCAGCACAGGACAAAACTCACCACAGTGGCAGAAACAGACAGGACCATGACAATATTAAGCTTATAAAGATCGATTATAAAACTGGCTCTCACTGGAACAAACTTATTTTTGTACAGAATACGTCCTCCATAAAAACAGCACAGATGAGAAATCTGTATTTTAACACTTTTGCATACGATTAAGCGAAATTGTCTGACAAATGTACACTGTAACACAGCTTCAGCATTAACAGCGAGAGATAAATTGGATCAAATTAAATGAGATCATTCATCGCACCCTCAATAAGCTCAGGAATGAACCACATTTAATTAGAATTTTAGCAAATTTCTTCATTCTCACTCTCATTGCACATGGAGGGGCTGAATCCAAAAT
Organism: Karalla daura; assembly: GCA_029224185.1. Lineage (NCBI taxonomy): Eukaryota > Metazoa > Chordata > Actinopteri > Chaetodontiformes > Leiognathidae > Karalla > Karalla daura. The sequence continues at coordinate 3,540,149 of CM055210.1, read as the reverse complement.
AACACGTCGGCTGTCCAAGAGGAGAAAAAAAAACAAATCTCTCTATTACAAAATGACAGTTGGCGTGAAAGTAAAGGCCATTACAGTCCTACTGTTACAGCCATGACTCATCCTGAGGCTGACGCTCACAATGTCGTTCTGTTTTGGAGAATAAAATATATTTGTTTTTGAAATGCTGACTGATGGCTTTTTGTGGTTTGGACAGGGGCGATTTTGATTCATGCGATGAGATTTTTGTGGGGATATTATATTCTGACATCTCCGAGGCCCTATTACGTGTTCTTTATCGAAACGTCTCCCGCTCTCAAGTCTGCAGCGGCCTCATTCGTCAAGTCCACTAAAAGTCTCCTCACGCTGGCAACGTGGAGCAGTTTATTTAAACAATCATTTTCTCACAGAAATGAAATTAATCTGTTGGATTACGGATTTGTGCGGGTCTACGTTGCCCGCTAGCCCTGACGCAATGAGGAAACAACGACTACAAAGATGGGGAATACAGAGGGGACAGATCAAACTATCAGCCTGCCCCTTCACACACACACAACCGCACACACACACACACACAAGTTCAATGTGTCCCCGCCCTGCAACCTTCAACCCTCCAAGGAACACTCAAGCTTAAAACACACTCATGACGCACAAACCACTTTTTCCTTTGTGTGTTTTAGTCTGTGTGTGTGTGTGTGTGCGTGTGTAGGCATGAATGTAGAACAAAAGTGCTCTTATGGCACTCAGTTTGTGTGGAATCCCCTTTCTCCTACTTCCCACAGACTCACAGACTCATACACATACACACACACACACACACACACACACACACACACACACAGCATAACCAAGGGGGGAAAACTGTGGAATTCCTCATTTTTCCAAAGTGGCAGCATGGCATGGAAAAGGGCAGCACATGGAGTTTAACTAGGACATGGCACACACATACACACACACAAATACACACACATGCACACACACACAGAGCTGAGTGTCTGAAGCGTGAGTGTCTGGTGTGTGTTAATGTGCCCTCTGAGTACTGCTGGTGCCAAGCATTGATGACAGGGGCGCCAGAAACTGTGTGTGTGTGTGTGTACGTGTGTGTGCGTGTGTGTGTGTGCGTGTGTGTGTGTGCCAACACAGTGTGTACGTCAAGGTGTGTTCAGTCAAGTCTACAACTCTTGATTCAGACAGATTAAGGCCGTCAGTGGAGCGTTCCAGACTGTGGCGGGTATTTAATACGTGCTCAAGAGATTCAACCCACACATGCACACACACACACACACACACACACACAGTGGTCTGTTCAGGGTGTCAGTGTGGTTTGCAGCCTATCATTACACCCTGCAGGGAAAGCCAGGCTAACCAAAGTGGAGTGGCACTGCCAAGAACTGTGTAGAGCTGAGCGACTGGATTTACATAAGAGCTCCGAGCTGCTTGGTAAATGCTTTTCATGGGGAAATCCCTTCCACCCGACTGTCAGAGGTCAGAGTTGAAGCAGCCGGCCTGATGCTGGGGAAGGGCTCTACAGCTGCATCCTAGAGTAACGCAGGTTCATGCAGACCTAGAGGGGTTGAAGTTTGGGAGGTTTGTGTTGACTCGTGATGTCAATTCATCACCATGAAGTTGCTCTCAGACTGCTGGCAGAGTCTGTAACTACTAAGTTCCCCCAAAGTCGGGTTTAAAGCGCGAGCCATGGCTCACACAATAGACAAAGCATCTTTGAAAGGTGCTGGGTCATCAAAACAGTGCAGTGTGTGCTGAAACCCAAGATCATTGCTATAATTATAACATGCTATAGATAGCAAATAGAAAGCCTTCCAAAAAATATTTGATGGAACTGTTTGACTGTCTCCTCAGTCCAGACTGAATTCCTCTTTCATTTTCATGATCACTACAGTCTAGTGATGGGGGCGGGATCGCTGATGGCGAGTAAGATGAGTTTTTGAAGGACTGAGACCTAGTCAAGACAGTCAGGAAGAGTCATGTCTGAGACGAGACTGAGAAATCTGAAAATGGTCTTGAGATCGGTCTCAAGTCTGAGGCCGGACTAGAGTACAACTACAGTCACTAGGCAGCTCTGTCTGCTAGTCTTCATTTGAATGAATAAAGACTGTTCTACTTAGTGAGATGAGCTTGTTAGCACTTCCAAACCTTGTTGGCCAATCGACATACTCTCAGTGTAGTGGTGTAGACTGCTGATTTAGCACAAAATGAGCCCCCCATGCCCCAAATCATGAACTACATTCAAACACAGGTAAATCTGGAGGCTCCCCGTTTCAAACATGCAAAAAATGCGTTGGCGCTTTATGTCCCTTGCCTGCGGCTGGAGTTTCAAGATGGCGGGGCGTCATGGCACTGCCCTGCGAGCTTGCCCGTCACATGTATACTTACAAGTAAAATTATTTGTTTATGAGAGATAAAAATGGTGATATCAACTTTGGGAAATAGAAACAAAACATTTTACACTTTGTCATACATTATCAGCACTGAATTGTGGAGAGGTAATCACTTTAAAAGACACCCCCCACACCAGTGATACATTTTCAACATACGTCAACATTTGGGTTACAATTGGACTGAACATGGGCAACAGGTTAACTCTTTTTTTCACCCTTTTTTTACAGTGTAATAAAGAAAGTTGATCAAGACAGAGTCTCACATTTTAAATACTGTCCAAATGTTCAGATGCACTCTTAAAAATGTTGCAAGCACGTACCCTAGCATGTGCCTGTTGGTACTGATTGCACTAGGTTATGCTGCATTTCTAAATGGACTGAAATGACTTAATACATTTTCTAAAGAGGTGCATTTCCTGCCTTTGCCCTGTGCGTACCAGAGATGCCTGCGCCACCACTGGGTACAAGGCAAGGAGGGTAATGGATAGACGGAGTATGGTTAGCAAAGCTAATGAGGGATTTAAAGGGCATGGACATGTTCTGATGACATTCGGGGCAAGGCAAATATGAGCAGCATTCTGCTCCTGGAGGTGAACAGCGACTTACATCAGTCTGTGGCTGAAATCAATAAAACAAGAAAAATAACAGTGATTTAGTAAACTATTTTGACATCTTGTTTCTGGTCACTGTGTCATTAGAGAGCCATAAATGTGTGTTTCATAAACCCCCAAAAAATGCCACAAAGCTACCTGGCATGAGGCCATTTCAGTTAGTTTCTGGTTTTAAGGCGGCCAGGCAGGATTTATGGAACTAGCAGTAAACTGCAACATTTTCAGAGTGGGATTATAACCAAACCTGACTGTTTTTTGGCAGTGAAACCGAATAGTTTTGATGGGAATTAATGGCAAAGCAGAGACGCAGCATAACCACAATTTTTTGAGGGAGCATGAATTTATATAGAAAACACGTCATCGCTGGAAAACACAAAGAAAAAAACCCTTTTTATATAGCGGCAACAGCTTTTTCATAGGCAACCACCTTAAGGATGGATTTAGGGGAGCAAGGAGGAAGGCCGGTCTGATCCATGACAAATACTGTCATCAAACCCCGACGCAGTGAATGAAATATGACACACAATGTTCATTTTCCATCTGAGCGGCGTTAGATCTCGAGTATCTCGGAGGGGGGTCCGAGGTTTGAGGAGCCATGACGCTACTGAAACACAATCCCCTTCAACTGTTCCAGCGCCGAAACGCAATTTGACCGATGTGTGCCGCCGAACGCGCACTCCACTGCGGTAATCTGGCAATCATCAGACATACGCCCGTGATCCGTGTTTTTGGTTACGACCCAGAGATTAAGAGACCAGGATTTACAGCGCATGAGAGAGCGAGCTCGCCTTCCCCGGTGCCACGAGATATTAGCCGTCCCTCTTTTTCCTCAGCTCAATCAAACTCTTTCTGATTTCTTCCCCCTGATTCTGTTGAAGTCACCGTGTCCCTCCTTAACCTCTCCATACCTCCCTCTGCCTTAAGTAACTGTCTGCTTACAAAGAGCTGTGGCATACAGGATCTATAGCAGCGCTGTTGACTTTGGCCCCGGCCAGACAGAAAGCTGAGCCTTTAATTTGACTGGTTTCAATATCTAACCCTTAATAAAACAAATACCTTTGTTTGGAGAGAAAGAAATCACCCCCAATTACTGTCGGCGCGTGGAGGGAGAGCGCACTACTGGATTTGCAGGTTGTGTGTGCAGCCTGGTCCAGGTCAAGCTGAGTCTTCAAATTGACCTGGCTTGGATAAATAAAATGGAGGAATGCAACCAGGAGCGTGGTCTCCCGTTCGAACCTGGGATCGGGTTTCTGCTGTAACCGCAGAGCTCGTAGCGCGTCGCTCTGTAGAAACCGTGACTTCTTCACTAGAAAGTATTTTCCTGAGCCCCGACCAAAGAGGCCAAATGTATGAAGGTTTCTCATTTCATCCAACAGCGAAAAAAGCAGTTTTCTCCTCTTTATCTCAACGCTTCCAGATCCAGAACCCTGTCTCTCTGCAGCCACAGTTATCCATCAGTGTCGTACTGAAAATAAACTCATCAATGAGGGGTTTTTGTTCGTACGGTAGATCCCTGCTACTGTCGGCTGCTGTGCAAATAAAGCACAGTATGTGTCTTTCCAGGAACAAAAGGAAATAATTTGAGCTTGCGCTTAAATGTTTTCGCTGATCATTTTTATTCATTGCAGTTTCAGACGGAAGACATGGCGATTTAGAGATTAGCACTCTTACCACTCCGGTTGGATTCCCAGTCATTGTGTATATGTATTTGCATGTACCAGCATGAGAGCACAGACAAAAACACAGATAGCTTTGACTTCATCGATACGAAGATCTGCAACTTTGAAAAGCTCTGCAGTGAGTGCATGTGCATGCGCAGCTGTTGTGGCGCCTGTGGGCTAAGGGGTAGCAACAAAGGACAAAGAAATAAAATGAAAAGACAGAAAAAGATTTGAAGATGACGGAGGGATCACAGAGCGGATGATTGGCTGCTGAACCACAACAGTAAAGAGAAAGAAAAGGGGAGGATAGCCCGGCCACCACATGAAAACGACTGTCAGCTTGACAGATAGAGGAGGAAAGAAAGAAAACAAATTAAAGGGGTAAAGAGGAAAGAGTGGCATGGAGACAGAAAGAGAAGAGGGCTGGGGATGGGGGTTTGTGGACCAACGCGGCACAGATGAGTAAAAATTGAATGATAGATTGGAAAGATGATTGAAAAGAGAAAAAAAATAGGAAGAGGGTAAAGAAAGGAAAAAATGGGTTACCACCACTGGCCTCCCCAACTCTGGCTACAACTGGTTTTCCTCTTATCTTTCTAAAGAACTGAGCACTTTGCCCCAGGAACAGCCAAATCAGAAGCCCTCATTATCACCTGAGGGGTTTTTCAGGGCTCGGTAGTAGGACCATCTCTTTTCACCCTATACGTGCTCCCTTGTGGCTATGTCATCAGTACACATGCACTGTCATTCCACGGCTATGCCAACAACACACAGCTTTACTTGAAAACACAGTCGAACGACTGTGCTGCACCCTCACAATCTGTGCTGCACCCTCACAATCTGCCACTCTCACCACACTCCTGGAGGAGATAAAGGCATGGATGAAGCTCAGCTTTGTGCACCTAAACAGCTCCATTCCGTTCAGAACAGCACTGCTAGGATCCTGATGAGGACCATATCGATCCTATTTTCGCTCCCTGTCTCTCTCCACAGTGAACATGAGGTCTCCTTCTTCACCCACCAATGTCTCCATGGAATGACCCCCACATACATCAAATATCTCCTCACTCCTCAGATATTAGTCCCTCCATCCCTCCTCCAACTATCCCCTTAAAACCACAAGAACTAAACTCTCCATGAGGCTTACCTTTTGAAAATGTCGAAATATGATGAAAACCAAGGTGTGAGGATGAAGGAAGAAGAAGACACTAATGAGGCACCAATCAAAAAGGAGGAACTCAATGAGACACGAGGGAAGAGAGAAACGACGTTGAGGCTACATTAAAGAGCCAAAGACGAGAACACAAAGAGGGAAAATGTGTCAAAATGACAGAGGAAATGACGAGGAGGAAAAAGGGAAGAATGACAATGGATCAAAGGCCAGAAAAAAAGTAAAGAGAAGAAAAGAAGTGAAGGATGTCAAAGAGGGGTGCTGCAGCACACAAGTTTTGAATTATTGCATCCTCATAGGCGAGGTCAGCAGGAATCACCTTCTTGGAATTTTTCCCCTCGACAAAAATCAGCTTCTCCACAGATTCACGGTCTTTGAACACCACTTCGGTTAACTCTAAAGGACCAGTCCAGTGGTTTTCCATGCTGTAGCACATTAGCTTCAAATCCCGTACACTTCAAACATCGCTGCGGAGCGCTTTCCACCACCCACCGGACTGTCTTCGCCCATTTCGCTTGCCACTATGAATATCAAGTTCAAAAAGGAGACCCGAGCAGCCCAAGTCACTCGCACGAGGCTGCGGGAAATTGCTACAAACTCATCAGCAATCTTGATAAGAATCGGTGTTAGTGTTGAAGCCTTTTGGAGACACTTCATGCAGAAGCTGCACAAACATCTATCCATCCACTGTCTTAGTACCAAATGCATTGCTTTGACTGAGTGCACATCATCACTGAACTGTTTAGTCCGCCTTGCTTTCTTACAATAAAAAATCAAATCTTGGGCTTTTAATGCCATGCCTTGGTGGCACGGTGTATTTTCAGCAATGTCGCTGACTGTCTCTGCTCTGCTCACTATTTTTAGTAATTGCAACAACAACATTATAAACTCGGTAATTAGTCTGGGTTCTTCTTATGTTTTTTTAATGGACTTCGGGGACTTCAGTTTGATGACGGTGCATTCTTGAGCCTGACCAGCTCCCTTTAGTCCTTACTGGAACAAATTTGATTACGCAAGAATAGCTGTGGTCGGTGTGTGTGTGTGTGTGCGTGTTTATGTGTATCTGCATTATTTACATTTGCCCCTTCAACACTGACAGCCTCACCCCTCGCTGCCAAACCAACACGACTAAACTATGTTTTCTCTCGATTCTACACAATCATCTATTCACCAACACACACTGAAAAAAACAACCCAGTCTCGCAGAAAAAAAACGTACCCTGGCTACATTTGTCCAATCCGCAAAACATAGAGGGTGTACATGTTGTTTAATCAAAACATATGCCCGTCACTTTCCTCCTCCCTGTGTCTGCATCCAGGTCACGTGATTCTCAAGTTTGAGACCATGATGACTAAAACATGGGAGCCAAGTTTTCTGTTTGAGTGAATAATCCATATTTTGAGGTTGATTATACATAATCACACTGTTGTTCGTTGCTGCAGATTTTTCAGATCTATCGCTCGGGTGGTTGGTATGGACACCCCGTCCCGGCTCCCACGCAGTTCTGGCTTGGTCGCAGTTTAACCCTGTCTGACGGATGGAACACCCACACGCCGCATGCGTTGTGTCTCAGATCAGTCCCCAGTGGTCCAGAGGAGCTGGACCCCCGAGACCATGAGAACTACTAGCTACGATGACATCAGCCATGTAAAAAATGAGATCAAACTGCAGTTTTTGATCCATGATGTCCTAGGGCCCTCTGACCCAGGGGTCCCCAGTCACTAAGCTGCAGACCGGTACCAGGCTGTGGGTCGTTTCATGCCAGGCCACCGTTTTCTCTGCCATGATGAAGGGGTGGGGGCTTTCTTCCCGGTCTCCAGTCTCTACGATGACACACATTCATTTCTTGACATTACTCCAAACCTTAACCGACCGCGTTGGTTTTAGCATGCACACACTAATACATGCAACTGCATCTATTTCTGCGGGTTCTGAGCAGCTGTGTCTGCAGGGCAGAGCATGAGTCCGATAAGCTGCAAAGTGCGCGCGTGAGAAATCTGAACGAGGATTAGGTCGATTGGAAAATAGTTTCCATGCTCCCTCAGCAGCGAGAACGAAAGAGAGGAAAGAAGGAGAGGACAGATGACAAAGACGGACAGAGGGGAAGAAAGCCCAGTGACTTTTAACATGGAGAATGAACGCTGATGATTGGTAACAAGCATACGGTGTTGCGGTCGCCACAGTAACCACCAACCACTGAGACGGTTGCCATATCATCATGTCACATCATGTTTATTTATGCTGCTGGTAGCCACTCGCTCACACACACACGCACACACACACACACGCACGTTCCCCTTGTGGAAAGATGAGTGCTTCATACTTGCCCTTTCCATTTCTTGGTTACAACGCCCCACAACCGAGAAAAAAAAGCATCTACACACTCTGACGCATTCGCAAGCATTGAGAGAGGTGTCATAACACACACTGTAACACAAACATGTACTTGGAAAAGAGAAAAAAAAAATCCCTGGAGCTTCATTAAAGCACTTAGAGGAGGTTGATCTGCCATGAACCGGGGAGCAGAAGTTCAGTTCTTCCTTTTTTTTTTTCACAAAGAATTGAAACGGTCATTTTATGACTGCAGAGGATCAGCGCAGCTGAGTGGAATCTACTGGTTATTAAGCAGTTTGTGAAGATCTACTGATGCCTCAGCAGAATGCTGGACAGCACCTACTCTTGTGTTATATGTGTACATGTATATACTGAATATATATTGGGAAAAAAATACAGTATATACATAAATATATATGTTTGTGTGTGAGTGAGACAAGCTGAAGGACAGAGACAAGCCTTTTTTTTTGAACTGATCGATGTTCATTACAGTATAAAGCAAAGTCTTCATTAGGGCTTTAAATATTGAATACTTTGGGATTTGAGTATTCTGTTGATTTTTTCATTGATTGATCAAGTAATCGGACAAATCATGCTCTTGTGTTTTTAAACAGCTATATCAATAGTGTGCTATGCAACATGAAAGAACTGGGTGAAAATGAATGACAGAGAGAGAGAGGGAGAAACGTCCCCGGTACAGATCAGTTACTCGAATAATTGTTTCAGCTCTAGTCTCCATTGATTTGGTGTAGTGGTAGTCATTGCTCAGGCAGGCTGCTACGTTACCTGTACCTTTACCCCGACTGACTCACAGCATGGTTTTACCTGATCAGGCACGAGTGGCTCTTCATCATCAACGTCGATAAACACGTCCTCACTGCTTGTGCCATCTCGCCTGCACACGCATTAACTCACACATAGGGGGACATTCTTTTGTCGTTCCTTCTCCTTCATGACTGACATGTCTTCATTGATCCGTGTCTTACTACATACTTACATCCTCCTCTGGGACGCATTGATAATCCTCCAGCGACTGGATGGTGCACTGCCTCACCACAGACTTCCTTCCACATTGCCGACTGTCGATAACTTAGATGATAATAGCAGACATGTACAGTTCCACCACATCTCCGTGAAGAGATAGCAGAGGGATTAACAAGAGAGAATCATAGCAGAGACAGGCATGAGTGAACACGGAATCTGAAAAGGAATCAAGATGAAATTGCAGTATCATATTTGTAACTACTTCGAGACACCGAAATAGTTACAAGAGACACAGTTGTACTGAGATCCCTTCTGCCTGACACTAAATGGTTATGCCACCTGCCTGACTGACGCTGATCGGCTGCGGCTGCAGACTGTCTGAGGTTGATTGGTCATGCCTTGGTGACAGTCCAATCAGGGTATTGTTACACCTTAGCAAAGGGTTCCCGCAACGAGGCCGAGCTCTGACACGTGACTGAAATCAGGTCACACTTTAACTGAACTCCAATCACATTCTAGACGGTAGAAAAGCATGTCGTGTGTAAGGCAACACCTGTACTGTCCTTGCACCAGATTGGCACCAACACTGTGGAGTACCACACAAGTAAGATGATGGATGGATGGACGGAGGGAGGGACAACATTTTCTGTAGCTTTCTATTACAGACAAAACCTTTGATTTCAGCTGTTGACCACAGAACCTCAAGAGAGGGAAAGCACTGCTTTAACTGTAACTGCTATTAGACCATCCGCTTTCAGTGTGCTTGAGGATTCACCGTCACAAATAAATCTTTTCGGTGATGTTTTCTCTAAACTTTCTCCGTTCGGTTTGCAATCAAACTACTGGCTTGGAGGGACGCTTGATGACAAGTGTGCTATTGCCACCATGACACACGCATGCAGCAGTGTCAGCAGTATCCAGTTTACTGACTTGATGATTTTGACAACAACGCAAGGTCTTCTCCACAACCCCCCCCCCTGTATCTGGGCTGAGGTTTCTCTGAACCTGCGGCGTTCAATCTGAGCTGTACAATGCGCTACTGTATGCGCCTCATACATGCAGAAGGCATGCGGCTGCTCCTTCAATTGAAAGAGCAAAGGCTTCAGAACACAAATAGACCATCACTTGTGGAAAGAAAAAAAAGAAATGTGCTCGACTGCATCTGATGATATAGATGTTAGCCGGACTGCTGGAATGGATTTCAAAGCTTCAGCTAAACTCAGACGAGCAACCTTAATGCTCAACTTTACAAGCCTTTGCAGCGGCTTCATTTAAACATTTATCCATAACAGTATAATACTCTCGTTTAGCCAGAGGGACTCAAAGAAAAAAAGGGGGGGGGGGGGGGGGTTGGGGGGTCTCGGTAACTGTAATCCATCTGACCTCTCTGGCTTTAAAAAAAGGCTTAAGTGGGGCTGATGATGCTAAACTCACACAATAAACTGAGAGAGGTGGTTAGGTTCTTCAAAGGGTTGTATTTAAGGAAACTATGCACATGACATTTTCTTATGCCCCCGTGGCATACGAAAACACTTACTCAGTCAACTTAAGACCTTAATATTGTTAACATTAAATGCTTGGACTCAGCTCAGTGCTTGGATTTAAGGGAAAAATATGTGCATATTTCCACAGTCCGGTGGAGGCTGTCACACTCTTGTGGTGGTCAACACAGAACCTTAATCTTGTTAACATTAAACTGCCGGGGCCAGAGCAAGGATATGTATTTGAGGGAAAAATATGTGAATATTTCCATGCTCCAGTTAAAGCTGTCATAATAAAACACCGAGGTGATCAACTTCAGGCCATAATATTGTTAACATTAAATCCTGAGCCTGTGCTGGAGCTGCCGCTAGGAAAAAACGTGCATAATATTTCCATATTTCAGTTTAGGTTTTCTTAAGAAAACACTTAGGAGGAATGTAATGGCACCGATGTAAACTCAGTGGAAACATATTCTGTGAGGGTGACTGTTACATTTGAAGAATAAGTAATGACTGCCGAGGCTCCTGCTTTCAATATTGTGGTTTTGTGTTGATTAAAATAAATGACGGACCCTGAGCAACTCCCCGTGCCTCATCCGCTAACCGTGCCGTCAGAGGTGGAAGTGCCACAGTGAAAAATCAGCTTCAGATTCACCTGAAACAGAAGCTTTTAAGTGTACTCTGAAAAATCCGATCAGCACTCTCTCGCTAACGATATTACGACTTCTGGAGGGCCAGGTGGCGGGGAAATCTGAATAAGCTGCTTCTCAGAAACGAGGTTTAGAAACTGTGTTTACGTACAGCGCTAATATAACATTTCAAGCATCTGTCCTTTGTCTTGTTAGTATCTTCTGCCAAATTTTTATTTTTATTTTTTAACTGCTCGAATTTCATGGCTCTTTACCAAATGTGTGTCCCGTGGTGGGGGACTCAAATGTGCAGCCCAATGTACTATCAATTTTCCAATAAATACAATATGACGACTCTCATATGGATGATTACAATTGCCATCGACTTTGTAGAGGTCCACACACAATACAATGGACATCTGACGTGAACCCTGGAACAAATGTGACCGATATGAATTTGGAGAATTCCCTGGAAATATTATTGAAGAAATGTCATTTTCCAGACTGCGGGATTACACATGAGACCGACATCCGAATGAGCTTATTTTTTCAGGGTTCTGTGTCGCCAACTCTGCCAGCCATAAGCCGTGGCCGTGCCCGTGTCAGCGTTCGAGGACGTACGAGCAGGTTGCCTGGCGTCAGATCCAGTTATTATGAATTGCATCCAGTCCATAATAATAAAAATAAATCTCCACCCTGCCTTTCCACAGCATTAGTAATATGCATACACACACTTGAATCCATGGGAAAAGTCCCCCCCACCCTACATATTTACAACAGCAGAAAGGTTCCCATTACGGTGGAAAAACAGCTCTGCAACCGAGTTGGAGGCAGCATCTGTAGACAGCCAACGTCTACACTCACAATTACTTGTTTTTTTTCTTCTTTGTTTTCTTTTTTTCCTTTTAACAAGAAGAGATGGAACAGTGGAGTTCATTATTGTGGTTTCATGGATGAAGATAAATGACTGGTGCCAACCACATCAGAGCCAACCTCTCATTAGCCACGGAGGCAGCAAAGCCTCTGCGCCAAATACTTGTGTGTAATGCGAGTACGTGCACGGTGTGGCATGTCTCGCCACATCAAGGATGAGCTAATTGATGTCAAAGTCGGGCTTCTTCATCTCTGGACCATGGTGCCTCTACACTGGACCTGCAGGCGAGGGGAAGTAACACTGGCCAGCTGGAAAAATCTGTACATCATTCATAAGAAACAAAGTAATGATAATGACTCGCTTTTTTGTTTTCAGAACTAAAATGAAAAAGAGAGCGACTGGTTTTTCCCATTTCTGATTTTGTGCACAACAGGAGAATGGACAAAATCGATAATCCGTTTATCATCATCCTAAACTGGAGGACCATATTGTTTAGCTGCATGTCCTTCCTTCTTTCTTCTTCTTATCCTGAGGAAATCTTACTTCCCATGCATGAATAATAACCTAATTTGGCACAAAGGTCGAGTCCCATGCCTGATTGTCTGGCCTGCAAAAACAGATCAATTGAATTTTGCTCACATGCAAACAATTGGAGTTAATGAAAAAATTGAATTTTGAGACATCAGTTTTTCACTTATGGAGCTAATAAATAAATAATAATTATCATTTTAAAAACAAATTACCACCATCTCCATGACATCTAGATACAATTTGTGTATTTGAGGATTTTTGCCAAAATACACAATATACACAGCCTGTGAAATCTGCCTTTACAAAGTAAAGCTGCTGTCATATGACATATCCATTTGGTAATTATCTTAGTGAGGTAGAAGAAGGTTCTGGGTTTTGAAGGTCGTGGGTTTGAGCCTTAGCTTGTGCAACATTTTCATTCGAGAACTCTGCCCAATCTTCTCAGAAAGATCCAGTCCCATGCCAGAAGCGATGGACTATAGTCCTTATGGTGGCACTATAGCAAGCTCCTAAATTTAAAAACTCTGAAAATTCATAACAAATCAACTACATGTGCAACAGCATTGGATCTTTCATTTTGCCTAAAAATGGCATGCCCCAACTTTTGCTGGGTACCAGTGTAAAGGTATAGATTCCATAGATGGTGTATATAATGTGCTTGCAAGGAATTTAGCTGAATACAACTAAAAGGAAAAGTAGATTTCCAAATTATCATTATCTTTAAAGCAAAGGTGACATTACAATAGTCAAACCTAAGTTTAAGATGCTTTCCTAACATTGACTTCCCTCTACATTGGAAAGGAAAGTCTCCTAAAGGGCCTAAGTATAGCAGAGCCAACTCTAGTAGCATAATGTGTGTCTGTATGTGTGTGTGTGCGCACTATCTCGGTGTCACACACAGTGACATCAGCAGCTCGGGAATGCTGAGCATAAGACGGAGGGGCTGGGAACACCACTTGGAGCAGTTTGTTATTCCAGGTCACAACCACTCTCGTCCATGCTGGTGCATGCACACGCACACTCACACACACACAGATAAAAACACACATATGTACAGTTACACGCATGCACGGAGCACTTTGTTATTTCAAGCCGAGTAAAGAGTCTCTATGGAGCCGTTAGCATTAGAGTAAACAGAAGCTAAGTTGCATTTTCCCACCAGCCCTCAATTAACCTTGGACGCACACACATATACACACTCGCACACAAACACACTGTACAGACACGCCACCCATGGTGACCCATTCAATTACCGTCCACTTCCAACAGCCCATTAGCTCATATAAACAGCAACACAAGCAGCCCAGGGGGGGGTTATGTAAGTGTAAGCGTGTGTGCATTGGTACGTCTATGTGTGCATGGGGTGGGGGGTGTAGAGGCAGCAGCAGTGGGGACCCCAGTGGGAGCCACAGGGGTACATAAACACAATGAAGAGTGAGGCGATAGGTACAACCAATGAGAGGAAGGATTAAGAGAGAGGTGAGAGATAAAAAAAAATGAAGAGGAATGAAGGAAAAGGTTTGTTTTGCAGGAAAGACAAAATCTTGACACAACAAGATTTAGACTTCCACCACTACAGTAGAAGCACAGCCATGCCACAAGGTCAAGGCAATGTCGAGCTTCTGTTCATCCATATTACGTTTACCAATTTGAGGGGCAACATTCAGAAATGAGAGCAACAGAACAAAAGTTGCTCTAAAAGTTAGTCTGTCCCCATAGACCACCACAGCAAAATGTGACATTCTACAGCAGAAATTAAAAAAAATACACCCTGGTACAATCAACATTATGCATGAAAATCCTTTATATTATATATAAAGATATAAACACCTAGGCACACAGCTCTTTAAGTGCCATTTCTCCAACCATTCACCTGTGGGTGCCATCACACAGACTACATCCATTGTCTTATATAGTCTGTGACCAAAAACAGGATAAAACATAAGTACAATGCAGTGCTAAGGAGAAGATGTGGTCACATACAAGTGAACAGACTAGTTCTAAACAACTAGTCAACTGCATAAACAGTAGACACTGCTTTATGAAAGGACAAAAGACAGAAAAACAGAGACAGAGACAGAAAGGAAAACAGAACAAGATTCAAACTAGCCCTATAAAAGACGAAATGAAGAAAAAAAGAAAGTCAAAGAAAAAATAAGAGGTCAGTCTTTGATAGATGACTCAGTCTTTAATCATGGCTGCCCAGACGCCATTTAACACCAGATTAACACACAACTGAAGCCCATCCATCAACTCTACTCATCCATTACACTGTGTGTGTCTGTGCCTTTCTAGCACTCCTTAACCAGTCTCCCTCCATCATCGATCATTCCTCTCTTCCTCTGTCTATTCATCCCCCTGTTTTTCAAAGCCCCGTCTCTGTTTATACATCTGAGTCTGCGGTTGGTTTCTGATTAACGCACACACAGTAGCCGTAGTTTCCATGACCTTCTTCAAATAGAAGAAAAACATTTTCTCTTGACTTTTTTCTCCTCTCTTTCTCTGTCACTCTCTTTTTATAACCTCAGTCTCCCCTCTGCCTCAGCCATCATCTTTCAGTGCAGTAGCCCAAAACTATTAATAATCAGAGTATTATCAGCTGTCTCTTTAACTCTGAAACAGAATAACAATATTGGATATTTAAGCTCGACTCCTTGCGTTTAATACTGATAACTTTGTGTAACTGCCATCATAATGAAGATGATAAAAGACAGTCTTTTGTATCTACTGCACCCTCAAGCCTAGATCAGTGCTACAGACAGGCTCAAACTTGCATCAATCATAAGCTCAGTAAAGAGATAATGTGCATGTGATTCACATAAAAGAATTTAATTCATTTTTCACAAACTAAAGATATTGCTGTAAAGTACTTAACAAGCTGTCTTTGTCCATGGCCAGCAGGTCTCTGGCTTGGTGAAGGTAGTAGTACAGTAGTCATAATAGAGAACTGAAGAAGGGGAAGAAAGAGGGAAGGGTACAGACTGGGGTGATGGAAGAAGTAAAAAGGGGAAAAAAGTACTGTTTTACAGCCAAAGAACCAGGAAATTGTTGGCCTGCTGACCCCAAATGTGGCTGTGAATGACTTGTCATCATCCCTGTCCTCTTTACTGCTCCATGAAAGGGGTCAGTCAGGAAGATTGCCTTCAGGACAGTCAACACAGCATTAAACAATCTAGTTGCAGCATTCATGTTGTTTCAGTTGCATGAAAATGTCACCACACACAAAGAGTGATGGGCTGAACTGGAACAACAGCTTTAAAAAAGCCCAAAAGTTATGCCAAGAAAATCTTGTTGTACGATATCAGGGGAGTTTGGGGGTTGTCACTGTTTGTTTTTGAGAGGAGACAATCCAATGTCCACAGACTATTGAGGCCATGTACTATAAATGACAATATTGGGCTTTTTTCTTGAATCTCTACGGAGTAAGTTGACCATATTTTGATCTCCAAAATCGGGGATACCCAGCCTCGAGCAAGGAGGGGAATCGAACCCGGTCTGTGCCGAGACATCGCTGCTCTCGCTCTCTCGCTCCCTCTCTCTCTCTCTCGCTGCATTTTCGGGGACAGAGGTCTGATCACCCTACCATGGAGTGAGTTATGTCACTGATCCCAAACCAGAGAACACTTAAGCATAGATGGCCGCTGGTCCTGCCTCATCCAGTGGCTGTGCGCAGGGCCTCCACCTGCACCCTCTGTTGAATGCTTTTTTTTTCTTTTCTCTCTCTCTCTCTCTCTCTCTGCCTCATTGATGCTCAAGATGTTGCTGCAAACTCAAACGAACATATACATAAGAAAACACACTCACCAACACAGACCAGACAGCATACACCTCTGTGTTTCATCTGGTCTCTTGCTCATTTGTGTTTCATCTGGTCTCTTGCTCGTTTGTGCATCAACTGGTCTCTCGCTCATTTGTGCAACTGGATTGTCATCTAGTGGCCAAAAGTGGAAACTTCAACTGACAGACCTGACGAGAAAAAGATCCCACTCGTCTCCCATATTCTCATTTCACCTCTGAAATATGAACATGCTGAACACACTGAGTGTAAACTGTCATTTTAATTCTAGATATAAGTTAAATATCAATGAGCAATTTATTACCGGAGGTTATTTGGAGAGTCAACCACAACTGTCATTGTAGAGCTAGCCAGTTCATGAATGAGCATGATGTGTAAATATGGGTGTATTTTCAGTTCAGTTCAAGGACCACTGATTACCATTATTTAACTCCTGAGGCAGAGACTATGCAATCGGAGGTAACTGCTGACAGTTCAATTCAAATGAAGACTCATCTCTCTTCAACTTCGACTTCTGTTGGTCCTACCAAGCCTCTGACATGTCCATTTTTTCCTGCGGTTGGTGTGGTACAACTTATATATGAGCCGTTTGGCATGAAATAAGAAGATTGTGGAAGTACTGCGAGAATGGATAGTCCATGGACTCAAGACTACGTAGAGTGGAAGGGTACCAGGGTACCAGATCATACCAGATTCCAGCCAGATTCGACTTAAAGCGTTCAAAACTAATCCAGGCTAAAAGTACACAAACCTAAACTCTCAAATGTGAAATACGAAATACACACACAACATATGTGCCTGTGCCTGGCAGCACGCCATTGTGTCACCCTGGTGCAAACAGAACATGATAATACACGCAGGTGTGATCAAAGCAGCGCTGTCACCAGGTTAAACAAATCTGGTCATGCCAGTTTCAGTTTAGACCGATTCCTCTCCCTCCATCTCCCCACCAAGGTCAAGATCAAGGTCACACCTTGGTATAGCCAGTGAGATCATTGTGACTTTGGTCCCTGGAATACCAAAATTAACTATTAATTGAGTGCCGTCCGCAGGACAGGCAGGGCAACTCTTCACTTCGAACCAATAGTCTTAAACTCAGTCTTATTAAGAATATATTAAAACTAAGAAAAGTGAAAAACTTTGCTGTAATATGAGGGAAAAAAGGTAAAAATAGCTCAAATCTGTACAATCATCTGTGCCAAGTAAAAGAAACAACAGTTCTTGAACAATGAACAGACCGACTAGCTTAATTCAGGGCAAAATTGCTTCCTTAACCCTATTCCACACTTCCAAACTCTTTCATCAGTGGTTGAACCAGTCACAAAGTCATTGAACAGGTTGTAGGGGGTCAGGGCTTCAGTTAGATGATGTTATCTCCTTCTCAAAGCGGGGCGAAAGGCAGACAACCTGGGAGTCACATTGTCATTTATTACGTTTATTAGAAAGACAAAAAAAGCCATGTGAACAATAAAAACAAACACACCTGTTTCACATTCACATTTTGTCTGAAGACAAACTGGAAACTGGTTAACTCGCCTCAAACTACACATCACCATTACAAATTGCAAAATCTGTAAATCAAATGATGATTTATTGAAGACGTACGGCGGAACGACGAAACGATACTGAACGGGAGAGAACTCGTTTTTTCACTGAACACGGGTCGACTGGAGCCTCAGCTCCACCCCAGAGAGATGGTCAGTCTGGCGCGTCACACGGTACGATAAGACTCCACTTGGTGGGACCAGAACGATGCCCGGTGATGATGACGGGCGGGCTCCGAGCATGATCCTGACGCTTCCGATTTGGAAGCCTGAATTTCAGATGTTTCAGCTGCGCTCCTGGATCACTTCTTTCGAAGCTTCTGTAAATGTTTCTAAAAAACAGAAGAAAGGAGAGAACAGACGACATGAGGCTGGGTCTTTGTGCAGTCAATACACGTGTATCGTGTGTGTGTGTGCATGTGTGCGTGTGTGTACCTGCAGGTTGTCGTAGTGCTTCTGACTGCTGCAGTGGGCATTCTTGGCCGTGCTCTCATTCAGGTAGAAAACGGAGCAGAGGTTGCAGAAGAAGCCCGATTTGGGGACGACGAACTCCTGACCTGCAGGGAGAGATGGTAGATAAAAAAGACATTTAAAAACGCGGTAGCGGAGTTGCATCAGCGTTCGGGACTGGGCGCGAGACTCACCGACAGGACTGTTGCGCTTGACGGCCGGCCTTGCGGCGACGGCAGGCTGGGAGCAAGGTCTCTTGGCCTCGGGTGCGACCTGTTCAGTCCTCCGTTTGCTCCCGACTGACAGGAGAGAACACAGCGACTGAACGTAGGCAAAGGCAAGGCACGTTTACACACACAGCGGAAACATTTAAAACGAGCAGATTTGAAACCAAACAAAAAACAACAACGTTTTCGGACCCGATTTTAAACGAGCCGACTGTTTATTTATAAATACAGGACCCGTGTTTACGACACCTGTTGTCAAGGTCCTAGCAAAAAAAAAACGTCACGGCGCTGTCACGTCGCGTCGTCGCGCGTCGGTGGCGCTCCGCTCACCTGGCGCGTCGTCTCCGCCGCCGCTCCCCCCCTCCCTCTCCTCCTCCTCCGAGGCGTCCTGGCCCCTCTCTTCTCCGCTCCTCTCAGGCCGCTGCCGCTGCGGCCGCGCCTCCTGCCGGGCCGGGCCAGCTCGGCTCTCCGCCGACAGCGTGGACGGCGGCGCGTGGACAGGGGAGGGGGGCGGGGCGTCGGCCGCCTCCACGACCTCCTTCCTCTCCTCGGCCGCGCTCGCTCTCTTGCCCCGGGCTGATTTCCTCACTGAGGGAAAATGGCGACAAGCGATTTGAGCGAATACAGTTTCTTTTTTTTTATCTTGTGTGTGTGCGTGCGTGTGTGTGTGTGCGTGCGTGTGTGCTACCGGGGGTCTTTCGGCCGCTCTTCCTCTCTCTGCCTCTCGTGGCGTTGGTCAGTTTCCCCTGCTCGTCCTCCTCCTCCCTGACCTCGTCGACGGTCACAAACTTCAGAGTTTCCTCTGAAAATAAAGACGAAAGTCTCACACAGACTCCAACTTCCTTTCATTTTTTTGTATTTTCCCCGAAACATGTTTGAAAGGCTCCGTTCCCCAGCCAACACACCCGCATCCTCATCGTGTTTGCGTTTGGCCGCTCTCGACGTCTGGTCCGCTCGGCCTTCACCCTCCCACCTCTCCTCTTCATCGCCCGCGGTTTCATCTAAAATCAGTAGAGTCTGGAAAGAGACCCGACACTGTTACAACCATCCCTCTCTGTGTTTTTCGGCAACTTTTTTTTTTTCTTAACCGCCTTCACCTTCACCTGGGAGTTCATGGAATCCACCGATTGGTCCTCTCGGCCTAGGGGGCGCGTCTCCGCCGTGCTTCCATCGACCTCCTCTTCCTCCGTGAACTCATCCAGAGTTACAAGCGCATGCACGTCGGCCTCCGTGATCTCCTCCTCTTCCTCATCCGCTCCCACCTCATCCACGGTCACCAGCTCCTTGGAGTCCACCTCCTCCTCTTCCTCCTCCTCTTTCTGCCTCCCGCCTCCTGCACCTGTCCCTCCGTCCTCCCCTTCATACTGCATGACTTGCCTCCCCATTGCTTTTTCGTCATCATCTTCCTCGGGGTAATTCTCCTCTTCACTCACTTCATCCAGGTCACCCAGAGCATTGCGGTCCTCAACAGCTGACCTTTGCTTCATCTCCTCCTCTGCTATGGACTTGTCCTCCTTCTTGCTTTCTGGACCACCGTGTGCTTCCCTGGACTCAGGGACCACCTCACACACTCTAACCTCCTCCATCTCCTCTTTTCCAGACACGTCCACAGTTGTGCTGCCTGTGTGTCCAGCTGCTGCTGCTTCCACAGTTTCTTTCCTCCCTGTACCTAAAGTCTCTGCAGCCATCGGCTCTTCTTGATCTTCCTCTAGAGAGTCTACAATCTGATACAGGGGCTCTTCCTCCTCCTCTTCCTCCTCAGCTTTGGTTGACCGTGTGAGAGACGCAGCATTGTCATCGTTCTGGGAATCGTTTTCTTTTCCTGCACTGTCACCTTGTCCTGCAGGGGGCAGATCATCCACCGTCTCATCCTCCACAGAATCGAGGATCTGGTACGTTGCTACTTCTTCAGGGACTTTTGCAGATGTGGCTTCATTGCTCTTCTTAAACTCTCCACTGTCTTTTTTAGTCGTTTTCACAGCTTTCTTTGGTCGGCCTCTTTTTCGAGCCGTCGCAGGTCGTTCCTCTTTCAGAGGGGGATCCTCTACAGAGTCCAGGGTCTCCTGGGTCGAATCCTCCAAGGTGGCTGTGCTGCTGACTTCCACAGGTGGTTTCTCCTCAGTCTTCAGGGTCTTCTCTTGGATTTGTCCCTGTGCCTCTCTAGCACGACTCTGCCTGGTTCTCGTGTCTAGTTTTGTTTTTTTCTCAACAAAGATTTCTTTCTTAGTCATTCTTGCTCTTTTTCCACGGGTGGACCTGGTTGTGACAGTCTCCTCTTTAGGGGTTTCTTCAATGGCTGGTGCAAAGTTTTCTTTTGTCTTTTGTGTGGTGGTGGTGGTGGCGGCCTCTTGTAGCGGCTCGTCTTCTACAGAGTCTATGATTTCGTACACCATCTCTTCCATGACTTCTTTATCCTCCTCACAGACTCCTGCAGAGGTTGTTTCTGTCTCTTCATTCTCAGCTGCTGTGGATTTGGGGCCATTCTTTGTTGATTCACTGTCATCTTTGTCTCCTTTCTTGGTCCTTTTTCTCCTGTTGTCTGACCTCAGCTTGGCCCCTGTAGTCACTGTTTGCTCTGCTAGACAATCCGGCTGGGGATCTTCCGCTTCAGATGTGTGTTTACTGAGAGTTTCAGGGGTTTTGCTGTCATCCTTTGTTGGGTCCTGATCACCAATGGAGTCCAATACCTCAAAGGTTTCCTGTTCCCTGGCAGGTTGTGTCTTGTCCAGCTGCTGAAGAAGCTGCTGTTCATCTGGCATCTGGTCATCAGCAGCCTCCACGTCACTGGGGGCTTTTTGCGTCTTCTCCTTTTCATCTCCAGAGCTCTTAGGAGCTTCTCTGCTTCCAGTATTTAGTTGGTCTCTGTTTATCTGTTTGTCCTGCACTGCTTGTTGGTCCCTTTCCAGGTCACTGCTCTCTTGTGAGTGAGCTTCTACCTCACTGTCAACACTGACCAGGATCTGACTGCTATCCCTGGGCCGTGTTTCTCCTTCCTCAGCTCCAGTTTCCTGGTTTTCAAAACCGCTGTCTTTATCTCCGTGGTCCATCTGTTCAGTCTCAATTTGATCCTTGGAAGGATCGAGGGTTTGGGCCTTTTCCGTGTCTTCCTCATGCAGTTCCTTCCTGTCTGATGCACCATCGCCTTCTTTCCCCTCCTCTTCGCTGTTGTTGCTTTCTTTAATGCCGATATTAAAATCAGTCTCCAGAGCCTGGGCCTGGCTCACCTCTCCACTGTGGTCGTGTGGCGGTGGTTGCATCTTTGAAGACATTTCTATTTTTGTCTCTGACTCAACAGTTTTTGCAGCACTGCTCTCTGCTGACACCTTGTGGTCAGACTCCACTGCCACTGCATCTTCTTTCACTCTGGCCTCCACAGCGGCCTCCGCATCTGCTGCTGCTGCTGGTGATGTCACCTTTTGCCTTTCACCTGCAGCGAAGGAAGGAGAAATGGAGGAGGAGGAGGAGGAGGAAGTGAGCTTGGCTGAGCAAGAGGATTTTTCAGGGAATTTAGATGACCCTGATGAGTCTCTGGACTCCTCCACCGAGACAGAGACTGATGTGCTTGAAGACGCCACCGAGCTCTCTCCTTGTCCCACTCCAGAGGAGGATTGGGGGGGGCTGTGAGGCTCAGGACTAGCGTCCTCCATTTCATCACCCACTTCATCGACAGTAACAAAGTCCTCCATGTTGAACTCTTGCTCTTCAAACTCAGCGGCATCCGAAGCCACGGTGTTCTGTTTATGATCGTCCTCGGTCTGGAAGGAGGACAGAGACAGGGTCAATTAACTGGGACTGGCAGGGATAATGAGAATAAAGTACAGATGACTTTCATTTTTATAGGTGATCTGAGGTCCACTTGGTGATTTTGCAACAGGCATCATTGTTTAAATCACATTTGGTCTCAGTCTGCAAAGCATGGTTATGATGTTACAATGAAAGAAGTTGCATGTTTGTCCATTGCTTTTGCTCACACAAATCAATCTAGAATTAATTTGGTGCTGACACAGTTGTTGCCATTTCAAACTCCCATGTGTGTAAAACTTTTAATTTCCAAACTAATCTTGAGTTTGTTTCCAGTTTCCTGAAAAGGAAGGCCTCACCTTGTCCTTGCTGGCAGCCATCCTAGCTTTGGCCAGCCTGTGCTGCTTCAACGCCGACGTGAGAGCTAAGAAAAAGTCTGTGGTGATTCGGGGGGGTTCTGGGATTTCAGCAGGCATGGGCTCAGTCGTCTCTTCAAGACTTTCTCTCAAATCCGCAGCAGCTGAGTCTCTAGTGACTGATTTCACAGCCTCTTTTGTCGCTGCGACGCAGTGTGAGGCTGGAGCACTTGGTCCTGCTGGCATGGGTGAAGATATGGTGGTCTCACCATGGCCAGGTTCAGAGATCTTCTGTTTCGGGCTCTTCAAACTAAAATTAAAAACAGAAGAGAAACAGTTATGAATAAAGTCAATAGAGTCAGTTATGAATAAAAACTGCAAAAGATGCAGGTCTTTCTTGAAAGATGTCTGAAGATTCTCCATCAATTGGAGTCTTTTTTTTGGTTGGCGAAAAAATTAAGTGAGATACGTACCCCTGACAACTTTGGATGAAGCCCCTGGAGAGAGGAAAGCATGTGGTGAGTTTAGTCCAGTATGGGACGTTTAGAGGCAAACGGAGACATAATTATAAAACTACCTCATTAACCTTTTAAGGATGTATACATACCACAATTTGTTCTTTGGCACAGTGTTCGGTGTGAAATCGAGCCATCTTTCCTCCACCTGCTGCACAGCGCTGGCGTCAGCCATCTCAAAATATATCTGAAGTCGAGAGAGCGAGAGAGCGAGAGAGCGAGAGAGCGAGAGAGCGAGAGAGCGAGAGAGCGAGAGAGAGCAACAAGCCACGAGAGTTACACGCTGCAGCGTATTGAAACTCAAATGTTGCTTCAAATGGCAGAAACGTCCGAGAAGAGTGCACGGGCGTACCCTGTCCGTCAGCGGCACGAAGCTGACGAATCCCGCGATGGCTACCACCATGTCCACGACCATCCTGATGAGCATCCTGCTCGCCAAGGCCACCCTCACGCAGAGCAATCTCTCCCTCAGACACTGCAAGTCTGGAACTCCCTGGAGAGAGAAAGAGAGAGAGACAAAGACAGAGAGAGACAGAGACAGACAGAGAGACAGACAGACAGACAGAGACAGACAGACAGACAGA
Source organism: Karalla daura (assembly GCA_029224185.1). Lineage (NCBI taxonomy): Eukaryota > Metazoa > Chordata > Actinopteri > Chaetodontiformes > Leiognathidae > Karalla > Karalla daura. Next base: position 3,516,272 of record CM055210.1, on the reverse strand, counting down.
GAGACAGACAAACAGACAGAGACAGAGAGAGAGACAGACAGACAGACAGACAGACAGACAGACAGAGAGACAGACAGACAGAGAGAGAGAGAGAGAGAGAGAGAGAGAGAGAGAGAGAGAGACAGAGAGACAGAGAGACAGAGAGAAACGGTCAGCGTTTTAAGGGCCCGAACATCCAGAGATGGCCGCTTTCACTTCACAAAGGCTTTCTAGAAATGACCGATAACTCACAGCGTTGCTCCACTTCCTCAGATGCACGTACAGGTTCTCCTGCGGAGACGGGGAAGTCGCGCATCGTCATGGGAACATTCAAAGACCTCGCGTGACATTAACGGTGTTTGTTGGCGTATCCCTACCTCGGTCCGTTCGAAGCTCATGTCTTCCATGACAAAATGGAAGTGATGTTGCTGGAGTTTGCCCCTTATAAACAACTTCTTATTAAAGTGCTCTTCGACAAATCTGCGGCACGATCTCCAGTCGGGGAAAAACACAAACGCCTGGAGGAAAGGCGGGAAAGAGAAAATGAAAGTCTGACGACACAGCCCTGTTTGCATTCGTGTATGACGGTGACTTTTGTGCCTGGAAGAGGCACCGGTTTCAACAGCTCACCCTCCTCTGCAGTGGAAACATCAGAAAGTTGTACAAGGAGCGGCGAGAGTGTTCTGGGAAATAATCCAGCACCAGCTTGGCCACCTCAAAATGCCTGCACTCGCCAGTCAAACCGGTCAGCATGACCGTGGTGGGCAAGAATCCAGAATTCCTGGCTCTCTAAAAACAAAAAACATTCAAAACAGTGCTGATGTTAGCTTAACTTCATAGCACATCTTGAAATAACTTGAGACAGGGTCTTTTTAGACTAGCCACTCAATAAAATTATATACGGCAAATAAGGGTGCCCCCTTTACAATAGGAAAATGTCATACTGATAAAAGCAACTGAAACCATCGCGGTTTTAACGGTATTGTGAAAATATTACCAAAATTTACATTACACTAGGTTTATTGTGTATTTAAATAGAAGCCAAATGCAAAACAAACAGAAGCCAAATGCAAAACAAAAATGTTTAAAAAATTCAAATTCAATGTTTAGAGAAGCTACACGCTATAGCTTTGAAACCAGTGCAAAATGTATCAAAACTATTTAGAATAAACATTAACAGTTTATTCTGGAAAAGACTGCAACATTCTGTTTAAAAAACAACGATCAATATTCCATATTTTAACTGAGTTGTGGAGCATAAATACTCTCATATGTACTTTGCTTTGGCGTGGTAGTTACACAGTTTATCCACGAGGAGGCAGCATTGAGTTCAGTTTTCTCTTACAGTCCAGGATCGGTTTCGTTTCCGAATAAATGTGAATCCAGACAAAGCCAGCACAGAAGACGCTATATGACATATCTGTCAAGCCTTGCCTTGCGTCTGCTGCAGTTACCACCGTAATTAAAACTTAAAACAGTAACCTTTATCGTTGGGAATGACTGCGACACGGATTACTGCTGCATCCCCAGTCTCCGCAGTAATGGTTTCCCACCATTGTGATACTTTGCGTTAAGCTAAAATATCATCCCATACTAGCTTGATGCTGTGCTGAGACTGTGAGGGTCACTCCTTGATTCAACCCAATCCATCAGTTTGGAAAATATACACAAAGAAGAAATTAAAGATTGAATATGTAGAATTTTTGTTAAAAGTTGTATTTTTTAAAAATAATGAATTCATAGGACATTTAAAGGGGTTAGGGTGAAGTGAAGTGAAGGTATAAGGCTTTACATATTCCACCTTTGAAGCAAGTAAACTGGGCAACAGAGAGAACAGCACTCACCTTGATGTCGTCCTTTTTATCAACTGTGAGGTATTCTTGGGGTTACAAGTGAACAAGGGCAAAAAGAGTCAAGTTACTGGTTTGGACAGAATCGAACGTCACACTGATAACAACAGACACACTGATCGGTCATACCTGGGATGAAGAACCAAGAATTCACAGTGGGGAAAATATAAGGGTCGTTTTTCATCGTGACGCATGATGGTCCTTCTGAGCCCATCGGGATGCCAAGTTTGGACTGCACGATCGCTGCCCCGGCAACAGCATCCTTGCTGTCTGGCACTGCCTTCTCGGGCATTGCTGGGCCTGAACACAAAAAAAAAAACATACATTTCATTATTTCTTTGCAATTGGCCTTCAGAAGTCATTCACTCCTAACAAGTTTAGCTTGACACCTAACTACACAACACAAAATCAGGAGACACGATCTTTCTGAAGGCTATACAACTTAAGTAACACATTCCGAGCTTAAGACATTCATCTCAGAAGGGAGAGACGTACTCCGTGATATAGCGAGGCTGGCTTCTGGTAACACTCTGTGAAGGTGATGGTTAGGGCCATGTTTCAGGAGACTGTACCAAACTCCAAGCCGATCCGCATCGTATTCGGACCAAAACTCCACAAACACCTAGAAAACACAAGGACACGCACGCATAATGTAAGCAACAGGTGAAAGTCGATGAAAGTCTTTCATTTAGTTATCTTTACAGCTACTTGAAGAGACGCCAAGTGTGGCTGTTTATACCTTGTTAAGGAGGGGCAAATAGGCGACGACGGAGGAGATTTTCTTCAAAGCTTCTCTGAGATCCCCAGCCTCACTCGGAGACACGTTTGCGATGAAGATGGTGCTCGTGCTCAGTCCGTGATCGACCACGTGCTGCATCGGGAAGAGTTAACGGCCGATCAAAAACACTGAGGGGAGACACGCAACTGCAGTATAAAAGGTACAAGAAATACAATTCTGGGAAAAAAGTGTGTTACTCACAGGTTTCAGTGTCTTCAAAACATACTGGTAAAACAGATTCTAAAACACAAACAGAACAGCTGCTGTTACAGAGCGAAGGCGACACCCAACATTACAAAAACAGTTTGACAGTTTACTTAGACTATTCACTGGTGTCTCTAAATCTCAGCATTCCTTACTCTTTATCTTTCTGACAGTGGAAATGTCAGTTACTATAGACTGCAGATGTCAGCGTTCTCTTGGGGTAGAGGGAACATTATTTTAGCAAAGAGTGGACATATAATTAAGTCACAATTATTTGAATAATAAACACTCTTATATCTAGCCCAGTTTTAAGTATATGATATACGACATATGGTATATGACATACACACTTACCGGTGTCAATTTGATGGGCTCTGTAACCGCAAAAACCCTTAGTCTCGACCCTTTGAAAATAATCCCAAGTTTCTTGGAAAACCTTATTATGCTGCATACACTTTGTAGTTTCTCCACTTGGAAGAAAGCCTGAGAACGAGAGATCAAACCATCAATTACTCTATTACATTGGTCCTCCATGCACTACTTCCAAAAGCATTTTCCGTCTTTCCACAATGATTAAGCCAGTGGCCACTTCACAATAAACATGATGACACAATCCAAACGGCATTCAGGTGCAAGTTAGAAAGTTTGCCCCTGCACTGGTTATCTTGTGTACAAACACAGATTGACAGTGTACCACATACCATGCGCGCCCGAGGGAAAATATAGATGGAGTCCTCTTTGTGGACAAAGTTAAATGGCAAGAGCAAGCGGACGAGTTCTTCCTCTGTGTAGAGGCCATCAGTATACACAGGCAGTCCAGTTATAAGCAAAACTCTACGATCACACAGCAAATTCTACAGAGTTGAGGAACAGACAAAGAGAGGGGATGACAATAATGAGAAGCAGTGAAGCATGATTTAAGTTGAGTCGTTTAGGACACACACACTTTTCAGAAATTAGAAGTCTGCAGGTATGAAAGCATCCAACAGTTGAACTGGACATAATTTCTATATATAATTTCTGTTATTGCATGAAATATCTGGACTTCTATTATGCTTTATTATGCTACAAAAATATATGATAAATTGATTCAGGCAATGCTTTGTACTGTCTAGTTCATCTAAAAGCCTAATTTTCTAATTACAAAATACTGCAGTTTGTTCACCATCATGAAACCTACTGGTTTTACGTTGCCTCTTATATTCATGCATCCTGTGAAAGAGAGACAAAAGAAAAATTAGAGTGAAGAGCAATGCAAGAACTACACTGTTTCTTCCGTCATTTTCTTACCGATTAACTCTGGTTTCAGATGTTTTGCCACAATCTCTTCGAGATCAATGGCAAAATCCCCTGGGGAGCTTTGCTGGACCTCCAGTGGAGCTTGAGCAGGGTCTTCTGTTGTCCGGGTCTCCACTGCACTGCTCGAGGCTTCTGTGGACTGGGTCTCCACTTCACTGCTCGAGGTTTCTGTGGGCTGGGTCTCCACTGCGCTGCTTGAGGCTTCTCTTGGCTGGGTCTCCACTGCGCTGCTTGAAGTTGACTCTTCAAGCAGAACTTGAGGCTCACTCTGGCTAGCTCCCTTTGCTGAGTCTGGTACAGCCTCTGTGCTTTTGGGCTTTTCCACGTTGTCCTCGGTGCAGCTTCCGACCTCCATGGGCTCCGCCGCTACGGCTCCGGTGTCGCCAAGGTCGGGCGCTTTATCATCTGCGACTTTGTTGTCTTTGTCTGGCTCTGCTTGTTCCGGCACGGGTACATTTTCCACTGTTTCGAGAACTCCTGCCACTGCTGCAGCTTCTTCAACTGTGGCCTCTGCTTTTCCAGGAACAGAGTTTTGCTGTTCGGAGTCATCGGCTTCCTGTTTAATTTCTGCCGCTGCAGATCCTGGAGACATCTTTGGCTTTGCTGCAACCTTTTTCACCGTTCCGGCTTTCTTCGCCGCCGCGGCCTTTTTCACCACAGCCTTTTTCACTGCCTGCTTCGACTTACCTGCTTCCGTGGATCCTTTGCCTTTTATTGACTTTACTGTCATTTTTTTCAGCGGTGCCTGCTTTCCAGTGAGAGTTTTAGCTAACTGCTTGGTTGAGATGTGTTTTGCTTTGGAAACCAAGATTTTGGACTTATTCAGAGTTGTCAGGCCTTTTGCCAAGCTTTTAGTTTTGGTTTCCTGACTGACGGGTTTGTCGCCTGTTGATTTTTTAGCTCCAGTAGGTGAGTTAGCTCCAGCGGGTGTGTTAGCTCCAGCGGGTGTGTTAGCGCCAGCGGGTGTCTTGGCCGGAGTGAGAGTCGTCTTTGTCGTGGTGGTCGGAGGCGTGGCGGTTCTAGATGTGGCGGAGGAGAGAGGAGACATTTTGGTCACAGCCTGAATGGCCATGAGGTGTTCACTAAAAGCACTGTCCTTCAAGGATATATTCATAGGAAGAAGTACCATTTAATAGAAATGGTAAAATATCTGCACAGCTCACTTCTTTTCTTAATCTGCTCTACTGGACTGGATCACGTTCATCAGGTGTTTCCAGCTGTTCGGAATGCTGTTTTTGGGGAAGTAAATAAGCCATATGTGGTGTATGCAACATTTTCATAATAGCTCTCAGTAAGATGTTTTTTTTTTTAACTCAAGGTGCTCGCCTCTGTAGCCTGCATTTCCCTCGTAAGTCAATACAGTTCTTAAAAATCATTCATAATAATCACTTATACATTTATAAAGATGTTTAAGATGTATGAAATAAGATGTATGAAATAAAAGAACACCAGCTGAATCTTACCTCTGAGGGGCCTTCTTTGGCACAGTGTTTGCACAGTCCTGCAAACAAATAAATTGAGATCCGTTATTTTTAACGATTCCTCAGTGACCACATAACAGCTGACATTGTGATTCCCAGGGATAGAGAAAGGACGGAGCTGCGAACCTTTCTTTTCACAATCGTGGTGTCAACTCCTTTCACGGAGAGGCTCTTCATTTTCTTCAGTCTCAGAGCGTCTTCCTCTCGTTTGAAACGCACAATTGCCTACACAAAAACATATTCGTTAAGAATTTTTTCCAGTCTTCTGATTGGTAAAAAGGACTGACACATTAATAGATGTTTGGATCATTCCAGTTGAGTTTTTGCAGATCTGAGCAACTGTTTGAGTGCTGGAGTAAGGAACAAGTACAGTATGAGCAAATATAAGCCAGGGTAGCGTTTCTATACGTACCTCTTGTTTGGCCCGCACCAATACAACCGATTGTATTGTATATTTGTAACCAGTGTTCTTCCCACACTGCTCCACAGCAGCAGTCACATCGCTATGGGACACCTCAGGAGGAATCCCTCTGAGCATCACGGCATTTGCAGCAGACAATTTACTAGACTGAGCACAAAAAAAAAGAAAAAGAAAACAACTTTTATTAAAGTGTTTCACACCCAAATCAGTGAAAGAAGGTATGCTTATAGACATTATTTCTTTGCAACCAATTATTAATACCATCTCATAAATCCTTTTGGTTTCACATGTAGCACCGAGGCGGCACTTTTGCCTTCACAGTCTATGTTTTTAAAAAGAAGAGTTTTCAAGGTTTGTGTGCACAAAAACACCGTGGTTAGATCATGACGATCAAAACCCGCGACTGGACCTTTGTTTTCATAACAAAGCAAACAACAAGGAGGGAAGAGAAAAATAGGAGGAGCCGAGGCAGTTGCCACGTTTCTGGTTTGAGTGTTCGTGTACGTGACGGTGGATGCTAATGCACTGTTGTTGTTTTAAGCTTCGTCTGCTAGGTTAATGCTAATGGCTAACACTCCTCTTCTGCTGGCCTTCAGAAATTGCAGATCGTTTTGGCAATTTCCAATGGGGTCACAACCTGCTATAGGTAAAAGTTCCTGTTAATGGCCTTGCAAACCCCTGCAACGCCATTAAATACAAAGCAGGTAAGACAGCGGATGGAGGAAGTACTTGCCTTGCTCTTTTTCAGGCTGGGTTCAGAGGGCTGCTTTGCTGTGGAGGATGAAGAAGATGAGGACTTCATTTTGGCTAACTCAGCCAGTAAGGCCGGAGCCAGAGTTTTCACCATGTCCTTCAGGTCAGACTGCTCTGACAGAGATTGGACAACTAGAGGGGGAAGAAAAATGAAAACAGCCATTACAGAATGTGATACCGAGTTTTCCATTCCATCAATTCAGATCGACCATCCTTAACTAGAGGAGGTTGTCACACACCAATCGTCAGCAACATACAATGCCATACTACTGCAATGTGAAATGACACATTCATACCTGATGTTTCTTTCAGTAGCTTCATCGTCAGTCTCTCTACGCTGCTTGACTTCATCCTCCGAGAGGATGAACTTTCACCGGACGACTGCCGTTCGCAGCTCCTCCTTGGCGATGGTGGCTGATCCCTCCTCCTTTGCGTACGAGTGTCATCAATCCTCCTGGGCGGGGATCGTCTGCTGTCGGTCCTCCTGTGTGGCGACCGTCTGTTGTCGAGCCTCCTGGGCGGTGAGCGCCTGTCATCAAACCTCCTGGGTGGCGACCACCTGTCATCAAACCTCCTGGGCGGCGAGCGCCTGTCATCAAACCGCCTCGGTGGTGATCGACGGTTGTCAATCTGCCTCGGTGGCGATCTTCTGTCACAGCCCCTTCTTGGTGACAATCGTCTCTCAGCACTCCGCGACTGATAGTCGTATGGTGGGGAACGTGACCTGGACCTAACCAAAGAGATGGTTTCAGTCATAGAGTCTACAATCTTCAATGGGCGACAAAAATACGGAGGTGAAATTTTCTGTTGATCTTTTGAGTATTTGATCCATGATCATTGAGCTTTTGGTTGATAGGAAAGCTGTTAAGAGTGGTTGATGTTGACATTGATTTTGGGAAATAAAACAGAAAAAAATATTATACATTATCCCTTTAAGATGCTTTTAGCTCTAAAGAGCTTCTTAAAGGATCTGGCACCCCGGCACTATTACATGCACTGCACCTGTAAGTATATCTGGAGCTGTGCGGTGATCTTGATCGGTCACGACTGCGTTTCTCTTTTCTACCCTCCGAGCCATAGTGGTGACGAGGACTGGGCGAGCGGGATCTGGAGCTGTGTTCATGCCTCGATTTCTGGTACAGATGCTGGGAGAACTGTGCAGAAGCTGAGGCTTTAGAATCCTTACTTGCAACCCTGGAGAGAGAAATGGGTCAAGAAAAGAAAAGTGAATAGTCAAAAGGAACTGGATTAAAATCTGCAAAGTGCTGGTCCACCAGATAATGATATTAGTTGTCTTGTGGTTATGATGTAAAAAAGGTAAAAAAGGGACTTGTGTGAAATCAAAAACATACCTAGGATCGAGCACTATCGAACCATTCCACTCAGGGTATCTGTTGACAGGTAAAACAAAGAAATTGAAATACAAGTCTTGAACAAGCAAAGGGGTCATATTTTATGAAGAAAAGCAAAATGTTTCTCTTTTTAAAAAGGTAAGAGGGGATTCTGAAGGGATTTTATGTTAGAAGAAAAAGAATTACTGTGTTCGCAGGAGTTTGCACTTTTCAAGGTGAAGACTTGTGTTCTGGTGGGAAAGCCACTCCTGGTAGTGAGCACAACAGACAGTTAGTTAATGTCATAGCTCATGTCTACTTCCAACCTCTACTACAAAACTGTTTCACACTAGAAACAACAGGACAAATGTCTTAAAAATAACACATTAAGTCGGTAAAGTTTATGTCTACAAAAGAAACAAAAAAACATTTTCTGAGTTTGCCATCAATTACACGAGCTTTGTGAATTGTGAAAAAATGAATCATATGGACAAAATCACAGAGCGTGGCATCTTGTTCTTCAATAATTACATGATTTCATGGTCAACTTAGGTTCTAGGGAAACAAAGCTTTACCATGAAATATGACATATACAGGAGTGTTTACAGAAAGCAAAGAAACAAATGTTACACAAGTGTAATACATATAAAAATCTTCTTGGGCTCTCGATGCCTGTTGAGCTTCTCAACTTTTGTGCGATGACTGAGGCGATGACTCTTGAGACTCAGCAAAGGTCACAAAAATGTTCATGTGGAAACATCTGGAGCGGAGGAAGGAAACTAGAGTCCTTTTCTAGCAAAAAGTTAAATTTGCCATTCCAAAAAGGAGGAAAAATATGAACACGGGTGGTCAAAAAAAAATGTACGACATGTTGGCTGGCCAAACAAGCTATTGACAACTCATTCATACAACAGTTTGAGAAACTTAAAACTGACAGTTAAAAGATGTCAAAAAAAAGAACCGTAAGAGAGACTACCTTGTATTACCATGGCTCGATTTTCTTCCAAGAGAGTTGGGTATCTTATTTGATGTCAAATTATGCAACAAAGAATAAAATACAGCAACCGCCATAATGAACCACTGACATCATGACTTGACTCATGACTACATTTCCATATAAATCAGACAGATCAAAAACAAACAATTAAAGAAGCAGACATTGTGTACATTGTACCATACATTGTGTTTGCAAATGAAACGCGGCCTGTTTGTTTAACACTTTTGCATGAATTCAATCCTTTGTTTTCAACCACTAAATCTCAGGCTACTGTGATAATTGCTACACTGGTTTAAATTGCCCTAATAATAATAAATAAACAAAACATAAACAGGAAAAATCTGATTTTCACCATTATCTGAAATTAACCAAACAATTGAAATCAAATGATCAACACATTTATCAAAACGTTTATGTACATTACATCACATTTTATAAATAAATTCTCAGTGTATGTAAATTAGAGTGAAATGCTGTTCAACTTCCTTCAGTGGGTTTCTTTAAGTGGATCTTCTTCGACTTCTCAAAATCCTTTAGGCATTCACCACAAAAAAATGTTAACTGGTATTTTACTATCAAAAAGTTTATTTATATTTATTATTTCACTTAGTGAAATTAGTTAACTGGCAACAGCCTACAGAGAGATGGTACCAAGTATGTTCTTCCACTCACCTTCATTTGAGTACATTCTTTGTTACACAGAGAACAGGTGTGCGGAAAGATTCTCGGTGATGCTGCTGCATAATCTTGCATCATGTCAGGTTTTGGATGACCCTTAAAGATCGTCACCTGGGGCGGAGGCTGCCTGCTGGACGGCGGCATCATAGCGTGAGGTAAGCTCACTAGCGGCGGGACCGCGCTAGGCACCGTCGGAGGCATAATGATGGCGCGAGGATCGCCGGGAATCAACGGCGGCTGTAGCAGGCCCTGAGTGGCGACGGCAATGTTGGGGATGACAGGAGGAGGAGGAACCAGTTTCCACACTGCCGGGCCGACCTGTGGTGACACGTGCTTCTGCATCGGTGTCGGTATCGGTGGTGGTATCGGTATCGGCGGCCGTGTCCGTATCGGTGTCTGCATCGGTATCGGTACCGGCGTCTTCAACACCTGCTGTGTCTTCTGCATCTGCTGCTGCTGTGTCGGCTGCTTCTGTTGCTGCAGCAGCTGTTCGATCTGCTGCTTCAGCTGCTGCCCCGCCTGTTGCTGTTTCGGTTGCTGCGGTGTCTGCTGCATCTGCTGTTTGGGCTGAAGGCACGCCGGCTGCATCTGCGCCTTGGCCTGCTGCACCAGCTCCTCCATCTGTGTCTTTGACTGCTGCTGCTTCTGCTGCTGCTGCTGTGTCTTCGACTGCTGCTGCTGCAGCTGCATCTGTGTCTTTGACTGCTGCTGGGTCTGCTGCACCTGTGTCTTCAACTGCTGCACTTGTGGCTTTGACCGTTGCTCTGTCTGCTGCACCTGTGGCTTTGACTGCTGCTGCATCTGCTGTTTCAGCTGCTGCCATGTCTGCTGAGCAACTTTCGAAACTTCTCCTTGGGTTTTAACCTGGTCCTTCTTGCCACTGGCATTACTGCTGCCAATGACCACAAGTCCAGGCCGGCTGGGATGCACGCCACGGAAAAGAGTGGGGACTGCAGATGTTTCTGTGGCAGATGAGTATTCTGCTTTGGGTTCTTTCAAGAGAACAGGTTTGGAGGTTTCAGCCTTACAAAGTCCCACATCACTATCCTTCTTTGGCTGAGAGAAATATCTCATGATTGTTTCGAAGGCCTGGTTTAGTTGACTTTGCGGTTGTTTCGTCTTATCATGGCTTTGGGGAGGCACCAAGTTCGGCTTTGAAGTACACGAAGAGCTGAGATTAGGAGAAGGACCTGCCTGGTCCCATTTAGAACCCACGACACTGCTCTTCACCTCTGCTGCATTTTTATGCAACAATTCTCGACTCTGCATGTCCCTCTCATTAGCATCCATCAACATACTTTCGGTCCCACCACTGCTGACTCTACCGCCACTGGTCCTTCCAATGTCATCCCTCACTGCTCCAGTGTATTTGCCAGTATGTCCATAGTCAATCACTTGACATGGCTTCTGGACACCTGAGGAAATTTCATCCGGGTGCATCTCAGACCCTCTGGAAAAACTATAAGAACTGTGACTCTCCATCCTTCTCATACTTCTGTTGGGTTGCGGTTCAAAGGGTTTTGACTGAGCTGCAAGCAAGGTTTTCTCTGTCTTCTTAATGCGGATTTGCTGCAAAATGAGCGGCAAATTAGAGGGAGTGATCTGGTCTTCAGGGTAAGCAATGAGATGTTCCAAATCATCTTTTTCAAGTCCAAAGTGCAGGAGGATGCTAGACGCTGATTCAGAGGTGTACTTATGCTTACTGGACTCCGAGGCTCCAAATTCACCTCGTGCCGACTCTGAAATGGACTGCATTTGTTGTCTTTCCCCAGATGCCTTGAACCTTCCATCACCACCACTTGCATAGTAAGATGAAGCAGATGATGAATAAAATTCACGATCATCAGCAGGGGTGTTTGTTGACCAATCCAAAGGGAAACTTCCACTCTTAAGGTCTGAGTGTCTATGTCCTTGAGAAGCATAGTTTGAGGACATTGGCTGGGACATTCCTGTGCCAGAGCGGTAAAAGTTATCCCTTTCGTTCATTGTGTAGTAGGTATCCTCATTTGTCGGCTGTTCCATCACTTTGCTGTGAAGCCTCACCTCTTCTCTGGCTCTGCTAATATGCATGTCCACCGACCTCTCTATGTCCTCATCCTTTATTGTCATGCTTTGTTCAGGCTTGTAGCACATCGACGGAGGCAGTGTTGATGGGAGTGTTCTTCCAGAATTGTTTGGGATCACAGAAGATGCTCCCATAGAACTGAGGCTAGACCCAGGTCCAAAGCGAGGGTCCCTCTGGGTTTGAATATGAGGAAGTCCATACTGTCTCTGCGCGGAACTTTGGTTTCCTGCATCATAGCGGTTGTAAGGGTGATTGGACATGATGTTTGTCTTCGACGCTTTGTGCAGCAATCAAGGAAGAAAATGTAGACTGGTGAGGTGGAGTTGACTGCAAAGGATATGTCTTAGCAATCAACTGCCAATCAACTGCAGCGTGTCTTTCAGTCTAGCCACCTGTGAAAAGGTAGCTCGATGGACAATCAGAAGTAGGCTACTTGAGAGCCGTAGAGGGCTCCAAGACAAGGGGCACCAAGATAAGGGGCACAACAACTTGACAGCAACAAAAGCTGAAAAACCAAGGGAGCCATTTACCAGATGGGACTGGGACTTCACTTCCTCCTCTTCACTATTGAGAAAGAACAGGAAGAAAAAACAACAAAGCACAAATGAAAACGAAAACATGGTGTCTGGGGGTAGTATCCATAACATAGACAATGTGTTTTGCATTTTCTGTCCATCCTCATCTTTTATCCAAACAGATGAAGTTTGGTACCTACAGGAAAGTACGGAACGCTGAGCGCAAACGATGAAAAGAAAAGAAAATGCAGTAATTTTATATTGTGTGTAGATTTTGGATGTCCCTGCAGACAAAAACAGTACTAGTTTCTGAGAAGATGAGTGCCTTCCCATCTTAATAACCACCATGGTACTGCAACGATTTGTAGCTTTGCTTACTGTGACATAATAGCTTTGTACAAAAATTCAAATCTATTGCATAATCTACAATTGACCCTGGCAAAACCATTTGTGCCTTAATAATTCAAATAATTCTTTCTGCTTCAGTTTCAATTAGTGAAATTTTGCCAAGACATAGATGCAAGCTTTTCTGACAGAAGATCCTCTGAACTACCTGCTTTTTCCTTATCTATTAAGTATCGGTAGGTAATGCATTATTCTTCTTTGCTGTATCCAGTATCAACCAATATTCTGGTCTCACTCTAGTAAGTACCCACCTTCACCTATAATTTGGATTTTTCATGCATTTTATACGTGTCTACTTCTGGCTATCTGCTTGGTTGAGATTTGATGAAATCTTTCCTAGGTAAACAAGATGTGGCAAAGGAGAGAGGAGGAGGATCTTGATCAAAGAGTAAAAGTTTACCAGTTCTGCACTGTAAGACAGTCTGTCCCTTTCATGGTTACATTGATGGATGAGGACTTGTTATCTTCTTAAAAGTAGAATGAAAGATATTTACAATACCCATGCTTATCATATATTTACACAATTAAAATTAAGTTTTGACTGTTTCACACTGTGCAGGGTGATGTTTTCGTGGGGGCAAATTTAGCATACACGATGAACTGCAGTCAACTCTTGATCATCATCAAACAGTATGCTGGAACCATCATTATCTGAACAGACAGGCATTTTAGTCATCCAGTGATGACAAAAACTGTGGGCGGAGAAAGTTCACTGTGTCAGAGATTCTTTTACTTCAATGTGCAATGTAAGTCAGTGCTGTAGAATAGTGCTGTACTCCAAACCAGAATTTCTCTGGGCAGACCTCCCTAAGAGACTGGTATAGTTTCTATCTACCTAGAAATGTAAAATTATATTAGTAACAAAAGAAAAATAAAACCCTCCATCGCTGAACGAAAGTGAGCAATTCTTTGTGGTTCAGTAAACACCTGTAAACAGATGTGTTCTTTTCGAACTAATTTTTTTTTGTTGTTGATGCTGTAATCCAGAGCCTGGATTCCCATAAGTGACCTCCCTAAAGGATCGATATAGTACCTCTCTATCTTGCTCTGAAAATAGAACAAATAAGTACAATGTCATGACACTAAGACAGGGTATGTTTGACTAAGGACTCTTTATTACTTTAATCTTTATTAATGGCATTTCGTATTATAATTCTTTCACACGTCCAGTGTATGTCAACATTAACCTTCCTGTTGTGTTCACTCAAAAATATTGTGTTTGACATCGGATTGCCTCAAGGCCCTGTGATATCCTCCACGCCATACACTCGTACATAAAAGTGATGATCACCCCTTTCACTGAATTTTGAGTGTTTTAATCAACCTTGTCACACCTGTGGTGTTCCTGGTCGAAAGTGACCGCCATAGGAAATGAATAGGTATCCAGACTGTACTCATCCATCAGACAGAAAACATCCTCATATATACCACCTCAACTCACTCACTCAGTCACAGATTTCACACTGAACAATGTCTTTTGAGGGTACACACCTCTTTTCCAAGCTTATGTACTGATCCTCCCACGTGACTCAATTTCCTGATGAAACAATGGATCATATCTTCACACAGACCAGACAGGTGTCTGTTATATGAACCCATCTCTATCCCAAACTTTTGTGCCTATCCCTCATGTGAACCACACCTTCCAGACTAATCAATTTATCACAGACCTCATATGTAGCTTGACGTGAGCTTGATATGCCTTCCGACTCCTTTTACTCTGAGCACATTGAATAGGCAACTGACCAAGCGGATCACTGCCAAACAAGTTCTGGTCCAGGTTTATGGACATGATGAAGCGAGCACTGAAATTGAACCATAGAGGAGGATGTCTGTGAGGTCGAAGACAACACAGATTTATCAATCAAACAATGAGATGACAAAAAGTCTCAGCTCAGCTCAACTTTAAGTGCCAGTTCATAATAGACATTGTCTCGAGCACTTAAAGAGAGCAACAATATGTACACAGTGAACACCCTTGGACCATCACAAAGGCTGAGGAACAACTCAGAAAGTAAAAACCCTGACAGGTGAAAAAAGGGAGAAACCTCAGGCCCATATTCCAGTGTGAGATAAGAAAAGAAGCCTGAGATGCTGCAAAAGTGATGCCTTTGTTTGCAAAGCCCCTCTGGGCTGAGTGTCACATGCCACTCATGTGCATGAATTTACATGCATGCATTCATGCAAGCACGCACTCGTGCGCTTTTACATTCTATATAAATTTTGTAATACTATCTGCATTTTCAGTGCAGTTATTTTTAGTCTAATTGTATAAAGTCAGGTTAAACACTGCTTTGAGACACTGTTCCCAACTAAAGAATGTTGGATAAAAGTTTGGCGGTGATTTTTTTTTTTTTTGCCCTCATTTAAGAGCAGTTCAAACAGGCCGGTTAATTTTGACAGCAGAGTAAGGGGTGGAAGGTGAACACGACAGGAGGGTTAAGCTAACACAACTGAGGAAGACACAACGAGATGCACAAGCGGGCCCGACCATCTCTGCCATGCGACAGGCGTGTTTAACAATGACTCAGAAGGACCAAAACTTATACAGCGTTGTCCAAAACCTGTATTCAATGTCTAAGGTTGAAAGTAAACAGCTACAGTATCCTCACCAGCTCCTGCTAGCAGTGGCTAACCGTTGAGGCTAACGTCAGTCTCCAGGAAGGCCACGAACCCCAAGTGGCGAACACCGCATCCAGTGGATCCGTGGATGTGTCACATTGTTTCTGTTGCAGGCTTTCCGCTATGTTTGCGCATCTCGCAACGCTGGTGTGAACGCGGTGATAGTGACCAGTGGAACAAACTTAAAACTGTGCAGCGCGTACACATTAGGATGAGAAACACTTCCGGGTTGCTGCCCCGACTTCAAAGTAAAAGCATAGCGTCTGACGCCATAGAACGTCTAACGTTCATCTGATAAACGTCTGATAAAAGATGGCGTTTGGGCCGTCTCCTTTGATGAGACCTAGGGAATTCTCCCTTGGGATATTTATGACAGTGATGCAGACCTGTACTGCCTGGAGATGAGTTTTGAAAATGAAAGATAAAAACACTACCAAAAAATCCACATAACATCGTTTACTTATGCTATTCATCCCATGAACCTTTGAGAGGTTTCCTTCTGGAATTTTGGGTGGTGCTCTCATCACTCTAATAATGTATTGGTGAAACAACTTTGATATCAATACCCAATTGCACAGAATTCCACAAAAGACCATTAAATTAAATATATATGCTCTTGCTTGCTTATGGCTCACATATACATATAGGAATTATCAGAAACATAACAAGTACAGTACAGCAAATAAAACAAAGACATGCCGCTTAGAGGCCTATAGACTTTATTAAGATTTAGTTTTCCGACCATCCCATTTATACCTCCAACACCCCCAGCAGCTTCTGGAGTTTGCAAAGGCCGACATTCCAACAGCACACATACAGAAGCATGACGCAGAGACGACAGGCACACTCACATGCACACAAATTCTCTCTCCCCCTTTCTCCCAAACCATGTTGATGACGTGACGTGTAGCCCAGTGGGTCAGAATATAAATAGTAAAGCAACAGAGCCCTACCCCCCTCATATCTGCACACTTTTAACTTTTAACCCTCAGGGGGCAGATCGAGAGGTTATTTTCTTATTATTATTATTTTGGGTTGATGAATCCAGACTGTATAGTCCAGCTCAATGTGGAGTTTGGTTGGAGGTGAGGTCAGTGTAACAGAGCAAGCTGACACATGGCTGAGCAATGGCTGACTGGTGTAACCAAGAGGGGCAAGATCAGTGCACCACAGTGACTTGGAGCATATGATCTTGGTCTTCCCGATGGAGTTGTTGATTGACATGAATGACAGATAGTTCCACACATAGTTTTGTCCTAGTTCGACTAGGACAGATAGTTGCACTAGTTGGTCTTGATACTCCGGACCAACAAGGGTTTTATATGCCAATTGGTCATGTGTTGCAGCTAGTCTGCTGAAGTATTTTCAAACATGTGATTCAAATATGTTACATGCACAGAAATCCCCTTTACCTACAGCTTCTTGTCTTAATTGTGTCTGTCTTACAGCAACAAATCCGCACCGACAAGCACATTTTCCCCCGCCACACTCTGACCCTTTGTCTCCGTGCACGAGCTCCCCACATGTGTTTGGATTGTTGATTGTGTTCAGGCATGTGTAACCCAAAATAAAGCCCACTGTCTGCATGTGTGTATGTGGTGTGCGTGTGCTGCTGGCTCTTTAAGCCCGTTGTGATTGAAAGGGCAGTGTGTGTCTGTGTGTGTGTGTGTGTATGTGTGTGTGTGTGTGTGTGTGTGTGTGTGTGTGTGTGCATGAGTCAGCCAGTGCAGAGTATGTGTGTGTGTGTGAGAGAGAGAGAGAGAGAGATAGATAGAGAGAGAGAGAGAGAGAGAGAGAGAGAGAGAGAGAGAGGGGAACGATTGAAACAGCTGAGGGCTGCAGCTCAAGCAGTCACTTACTTTTTCCCTATTCATCCTCAGTGGCTCCCATCCACTGCATCTGCTAGTAATAAGGATATTTCCTAGGATAAATTGATGACCATTAATGGACCTCACGCTGTCTGTCGGTGGAATTTGACCAATCTCTGTGTGTGAGCCATGCTGCGTGTGTTCATTTTGTGTGCAGAACAGCTGCACACGCCGGATGATGACATCAGTGATGCCTACTGCTCTGTCACCTATGAAGGTAGGATTGGTGTGTATGTATGTGTGTGTATGTGTGTGTTTGTGTGTGTATGCATGTGTTTGTGTGTGTGTGTGTGTGTGTGTGTGTGTGTCTGTGCTTACAAGTGTAGGCATTTCAAACAAAATGACACAAATGATTAGGGTTTATGGAAACAGAGAAAGGAAGATGGGCGAAGTAAAATGGGAATAAGAGAACGTACACAGAAACGCTAGACACTCTAACTCTCCAACAGCTGAGGTTATTATTGGAAAGGCTCCTTCAGTCTACTTGCATGGCTTCCAGTCAGTTTGGGATGAGCCTGTGTTTATACCTACCATCAGTTTTTCCACTGTGGCTATTCATCTGTCTGCTGCTTCTCCTTGAAGATACCTTGACATGCAGGTTCGCACTAAAATTAGGTTAAAAATAGTAGTCTGCCTGATCTGTCTTAAACTACTGATATTCTGACCAGCTTCTGCTGAACTGAACATTATGCCTTAGGAGGTAGTACAGTCATACCACAGTCATACCACAGATGACTGCCAATCGCCAATTCCCACAGGGTTCCTAAGACATTGACCCTCAAGACATTGATCCTCAAACTGCTCTGATGCGATGTCATCACTGTACAAATGTGTGTGAATACCTTCAGTTCTTTTATAAGCAGGTGGACCTTCTAAGGGAGCCTTTGCCACCAGTGTATGAATGTCTATGGATGGTGTGGCTTACATTGTACAGTAAATGCACCTTGATACTCATGAAGACAAGAAAAAATCAATTTGCCAAATTCAGTGTTAATTTGAATAAAAATCAAATTTTTGCATTTCAATAGACTCCACCAAAAAATGCTCGGCAAGAGGTTCACTGGTTTTTTGTACAGAATGGATTGATTACGGATTTTTGTTGGCTAAACCTCAGCATGCTAGCATTGTCAGATCCACTTACTGTACATACAAATATACATACAAATATTGTAAACATACCACTGTAGATAAAATGTGACGCTGGCGCATAGTCTTCTTTATAGCATAGTCCCTCCTCCTTGTTTATTTATTTTATTTGGCAATTTTTACATTTTTCAGTTAGACTGCCATAGGCTACAGTGAGATTGTGGACAGAAGAGCTCTGTGTGTGTGTGTATGTTCTCTTCTCAAACTTACAAGTGTGTCATGAACTCATGATGCTTTTTACTGAATAAATGTTTTCCTTTGTTATGTGTCACTCCACACACACACACACACACACGCGCAAACACACACACCTTGTAGTGTGTCACTCCAAACACAAACACACATCCTCACCCCTCCAATTTAACAGTCCTGGTGAACAACACATAGTGACCATTTGGCAGTATCTCGCATGTAGTGTTGTTCTTGTTGTTTAAGACACCCTGACAGCATTGCAGAGCAGCTGAGTAATATCTGCAGGTCTTTACCATCCTCCACTCTCTGGGTGATATCTGATATTTAATCTGTTTTAAGTCGTCTCCTGAAAGCCCAGTGCAGCCTCTGCTGTGGCTGCGCTTGAAAATTGCTGCATCATGTCACTACTACATTCATCCGCTATCACATGATAAAGCCATTTAAGGGGAAGGTTTGTTAAAGATCGAACAAATGATGAAAGCATAGATTGTGTATTATTCTTTCTGCTCTATACAGTCATAGATTCATTCTACTGCCTTTGGCATGACTTCAATGTCAGTCCTAAAAAGAATCTCATAATTCTCCTGAAACCTGCTTAATCAAACATCAAGTAGTTTTTGTGTAATAAGATTATCAGCTTGACAGACAGCTTGACGTCAATAATGAGAGAGTGAATTTCATGAGACGCTTATGGGAAATACCAGGATCAAACAGACCTATTTTGCGTGGCCATCTTATGATGTGAAGTATCCGTGTAAATGATTAGTATGAAGTATATGTTCATGACAGACCAGTGAACTTACTCATGTGATGCGGGCTTCGTCCATGAAGTCATGACATATCTATAGCAAAGAAAGCCGGTTACCAAGTCAAGCTCAGATGAAGCCAAGGAAAAAAGTCCTTGCTAAAATTAATTTACAACCCCTTGAACCTATGATCACAAAGCTTTATAAGACATGACTTTGTACATGTTCAGCCTGTGCTGTAGCATAAGGATGGCTCCATCTTTCCCTTTCAAGTTAGGTTTCAAACCTTAAGTGGTATTTTGTAATCTATTTTCAGTTAAAGATGCTCCGTTTATATGGTACTAAAAGCAACTGTAATAGGGAAAATTTGGCTAGATAGAAAATCAACCGGTATTGAACTGACTAGACATACATAGATACATAGATACATACATACATAGATACATACATAGATACATACATACATACATACATACATACATACATACATACATACATACATACATACATACATACATACATACATACATACATACATACATACATACATACATACATACATACATACATACAACATTATTGACTGAAAGTGCCAGTTTTAGATTTTAGTTTTTCGATGATGAATAATCTATTTCAATCTACAGTATCTGAAAGAAGAACTTCTTTCATGAACAACCTCATGATTAATACAAGAAATATGTTTAGGACAATTGTTTTAATGGCGCACAACATATTATTTCTATTAATGGTTTGAAAAGCCTCGGAGAGGGTTCCTTGTTAAAAAATAGTGTTCTAGTTTAGTGTTTTGAGCACCCACCTCAGTACAGATGGAGTAGAATGAGCATGTGCCCTGCAGGTGGTGCTCTCTTGCTAAATTGCCATTCATGCAATATGTTGTATGACCTTGGTGTCCCATCCCAACTGACCTCTGATTTTGACTGATACTGTTTTTTGATAAGTTTTTCTCAAGAAATATTGGCCTAGATACTTTTAATTAAGGTGTTGTCACAAAATAAACCAAGGGCATTCTGAATCACTAGCTTTCATTACATATGACTCAAAGAGTCCTTGGAAAGTCCTTTTATTAGTCAACATTGAGCTATGGAGCAAACTGCAGCTCCATCAAACTGATTTCCTCTGAGGTAATCATTGATAATGTACAATTTCACAGGCTGCTGATACATTTTGAGATACCTAAATGTATATTTTTGCCACAAATGGTCATTTCCAGAGTGTGCTAAGATTGTGAAACTTACCAAAAACATCAGATTAACAAGATTGCACTAATGTGATGGCTGAAGAAGGATCCGGGGACAAAGGGAGGTGGAGAATGTACTGACAGATAACGAGATGCAAAGATGTGGGCAAGATAGGGAAACAGCCGGGAGACAAGAGAGGAAAATAGAACAGGAAATGTCGAGATTTCCTCTGGACGTGAGGTGTGTGTCTGTTCCCAACATGCTTAGTTGTTGCCCTCATTCCCTTTGAGTTAGAGTTGGAAAAGGAAAGAAGCTGTCTTTGTCAGGGCCCTTCAGAAAAAAAGCTTTAATTTTGTTTTTTTACGCAGTCGGTCTGAGTGGGAAACAGACTTTGGATAATTAGTTTCAAATCATTTTAAGAGAGGTTTCCTTGTAGATAACTTTTGTCCATTAAGAGGAGCCGTTTTGGACAATTTTTAGCCACCCATTGGTCCTTATGGTGTTGGTGATTTGGCACATGAGCGCTTTCAGAGTTCTCAGGGCCATGTAATCTATTTTTCAATCAGCTCTGGGTTAGGGGGCTCTGACCAGCTGACTCGCTCTGACTAGCTGAACTAAAGCTTCCCTCCCTTATCGCACACGTTTTTTGAGCACTGCGGGTTTCAGGACTTTGCTGGACTCTTTCGGCAGTTTCAGCCATGCTGCGCTGTGTTCTGCAGCGAGCCCACAACCTGAGACATTCTGACCCACTGGCAAGTGTCACTTTCAGAGGTAAGAGGATCAGTTCAATTTTTTTAAATGCATTCAGCCCTGGGAGGATTATTCAATACTAGAAAAATACATGGTAAACTCGGGGTACAAAATATAGATTTGTATAGCATGGTGATTCCTGCCAAGTGTCACTACTCGCTACTTTATGAAAATATTGTTGGCTAGTTTGGTCTGTATGAAGAGCACACCATTGGTTACGATATATTGTGAGTCATCACGGGTCTTGGTTAACCATATTTTTCACTTCACAAAACAAAAACAATAGAAATGTATTTCCCAACTATTTGTTGTCACGTACAACATAGTGGCTGCACAGGACATGCTTCCTGTGATTCAGGTGCTCCCCTCTACCTTGTTCTGTGTGCTGCTAATGAGAAAACCCTGAGTAGTTGTTGAAGTAGTTGTTGCAGTTGAAGTTGAACAACAAATGGTAGCTTAAAGCAGATCATTCACAATGATGCTATCAGTCCTATTACGATAGGTGCCTTTGCCTTCAAAGCAGTAGTACTGTTTCTAGGCAAATGCATAGTTTGGAACCGTTATTTCTGTTTCCACTGACAAAGTACTGGCTCTGGCCCACAAAAACTGGTTCCCACGTAACAGCTGTTCTTTGACGGGCCAGAAGTAAGAACCATTTCATCGTCTTCTGTCTCTGACATGAAGACGGGGTTATTGAGACTAACAAGGTCTCAACTGGCTGCACGAGAGAGGCCATGCACATAATGGTACAATAGTTAAAGAAGTTATAGAATGGCTGTAGGGAGAAAAAAATAGGATAGCCCAGAAAAATTCCACAATTTGATGCCGTGGACATGGGGACAGACCGGCATGCTGCACTATTGGATCACTGAGACTGTAGATAGGTGACACTTAAACTCTTGCCAGTTTTATTTTAGTTATATTTTATATTTTGGAGAGACATGGCAGTAGCTGTATTTTTTCACTTCTCTTCTATATATCTAGTAATCTAGTCCTCTGTTACTGTTTCTAAGTTATGGCCAGTGTTAATGGAAATTGGTAACACAGCTGAAATATACCGTGAAGTAATGATCTTATCATTATTGAATGGTGGAAAAGCAACTGGTTCACAACATGTTTGCACACTCCATACCAGCAATAGCACCAGCATGGAACCAGAAATGAAAACAATTTTATGGAAAAGGGGTAATAATGCTCTTTCATTTTGCTTCTTGAGGCTGGGTACCTTTTTCCAAACCATGGATGGGCACCGTTGTTAATTTAGCCTGACCTTCTGGTCAGGAGCAATGATGATACTCAGGATCAGAAAATTGCAGACTACAGGTCTAAAACCAAATAGAACCAGTGGCTGTAAGTCTGACAGATAAATTGTAGAGTAGGCTCAGTGAGGGTAAGTAGTAGTAAACTCAATGCTTGAGTATAACTTGCTGAAAGTCACCTCCAGAGGAGAGTCTTGTTTACCTGGCAATGAAGGTGATTTGGCTACCCTGTCTGATTGTGTGTGTGCGTACGTGCGTGAGTGTGTGTGTATATGTGTATGTGTGCGCACGCTGTATTATCCTTGAGCCAGCCTTATTAATGAGCTCTGCTGTAAACTTCCTGCCTTTGTCCTGAAAGTGTTTCCTTGTGCCATCAAACACATGCTGGTCTCAAGTACTTGTTGTGAATAGCAGGCAGAGAGAAACTGTTTCCTCCCTCCAAGGACCCAGATATCACTGACAGAGAACCCCTCATCGACATTACAGCTGATAACAGGTGACAACACTGCAGAGGAATTCATCACCTGTCGCACAACTGCTGTATCTTCCCTTGGTTACTGCAAAGATGGAGGCGCAGTGTCAGAGAGCACAGGAATTTAGAAACCTATGACCCAAAAGAAACTGCTCTGAGACACATGAACATGTTCATTTTGGACATAGGTGCCTGGACGTGTCGCTTTATCGCAACAAATATTGCACAAAGTCCAGTACAGACCCAACCAGGTTCATGTGAAAACCGGTGACTGAATCAAGATGTCACCAGTGATAGAGGAGAAAATTAGGTTGCAGTACCGGATTAACAACCTACTGATTAAAAGCATTGAGTAACAGTGTTTATATGGCCATTATTAGTTCATTTGCAGGTGAATTCCTGAAAGTTGGAGCACACCCTTTAAGTTGAGGAAAACACAATGACAGTTATACGTATGGCACATTCAAGTTTTACAGATTTAAATCTACGCACAAACCTGGTACAAAGCTGGACAAAGGTGAATTAGACAGACAAATGGCGCTTCACGTGTAGAGCATAAATGGATCTTAAACAGTAACATCACAAACAGATAAAATGTAAATGAGGTAACAGCTGATCCACTTGCTCAATAAGTGTTATTTTTTGTTTGTTTGTTTTTGGTTTTTGGATAGATGTTGGTGGATTGATGGCTCCTTAGGTTTACGCATAATCTAAGCTGTGTCCAAACAAGTAATAAAAGCCTCTTGGGGAGAAACAACAGTTGTGTCTGGGACAGACATCAAGTGCAATGCTGAGCCCCATGACTCCACGATTGAGCAACAAATTCAATCAGGAACTCCCTGCTGGGAGTCGCCAGTCACTGCAGTCGTTTGCATCCGCTGATGACTCATTGTTTCAGGGGGGGAGATGAAGACCAGGAAGGCGCTGCGGACGTGGTCCTTGAGGCCTATGAGAATGTTACCAGTAATACAAGCCATAAGACCGGACAGAAATATGTCAAGTTTTTCTGCAATAACATCACAGGTGTAGAGGACATGCCCCCCCCCGACAATCCCTGCACAGCTTCAAGTGAGTGAGACCTGCGGTTAGGTGGCTATTGGTCAGTGCCATGCTGACATGTATGCTGATGTAGAGGAAAACGTTATGATCTTCCTGGAAGTAATGAGCTGATGGCTAAACACTCAGGCCAGCAGAGTCAGGGGATTATGAGGATCCTCTCAGGATCATTTCAGGTGACCATCATGTGACCAAATTAACACATTAAATTCAACCACAACAATTTAACAAAACAATGGGCTACATATGCAGAGGTTACAAAGGATTCAAAAGTGTGTGTGTGTTTTTTGTGTTTGTGTGTGCAGACACAGAGAGAGAGAGAGAGAGTCAGAAAGAGAGTTATCAGATTCAGAAATCTGAATTCAGAAATCTGAATCTGAAATCTGTGATTGATTGGTGAAACAGAGTTCTACATCACTATTGGCTGTATTTCATTAGTGTGACACAGACATGTGACAGAGCTTCTAGGAAGTCGCTACAAATTAAAACATGGGCTGTGTCCGAAACCATTCCATAACCCCTATATAGGGCCCTTAATCGGGTGGAGGCCATTTTAAGTAATATCTGAATGAGATTAAGGGCACTTAATGTATCCCACAATGCACTATGATTCCAAGTGTACATTGGATGGTCACTAGTTGGACCCTATATCCCATCATGCTCTGCGGTCGACAGCGGGAAGGCAGCATGGATAGGAATGAATGGGCCGGTATTTAGTCCGGTATCCAGGTCTTATAATACATCCACGGAAGAGAGCGAGACAACAGCAGACTCCGCACAGCAGCTGCTGTACAGATAGAAGTAAATGACCCTTTAATGAACTTTGTGAAATGTGAATGGATATATTAAAGAAATGAATGCAAGTCAATTACTTAGGTAATATTTACCAAAGTTCTAACATCCTTGTATTTTCCTGACTCCGATCAAGTTTCCGACAGCATTTGTCGGTAAGTGAGGGCCAGGGATTAGGGGTTAGGGGGTGGTTTCGGACACAGCCATGAACAAACAGACAAAGTATTGGAGGCCAATAAAAATAGTGTAGCGAGTAGTGAGCAAAATAGCCCAATCAAGCAGAGTAAAAGTACCACTTCTACTTACATAAATATACTAAAGTAAAAGTAAACTACTCTTAAAAGTACAGTTTATCCAAAAAGTTGATGTAATGGAGTAAATGTAATGGAGTACATGTAGTGTGTTAGTACTCACCTCTGTCTCGACCAGTTGAGTTGAGAACAGCAAACACAAATGTATACAGGAAATATGACATACAGTATCAACATGCAGCTCCTGTATTATCATTATCACCAAATCACAGGGATGCTGCTCAGCCCAGAATCCTCCTCAAAGTGTGCGAAAAAGAAGTGAGTCTTGGGAAGATCTAAGACCTCCATAAGCCCCTGCGGTACTCCAACAGGCGGTTAAGTCTGAGGACCTGCTCACAGCTTCATTATTTTTTTTCTCCAAGATCATAAAAAAACTCAGTTCAACTGAGCTGAAATATTAAGACTGAAATATCCCTTCCTCTCTCTTTCTCTCTCTCTCTCTCTCTCTCACACACACACACACACACACAGACACACGCACACACACACACACACACACACACACACACACACACACACACACACACACACACCCTGTGTCTAAATTTAGTTTCTCCATAGGTATTTCACAGCAGTGTGGGTCACAGTTTGTTCTATTCTCAGCTCAAGACAGAATCTGTGCCAAGTCGGACCAAGCAGGAAGTTGATGCTGTGCCACTTCCTGTCCGTTAGATGTAAACTCTGATTCCAGTCCTTAGGACAATCACATACACACACACACACATACACACACACACACACACATTCATACACATACAAATAAAATGTGCCCTCTCGACCCCTCTGGAAGGGTGGAGTTGTTTTT
This sequence comes from Karalla daura, assembly GCA_029224185.1. Classification (NCBI taxonomy): domain Eukaryota; kingdom Metazoa; phylum Chordata; class Actinopteri; order Chaetodontiformes; family Leiognathidae; genus Karalla; species Karalla daura. Next base: position 3,490,298 of record CM055210.1, on the reverse strand, counting down.
TTAAGATATCTTCCAATAGCGGACGTAAACTTGCCTAGGTATTTGTGTGGGTGTTCTCTGTGTCAGAACAAGATCGTTTGTGTGTTTGTGCGTTTGTGTGCAAAGGTAAATTGGTATGTGCCTGTGTGTGTGTTCTCACGTTGAGTAAGGACTGTTGGGGAAAACAGGAAGGCAAACAACTATTCTCTGAAGGTGTCTAAGGACAGAAAGAATTTATGTGTGTGTGTGTGTGTGTGTGTGTGTGTGTGTGTGTGTGTGTACATGTGTGTGTTACAGAGTTCTGCATGTGCTGGTCTTTTTTGTTCCGTTTTGTTGTTTGTTCTGTTCAGTGACAATAAGGAATCTTGAATCTTATGCGTGTCTGTGTTTGTGTGTGGACAAATCAGTAGATGATGTGATAAACACTGATGAGCTGACTTGATGGGCCTCTCCAGAGTTTTAAAGTTAGGGTTAGTATTTTAGAGACAGATGCAGAAAGCAAAAAATGTGTAAGCATTTTAATCTGTCCAGTACTTTCTTTTATGACCAAACTGGTTTAAGTGGAGAGCCATTCTACACCCAGTTAATATCGAATAATAGCATGCCAACATGGAGAACTGCTCAACTAACCTATTCCAGTCACTGTCTCATGGTCTTTCCCCTTGAACGGTTGAGCAACGCCAACAAGCAGACAATAGTCATTGTCTGTGTTTCCTTTCACCTGAAAAGAACATCTCAGTTTCCCTTTTGTCACCAAAATTCAGTGGAACAAATAAGAGTTAGTGTATATGTGTTGGATGTGTATTTTGGTCCTGTGATGATTTTCTTTCTTTGAAGTCCACTGTGGAACCCTGAAAATACATTTATCTGTCCTGCAACCCATATCTGTTTTAGGGACAAACAGAGAGGAAATCAGATCTTAAAACAGCATATAATAGGAAGTCACATTCATGTTATTTTATAGATGCTACCTGTACTGATAACAGGTGACAGCAAAATACTGATAGCAATCACTGGACACACAGATGCTGGATCTATCATCACACCATTTTCTGTCTGCAAAGATGGTGGTACGTCAAGGAGCAGCTTTAGAGAGATATATATGACACAGAAGGGACTGACTGATCAGTGAACAGTGGCTGGCATGTTTGGTAGCCACAGTGCTAGGAACACATGGCAAACAGCACAAACCACAATTGCTAATATGAAATTATATCAATAGTTTTGGTTTAAGGGGAACAGCCATTTACTTGTAGGAAGCGGTCTATATCACTGATCTTGTTTTCCGCCCTCAGGGTCAAAGAAGAAGACAAAGGTCATCAAGAACAACCCAAATCCTGTTTGGAATGAGGTATTTCCTATGCATATGCTAATTTTGTCTGAAGTATGTGAATGCTTGTTGTTTTCAATGCTGACTTTTACCAGAACCAAAAAGACATCACTTGAAAGGTATACTGTTTTGATTCTGACAGGGGTTTGAATGGGATCTGAAAGGGATTCCTCTGGACTCTGGGGCAGAGCTACACTGTGTAGTTAAAGACCATGAGAAGATGGGGAGAAACAGGTACTGTGTCCGTGTGAGTGTGTGTGTGTGTGTGTGTGTGTGTGTGTGTGTGTGTGTGTGTGTGTGTGTGTGTGTGTGTGTGTGTGTGTGTGTGTGTGTGTGTGTGTGTGTGTGTGTGTGTGTGTGTCTGGAGGGCAGCTTGGCATGTACAAATGAAGCAGGTTAAGAATATATTGAATGAATATACCCCCAAACTCTTATGCAATTATAGATATACAAAATTAACTAGGACCTAAATTGTCAATGCAAAAATAGGTGTTTTAGAGAATTAAAAAAATCAAAACTTCCAAGATTCACTAGTTGTGTGTGCATATGTGTGTGTGTGTGCGTGTGTGTGTATGTCCAGGTTTCTGGGGGAAAGCCGCCTGGCTCTCAGAGATGTACTCAACTCCCCGAACCTGGCCGCCTCCTTCACCATCTCCCTGCTCGACACCAAGAGAAACAACACAGGGGTGAGCATGAATAAACACACACGCCCAAACACACACTCAGAGACAGATTAATTTACAGTCTCATTGTATGACGACATAGTGACAAATCATAAATCTCTCCGGGCTTCCTGGCTGGATCTTAAAATAAAGACAGACTTTCCGGAGCCCGGCAGAATAACAGCTACACACCTCTTTCATTCTCTTTTACTCTGATTAGATTTGAATCTATTCTTTGCTTCATTGCAAAACTCTCTCCAGCATTTTAACACATTCTAAAAAATAAAAAAAGTAAACACACAGACACACACACACAAACACACACTCACACACACACCCACACACACACAGACACACATCCTAAGACACACACAGACACCTTGGTGGGCCAAACCTATGATCATAACTTTTTGCAGATGAAACACCATTCTGTTTCCTCCCCTCATTTCCTGAGCCCAAAACAAAGTCTTCCTCTCAGTTTCACAGTGGCTCTGATTGATGCTCCCCCGACACACGCACACACACCCACACACACACACAAACACACACACACGCACACACGAGCACACACACACATACACACACACGCACAGAGCCATCCCATAAAGCAAAGAAAATATACAGACCAACTGTGTGTTCAAATGAAAACACAGGATATAATATGCATCTGCTTTTTGTACTATCCAGATTTTAGTCTGATCAAGACATTGCCCCGAACAGAAAATGAGTTTGAATTGTAGCACACTAGCTTTTACAAAGGAATTCCAAGGGAATTTGATAAAACACTAACACTCTAACTCTTATCGTTCACTCTTCCACATCATCAGCGTATAGTTTGAATAATTCCAAACCTGTCCAACTGAAATCAATAGTGTAGCCAGTGTACCAATAGGTCCTGATATCTTTGTTTACAGCGACAGACGAGCTTATCACTTGAGCTCCTGTCCTGAACTTCCTGTCAGAGGAAACTGTGGAAGACTGCACCTTTCAGTGTTCTGCCCCACCACTGAATCAGCGCGGCTGCCATATTGACCACTGACTGCTTCTCATTTTTTCATCATTTTATTGAAAAGCTCTTGCTAAGAAGTCTGATACACTTGGTAGAGGGTAAATAATCTAAGTTTTGGATGGCTTCTGAGTGAATGATTGCAAAAATATGATTATATTGCTCTAAATTTGGTTGCACTATGGCTTGGTGGCTTGCAATGTTGCCTCACAGCAAGACGAAGGTCCTGAATTCAACTGCTGTGAGGAGTTTGCGCTTGTAATTTGGTGCTAGTGTAACAGTGAATAGTGAGTGATGGACTGGTGACCATGTACAGCAAAATAGGCTTCAGCAGACTCCTGTGACACTATTTGGGTACAAAGCAGGTCAAGAAAGTGAATGATTGCTTAATTATCAATGTATCATAGGAAATATTGGTAATTAATTACATGAAATTATTTTTAAAATAACAGAAATATCAAAGATAAAGAATTGGCGCTTCTTCCCAACAAATTCCTCCAACAACACAGAGACAAAGAATCATTACAGCCAATCTTCGATGACAAAGGGCATTTTTTTGAAACACTCTTTTTGTGCTTTCTGTCTTCACTAGGCCACGCTGACCCTACAGGTTTCCTACTTCCCTCCTCCAGGATCAACTCCGTATTTCCAGCCTCCCCAGCAGCCTGAGATGCCATCCCATAACAACCCCAGTGTTGAACTGGACACAGTCACAAGTAATGTGGTCTGGCGTGAACTTATATAGATTATCTGGCAAACTCATTGACTTCTATTATATTTTGATTGCCATGTTATGAAGTTTTCTGGGTCTGTTTTCTGTCAATCTGTGCAGTGATTTCTCTGGACACACTGGGCGAGGAGGATACAGAAAGTATGATCATGGTGGAGGCACCAGAGGACCAGGGTCCCGATGACGGGCGTTCCATGGTGATCATTGGCCCCCAGGGGCCCCCTGGCCAGGAATCCCCTGCAGCCCAGACGCCTAAACGCTCGCCTCCAAATTACAACACTCATGGAGGGCTGAGGAAGAGGAGGAGAGGAGCCAGCAGTCAGCCCAAGCAGCTGGCCAACAAACCCCAGGACATACAGGTACTTAGTTTTGTCAGCAACCGTAAATACTTTTGAAAATACATGAGTGAATAAATAGATAAATCAAGCAGTTTCCAGCCCAAATATTGCATTGGTCCAATTGTCATTCAATAGTTTTCTGAATAAACCTAATGAACTCAAAATGTCCAAAGCTGGTTACATGCACAATGCATATGCAAGAATAGAGTTAGAAAACATGCACACAGTAGATACAGACGCTTCCTCATATACAGTATACAGGCTCTCACAAACAAAGCAGTCCACTACACGGTTCATATGCACAGTGATATTTATGTCTCAGTATTATAATATTTAGTTGTCATATTTGTCTAAATCTTTGAGTGTTCCACATTCAATTTTTTGTTTAACATGTTCCATTAATTGACTCTACTAACTTTAAATATAAACTGTGCAAATTAAGACTTCTATATTTCTGCATTTATAGATTAAAGTTTAGGTGAATACACAGCACACAAAGTGAAAGGTGAGGCTTAAAACCAGAATTATGTCAGATTCTAAGTTACTATCGATCTTGTAAGAGTTTAGAATTATAACTTGAACAGGTTTGAAGGAAATTGTTTGTTAAATGCCATTAAAATAGTACACGTTAATGAAAACCTCTTGTCATATCTTCCTGGCCAGGTTCGTGTGCGGGTCATTGAGGGCCGACAGCTGCCAGGCATCAATATCAAGCCTGTTGTCAAGATAACTGTATCCGGGCAGACAAAGAGGACCCGCATCAGGAAAGGCAACAACCCAGTCTTTGATGAGGTAAACAAAGAACAAGGAATCATCGGAATAATATATAAGGAATAATAATAAACTTAAATGTGTTTTTTCTTGTGAAATGCATCTTTGAGTGTTTTCCTCTCAACAGACATTCTTCCTAAACTTCTTTGAGAATCCGTCCGACTTGTTTGATGAACCCATCTTCATCACTGTGAGTCTGATTGTTTGGCCTCAGCTTTTATTGAGTGTCACAGTCACCAGTGTTATACTGCATCCCGTGGTGCATTTTCAGTGGAAATAGCTCTCTCTCATCTTCTCTGGCTAACAGGTGTGCGACTCCCGCTCACTCAGGACTGATGCTGTCATTGGGGAATTCAAGGTGAACAGGCATCTTTGCATGTGACTATTCCAACTGCAAAAAACGGTATATGTTAAGTTCTTTGTACTGCCTGGGGGAAGGATTGCAGATCCCTTGATTTGGAATAAAACACACTGAAATTAGAAATATATTAAGATATTACTTTATTTATCCCCAGAGAGAAATTATTAAATACAGCAGCTAAAAATGATAAATGTCTCACATTCACAATGTGCAGTGTGAAACACAAAACACATTCAGGACAACAATCCACAGAGTCCACAGAGAAAAATATTAATAGTTGTAATGATAACTGCATAGATGGAGAGACAGCCTAGTAAAAAGATAGCAAGTAGAGGTACAAGGAGTGCACTCTGGCAATATCTGCTTCTGGTACTGTACCTTCAATGTTTCTGGATTAATGTCACAGCTGCATTCTACAGCTGTAGAAGTGTTTGATCTAAGATGATTTGATTACTTTTTATACCGTTGAGCGGTTTCATTTTCATCAATGGTCAAGGTCTGTAAGATAAATCATATGTTTGCAGCGTGCCTGTCCTGAGACATGCAGTGAGACATACACGAGAATGTCATCGGAAACAACCCTGTTTCCAGCTGTTAGAGTTCATGAGTTTTCTAACTGATCCAAGAGGCTTTAAAAGAAATCCTTTATTTAGTTTCAAAAGATGAACCACTTTCCCCCTTCATCATTTGATTTTTCATTTTTCATGGCAAACGTGGAGACATACTGTATGTTTCTTACTGATTTGAAGTCTGTAATTTTCATAAACTGATTTAGAGCTGTATCCAATGGATACAAAAAATAGTACAGTACCGTAAATGCATTTAGTGGAGATATGTACATGTTCTCTGTGTGCCCGCGCCATGTCAATATATCCTAGCACATTCTGAAGATAGAACAAGTGAAAAACACTGAAACTTTTTATTTGTATTTTTAATTTTTTTACAGTTGGATGTGGGTACGGTTTACAATGAACACAGTGAGTATACCTGTCTGGCTGTCTTTTTTGTCTGCAAATTCATGACATAACTAAGCTGTTTAACGACTTGGATCCAGTCCTGATTTTCATAGATCTACAACCCAAATTTTTCACAACCAGAGGCAACAAGTCTGCCTTTTTAACCTCAAGATATTGCTCAAATTGATAAATATTTTGATAATAGTGTATAGACTTCCACCAAGGGGCACCTTCAGTATACATTAATTTTCTATGTTGATATAAACTTTATACTTCATAAAATACAATTATGAATTGCTGTAGTTATTAATTATGCTTTTAGTTGTTTGATTTCATTTTTAAATTCTTGGTCGCAGTACATATCGTGTGGTTTGTCAATGGTGTTATTTTCTGTAGGACACTGCTTCTTGAGGAAATGGCTGCTGCTGTGTGACCCTGACGACCTCTCGGCTGGGGTCAGAGGTTACCTGAAGGTCAGCCTGTTCGTTCTGGCAGCAGGGGATGAGCCACCGGTGAGTGGGAAGCGGCGTCACATCACACCCGCTGTGCTAGCATTAGCCCTGCACAGTTAAAAACAGGAGGCGAGTCAGAAATGAAAATGAACTTTCCATCCCACCTTAGCCTTGGTTGGACCTGGATTTTATGGACATTGCTGCTCTAATGCTGAAAGCTAAACCTACAACACCCCTTTGAATGTACCCACTAGCAGATTATACATGTAATATGGAATCATATTGTGTGAGAGCAATTACTATCTGACAGTGTATTCCACTGGAAAATGTGTTTAGCTACTGTGTTTAGCAACTGTAAATTATAAATAAAGAAAACATTAAGTGAACACATTAAAGCTGTCTGCAGGATCTTAAACAGGCCCGTCGTTAAAGTCAATGACCTGTAGTACCCCGTGGTGCATAAGAATATGCTGTTTGTGTAGCTATGAGTATCCACTAATGACTGCTGTATGATATAGATGAAACAAGTGTCTGTTTGATTGGGAGGGGTTGTTAAGGCATGTGGAACCCTGTTGCGTACTTGCAGCTTTAAAGATGTAATTAATAGACAGTGAATTCTTTTATACTGGCAGTGCTGTGCTAAATCTGTCATCCACTGTGACTTGCTGTAAATGACCACAGCAAGTAGAAATAGATTCTTCTCATATCAGATGAGTTTATGCCAACTGTTTTATTCCTCGTGACAAGTCCAGACTTTGTGAAAGTGAGAATGATAATAAGGCATAACTGAATAAGGCTAATGTCTCACCCTTAGTGAACGTATTGAGTCAACGTATTGATATCTGTGTTGAAGGCTGACAGACGTGAATGTGTGGAGGATAAAGAAGACATCGAGGGAAACCTGTTGAGACCAGCCGGCCTATCGCTGCGAGGAGCCACTTTCAACCTGAGGATTTTCCGAGCTGAGGACCTGCCACAAAGTCTGTCTCCACTGTGTGTTTATTAACTACTCCCCTGACAATGACAGATTTCTAAGTCCTCTTTCTCCTGTCTGTAGTGGATGATGCCTTCATGGATGGAATGAGGCAGATTCTTGGGTTCGACAGCAACAGGAAGAACCTGGTGGATCCTCTGGTGGAGATCCACTTTGCTGGCAAAACTGTGCGCCTTGACACCTTGTCTCCTTTATCCCTAAGCCACTTTTCAGTTTCACACTCAGTGAGCAATATAACTTGCAGTCCTTTCCTATTGCAGGTTTGCACTAAGATTCTGGAGAAGAACGCCAATCCACAGTGGAACCAGAGTCTGAGCATGCCTATTAGGGTGAGACACTATTTGACTTTATCTGGCCATCAAGACAAGTGCACTGAGTAGTAGCAGTATAACGTACACAATTCTCTCTGTTTTTTTCCCTCCTAGTTTCCTTCCATGTGTGAGAAGATGAGGTTAAGGATTCTGGACTGGTGAATCTTTTCTGACACACTTCATGTTTTATCATTTTGTAAAAAAATGCCCCCTTGTGGCACTAAAAGTCCATCTTCACTTGCTCTTAGGTGAAGAGAACTTTCTGGATTCTCTGGATTCAGAGGGAGCGTTATTACACCTGTTTAGTTGTTGACTTGATGTTAATTGGTGATAGACATTTACACCAGCCTCACTTCTTCTCAAAAACCTGTTTTGGATTAAAACATAAAAATGGACCCTTTGACACCCTTTATCTTTAAACAAACATATCATATCTCTGGGTTGATGTCTTGATTTTGTTGTCCAGGGACAGAGCAAGTCACAACGATGTTATTGGCACCGCCAACATCTGTATGTCCAAGATCTCGGCTCCCGGTGGCGAGATAGATGGTAAGGGACGGCAACCCAGATTCAGCTCGACCAGTTTTGTTTGTTTTGTCTGGTTGAGACTGGAAGATGCTGCTTTGACCACATCATTGTTTTCTACTAACTTCATGCTGTCTGGTTTCTTTGAGTTGTGGCTCAGTGCTCGGTTTGCCCTATAGTGACAGTATGATGCACTGCCTTAAGAAACAAGTTCTAATGTATAATTCTACATTTTAAAGTTGGACTAGATGATAAAAAGTGGCCTGTTGTGTGTTGTACACTTTGACCATAACCGCTTTTGTTCTCTCCTTGTTTGTGGCTAATGCTAACAAATATTGCATTGATGTCAGCAAATGCAACCCACAATCAGATGAATTTAGTGGAGTAAACTGTATCTTTTGAAATGGTGAAATGGGTGAACTGCAGAGCTCTGGTTTGACTTGTGTTGTTGCCTTATGTGACTCTATAGTAAGGCTCTTAGGTGTGACTTTGCAGATAGATTAAATTAAATATCCCTTTCTGCAGCAATACAGTAGTTAAGGTCCGGCCATGTTAAGGAATTTGGTTTGTCTTTGGAAAGGGCTTGGGCTTTAAGTTCAAGACTCTCTTGCTATCAAAATGGTCCTGCACCTTGAACTTTGGTCTGACTAGGTTTGGAAGTTGTCTCGATTTCATAGATTTGATCACTGAATTACTCTGAAGTGTTGGGCTTTTTGGACGGATGTCTGGAAAGTTAACATGAGAGAGCATGGGAGTGACATGCATGCATAGTTTGTTCTTTGAACACTGACACTGCCTGAGTTTTTTGGTTTGTTGTGTTTTTGTCCCAGATGAAGCAGCCAAGCATGTGTTTTTCACATTAAATTCACCATGAACACCAAATCCAGCGTATAGCCTTATGATGCAGAAATGTTAAGTTGCCTCCAGTCAGTTGACTGTGGGTCTCAGTTTTGAATGGGTCTTGTGCAGTGACATTAACAGATAAACATAAACATTTTAAAGGTTGAATATGTAGAATATTTATTAAAAGCTCTATTTAAATCTATTTAAATGTTGACCCTATCAATGCTGACCCTGTCGACCGCCAGACACTAAATGTGGATATTCAGCTCACTCTACATATTTCACCTTTAAATCCACTCCTACAATTTTCTACCACAAGGAAAAGTGGGGAAAAGTTGGTTAACTACCTATTCGTGCCTTTTCCTGCCTCTTAACACATCAGATTTTCCTTCTTCCATGCCGCCTGCCCTCTAAGGTCAGCGCAGGCACGGCTTGCTTGTTTCCCAGTTTTCTGCAGTGGTGGAAAATTTCAGCGATTGCCCTCCCTCAGCCGAGGGCGGTCTTGTTTCACGTGATTTCCTGAACCAACCTGCTCTCAGAATTTGCCTGAAACAAGTGTCCTGGGTTTTGTGGTTTTGCTGTGGTCACTTGCGAGTGGTTTTTGAGCAGTTTTCGCAGACCTCTAGTTTCCATTGCTGTCTATCTCTGACTCTGAACCATCCTTCCTCTCTACGCACTCAGATGACTTGACTCCACGGACCATCAATTCTGGCAGTACGTCCACCATCCTCTTTACTTAGCTCACCCTCAGTCAGCTCAGCTGCCTCACCCCGTGTCTGTGTCTGTCGCCCTCATAACTCTTTCCAAATCGAGCAGAATCTGTAGAATCTTAACCATCGTGCCCTCCCCTCAAGTAGAGATCAGTCAATCAATCCTTTCTTCATTTTGATCGTTCTACCTTTGGTTTCTGGTCTCGGTAAAACATCTGTTGTGTCGTGGCAGTTGATGACAGTCTTGGATTCCTGCCCACCTTTGGACCCTGCTTCGTCAACCTGTACGGCAGCCCCAGAGAGTTCACCGCCTTCAACGATCCCCACGAAGTGCTCAACCTTGGAAAAGTAACTCCACATTTTAATTTCTACGAGCTCTAGTGCAGTCTGTCCCCACTGTAAAGAGCAGAGACACAAACTGACTGGACAATAAATATAATAGCTGCCGCTTCGTTTTATTTCCATTGTTACGTTTCATCCCATAAAGAATATCATCTTCACTTTTAAATTGGGGTAGAGGCCTTTTCCATTTCCCACTGCCTCAGCTGCAGTCCAGGGAACACTGTGAACATTAAAGATCTGTCGGTGTGTGTCAGGGGGAGGGCGTGGCGTACCGAGGCCGGGTTTTACTGGAACTGACCACCAAGCTGTCGGACAAGCCAGAGCAGAGAACAGAGGACATACCGTCGGACGACCTGCTGGTGGTGGAGGTGAGAGGGAGTGAGAGGGTGTAAGGACGCGTCAGCACTAAGTCCGCACGCACGCTTTTTATGCCCCTTTCGATTTGCTTTCTCCGTCGAGCAGAAGTTCCTCAGGAAGAGGAAGTTCTCCGTCTTCGTCTCGTTCTACTCGGCCACGCTCCTCCAGGACGTGGACGACGCCATTCAGTTCGAGGTCAGCATCGGCAACTATGGCAACAAGTTCGACTACACCTGCCTCCCCCTGGCCTCCACCACCCAGTACAGCAGGGCTGTGTTTGACGGTGAGTGAAATGGATGCTCTATAGTCTCAGAGATATGAACGGACTGAACAAAATACCTGTGTAAATGTACAATAAATGTAAGTGTGTGTTTGTGTGTGTTTTAGGCTGTCACTACTATTACCTCCCGTGGGGAAATGTGAAGCCAGTGGTGGTTCTTTCTTCCGAGTGGGAAGACATCAAACCGAGGATCGAGGCTCTCAACATGCTGCTGGCTATCATAGACAGACTGGTGAGCGTGTATGTGTGTTTGTGAAATCTTCAAAGTCGTGACATTGCGGACGGTCCTCTCTGAACGCTGGGGTGTGTGTGTGTTCAGGAGGGGCACCTGCAGCAGGTGCAGCAGGAGGTGAAGGCGGGTGGTGATCTGGATCAAGTGGAGCTCCGAGTGGTGGAGCTGCTGGATCAAGTCATCACAGACTGCAGGTAGACAGAGCCTTCTCCTGGACTTGGTCCGGGTTTGCTCCCCACTATTGCCATTTCTGTATAAATTATGCCTGTGCATGCGTAAGTTTCCTCCGGTTTCCTCCTACTGCCCAAAAACATGGTTAATTGTAGACTCTAAATTGTCCATACTGTAGGTGTGAATGAGAGACTAAATGGCCAGGGTGTATCCCCTGCCTTAAGCCCTATGTGAGCCGAAGAAAGCAGAATGAATGATTGAAGATGAATTGCAGTCTTAGTAATTACAGACATAAATCAGAATGTTATGACTTCTGGATGCTGTCATGAGCCTGTATTTAAGTATCATCTTGCTGAGGAACTAACTAGCATGTGACAAGGTTCACCATGTTCACCACATGAGGATGTAAAGAATATTACTACAGTTTTCTTAGTTAATGGATTTGTTCTTGCAAAGCAAGTTTCTAGTCTTAATGACAACTTAAAACGGCTATCTTACACGATCCATCTGCTCAAACCATTCACACACATTCCCCCCTGATGACATGGTAATTATCAAATGGGTACAGCCCATGGACACTGCTGGCTGAGACTGAACCTCCGAACTTCTGATCCATGGAAGTCCATGCTCCCCCTGAGCTTTTATCGCCCCTTCTAAAGTCCATAACAGACACCAGACCAAGCCTGGACATTTGCTTGAGTGCTTCCCAATCATTTTCAGTGAAGAGCTGCCCTCCCTGGCCCACTGGCAGTGTGCGACCCCCCTGGATCGCTCACTGCGGCACATCCGCGTCCTCCACCTGCAGCAGATCGTCTCCGCGGCGCTGGCTCTCAAGCACGGGCCAGCCACAGAGCTGTCCACAGTGCTGGAGCAGGCCGAGGACTGGGCCAGCCGGCTGAGGAGCCTGGCTGAGGAGGTGAGCCAGGTCTCACCTCAAGTTCTGAATTGTGGCTGAGCTGTCGCTCACTGTGCATGTGCTCCCCGTCTCTCTCCCACAGCCACAGAACAGCCTTCCAGACATTGTGATTTGGATGCTGCAGGGCGACCGCAGGGTGGCCTACCACCGCATCCCAGCGCACACCGTCATCTTCTCCCAGCAGCACTGCGGCAAGCAGTGCGGACAGCTGCAGACCGTCTTCCTCAAGGTTCCCTCACACACTCATACACGCACATGCACGCGGGAAATGTGCATTCCGCCTGACATGGACTTTAACTGCTCTGTATATTGTACAGTATCCACAGGGAAGCGGGGCAGAGGCCAAACTCCCCGGGCAGCTGAGGGTTAAAGTCTGGTTTGGACTGACAGCCGATGTCAAACACTTCAACGACTATGCTGAAGGAAAACTGTCAGTCTTTGCTGAGGCGGTAAGAGGCTGCTGAATGGTCAACGCTGACTCGCACTCGCACTATAACAAGCATCATAGTTCATCTCAGTCCAGGGGTTGACTAAATCAGCCTGTCATTGATAGCGTTGGGAACTGAAACTCGGTGTCAAATCAGAACTGAATAAAAAATGCCTGGTCCCCGGTACCTGAAGACCTTTTGGGGGTTTGTAGGTCAACTTTTTTGCTTAAATCTATTAGTTTTACTCTCCACCAAGGTTGACACACACCGCCATGTTGTCGCCATTCTTTAATGAATATATTTGCCATTGTGTGCCTTAAAAATCTGAGCTCAAAGACCAGCAGGCTCTGCGAAGTGGAAATGCTTCTCTTGTTTCCCCTGACAAAGAAATATGGTATTGTGTGTGTGTGTGTGTGTGTGTGTGTGTGTGTGTGTGTGTGTGCAGTCTCTTCAACCTCGACTGAGTTTCCCCAGAAAGGCCACGTATACTACAAGAGAAGGCAGATAGGCTCAAGAATGGTACAAGTGAAATCTACAGCATTGGTTGTTGAGGTTTCAGTTTAGTCATGGGCATGTGTTGCACTGCACTGTATACACTTTACTTTGACATTTTAATAGACATAATAATAGACATTTATTTGTTTTGGGTAAGTTTTTCACTGCACTCGTGATGCACTTGTAGTTGCATTTTTGGAAGAAAATTTGAATCCAAAGACAGGGTCGGAAACAGAATCTCAAAAATTCAGCGATACCCAACCATACTCATTGCTAGCTGAGGGCCTCAGCGGGTTGCTCTCTCTTTTCTTCTCCACAGTATGAGAACCAGACCCGCCTCGCCCTGGTGGGCAGCTGGGGAACTACGGGCCTGACTTACCCAAAGTTCAGCGACGTCACAGGACGATTTAAGCTGCCCAAAGACACCTTCAAACCCTCGCCTGGCTGGACTTGGGCTGGAGACTGGTACATCAGCCCCGAGAAGACGTAAGTGTGCATCAGTGTTCAGGCAGAAAAACCCTAACTTTTATAGGAATGACAGCCAAATGTTTTGGGTTTATTTTTGCTGTTATTTTATTTGATCTGTGCTTGCTCTTACAGCATGTCTCTTTTCACCTCTTAAAATTGCACTTCTAGTCACAAAAGCCAGCAGGGGACAGTAAATGTTTCCCAGTGACCCGCTGACTTGGTTATGCAGCATGTTATCAATGTTGATCTTTTTTTGTTTTTAATGTTGATGCGTGTGCTCGACTTTCAGACTGCTGCTCGATGTGGACGCCGGTCACATGACTTTCACCGAGGAGGTGTTTGAAAACCAGATGAGGCTACCCGGCGGACAGTGGATCGGCATGCCAGAGGGCTACACTGATGTGGTCTGTCTGTTTGTGTGTGTGTGTGTGTGTGTGTGTGTGTGTGTGTGTGTGTGTGTGACATGTCAGTGTGCCACTGCATTTTTCACGATTTCGCTCGTTCCTCTAAATCACCTGATTTGCGCGTCAGAACGGGGAGAAGTCGGTGCCAAAGGACGAGGTGGAGTGTCCTCCCGGCTGGGCGTGGGAGGAGGTGGAGTGGAGCGAGGATCTCAACCGGGCCGTGGATGACCAAGGTGCAGGGCCGCAGAAGAACACACACACGCTGCTCCGAGGCGAGACGGGTGCTGGTTTAAACGGAACATTCCTGCTCCGCGTGTGTGTGTGTTCAGGCTGGGAGTACGGGATCACCATTCCTCCGGATCGCCGGCCCAAGTCCTGGGTTCCTGCAGAGAAGATGTACCACACCAACCGCAGGAGACGGTGGATACGCTTGAGGCGGCGAGACCAGCAGAAGATCGAAGCTCTCAGGAAGGTAGAGAGCAGTTGAAGCGTTCGATCACACGGAAACCACACCCCCACTTACACATCTTTTATTTACTGGCTGACCAGCTCTAACTAACCGCCTGACTCCCGGACCAACCAGCAATAAACTATTCATGTCTCATACAGGATGCTGTGAGGTTTTTGATCAATGAAAATGGAAAAAAACGGAAATTGTAGTTTTCCACAATTTTGTCTTTCTTTTCTTCAGACTTGTTCCAATCCCAGTTGTCTGTAGTCGTGCGAGTTGTGCTCTACATTTACTGTTTTCTGAAACTGCGTTTACAGTATGACTTTTTTCGTCTCCACTTTTGGCCTCACGATAGCAACCGAATCGCAAAGACGAGCGAGAGAGCAGATAAAACAGATGCCGCGCGTCTGCGTTACCATGTTGACGTGTGTGTGCGTGGCTGTGGGTGTGCAGCAGCGTCCCGACGAGGCGGAGAGGGAGGGCTGGGAGTACGCGTCGCTGTTCGGCTGGAGGTTCCACCTGAAGCCCAGGAAGACAGACAGCTTCCGCCGGCGCAGGTGGAGGCGCCGCATGGAGCCGCTGGAGAAGACAGGGCCGGCAGCCATCTTTGCTCTGGAGTGCTCTCTGGTTCGGAGTCCATTAGTCCAAAAAGTGTGAATGTAGTACATTGCAGGGTTTCCCACAGCGCCATATAGTTAGGGCGGCCACCTTAAGTCCCTCAGGAATAAAAAAAAGTCCCTCCGGGGAAAAAAAGATCGATATCCCACCCGCATGCATGGACCGTTGTCTCAAACGTGGCCGCATCATGACGATGCCGAATAGCGACATCTAGTGGTAGAATATATTACTGTGCCATCTATTATCTGCCATGCTACGCAGCCGACATTTGTTTTTTATCGGGAGAGAAGCTAATTATCCGAACACGGCGTCGTAGGAAGGACACATGTAGGCCCCCCCCACCCCACCCCCGGTCACCACCTTGACGGATTTTCTGTGGGAAACACTGTACATTATGTGGACACTTGAAATATCTGATATCAAACGCCTTGGGCTAAAACCAAGTCCAGGGTTTTTCTTTGCATACCGCTTTAGTGTTCATATATGAGCAGAGTTGAACCACGATGACATGATTGATCTCTTATCTTGTTGAATTTGCTATCTGTAAGTTTTAGTTGTTTTAGTTCACCCCATTAGCAGCCTCATGACAAAAGGGAACGGGAGAGTTTTCCCCGTTTGCAACATTGTCGGCGGCACTCGAACTAAAATGCACTGAAACTCAGAGGCCCAAACCTCCTAGATGAAATACCTTCCAGGTGTCCACATAATATTGGCCATGTGTTGCATGAGAGACTCTTATTTTGTCATACTGTGCTGCTTTGTTGCCTGTTCTGAAGGCGATCTTCTTGAACTCCCTCTTTCACAGAGCAGTATAGAGGACAAGAATGATGACAAGTCAGTCACAACCACATTTGGGGTCAACAGGCCAACGATTTCCTGTTTCTTTGACCGTAAGACGGCATAGGATTTTTTTTCTCCCGTCCTCCATCTCCCCTGTCTACACACATTTGATAGCTACATACAATTTCCTTCCTCTTTGTCACTTTTCAACCTCTACGCTGTGCGTGTGTGTTTGTGTGCAGGTGGCACCCGCTACCACTTACGCTGTTACCTGTACCAAGCCAGAGATCTGCTGCCCATGGACAAAGACAGCTTCTCAGGTACTGTACTGTGCAGCAGTTGTTTGTCTCATACATCAACTATATGCACATGGAGCTTCTCTGGTTACTGGCCTGTGTGTAGCACCGATCTTCAATTGACGTCCATAGAAACTGAACAGAACTGGGTGCAGAGCAAGTAGATGGAAAAAGATGCAAAAGACTGTCTTTTATCGGCCTCAAATGAGATATAAAAACAAGGAGCTTGAATTTCTACGGTGACTGTGTCTCTCTCCAGACTCGTACGCCATCGTGTCATTCCTGCATCAGTCCCAAAAGACGGTGACGATTCGAAACTCCCTCAATCCCACTTGGGACCAGACCCTCATCTTCTACGAGGTGGAGATGTTTGGCGACCCCGAGGTCACAATGGCCAGCCCGCCCAACGTGGTGGTGGAGCTTTACGACTCGGACACATATGTGGGTGTCTGAAGTCCGTCCAGTCGTCCCTCTCACAGTATGACTCATCTTTGATATTTCATCCCGAACAATGTGTGTGTGTCGTTTCGAAACGGCCAGAATGCCGACGAGTTCATGGGCCGCTGTGTGTGCCAGCCGTCCCTCTCTGGCGCCCCCCGCCTGGCCTGGTACCCCATTCGCCTGGGAGACAAGAACGCCGGCGAGCTCCTGGCCGCCTTTGAGCTCATACGCAGGGAAAAGGTCAGGGCTCAGCCTTCCATCGGCCACTCTGTTTCATTACTGTCTCCCTCTGTTTCACAGTGTGTAGGTGATTCGGTTCATCTGCATATTTGTTTTGAATTTATCGATTTGAAACGCACATTCATTTAAATCTTTTTTTCTGACAACAAATGTATTTCTCCGCGTCTACAGCCAGCAGTTCACCACATTCCAGGTCAAGAGGTCAGTTGATTGTCTTCTCTCTAGCTTTGCCTCTCATCTCACCCGAGATTTCCCTCCTTAATTAAACCGAATCTGTCTGTCCCACAGGGAGACATCATGACCTCCACCCATGTTCTAGATGAGGTAAAAAAAATCTCCCATGCACACATATTTCTAATGAGAAGTGCTGAAATGCTGTTTTCTGATTTTTTCTGTGATTTCTGTTTTTTTTTAAATACAACACAACTATGGCGTAGATCTCAGCACAGTTAAAGACCTCTGACCATTTCTGTAGCGTGTATTGTCCCTGATACCTTGGCTTTTACTGAAAGTGATGCCTGTAGCTCTTCTCTGTCATTTCACCGCTCTTTATCTTGTCTCTTCAATGCTGCCCCCTCAGTTGATGTTTCCAGGATTCCTCTCTGAGAACCTGCAGCAATGGGTACAATTCACACACCGCCACCAACACACAGTGAAGTGTGAAAACCTCCCCATCGTGGTCAATGTTCACTTCATCACCTGCCGCATGCAGACAACTGCATCCCAATACATTCCATGACTTCTGTGGCCTTGTCTCTTTTGTTTTCATGTCTAACATGTTCTCCGTACTTTGTCATTCACAGTTGTACATTTTCAAGTGCTTTGTCTTCACTCATGTTTCTGTTGGTTTTGTATGGATGGCCTGCGAGGATATTCTTAAAGCTATTTCTGTCTTTTAAAGTGTTTTAGAGTCTCTCCAGGCATAATGTAACAAACCATGTCCTCCCAAGTCTTTCTGAAATTTGTCTGGTTGGGGCACATCATGTCTTCATCTTCAAGTCATTTGTTGTCAATACATTTGTGGTGTCAAACACTAGCAGTCATCCATCACGTCAACACTTCACGTTCAGCTCATTTTCAGCCCATTGTCCTGATATGGTGCTCACTCACCACTGTCCTCTTGGCAGCCGGACGAGTCAGACCTCCCATACCCGCCGCCTCAGAGAGAGCCCAACGTCTTTGTGATCCCGCAGGGGATTAAACCCGTCCTCCAGAGAACCACCATTGAGGTATTTTCCAAGATAGACTGCAACAACAGATTCTCACACCCAGAGACACATTTACTTCTAGATAAGAAACAAAAAATAAGGCCGGTTGCAGCTTCTGAAAGCTGAGAATCTACTTAATGTATTCATCCATCTATTATCTTAGCAATTCAGGGGTGTTGATAGAGTTGATAAGATCTCTCTGATATTGTAATGACCATGTTTTGGCTTTTCTTATCTAATGGACACAAAAAAAGGATGCTAGCTTGTCCCTCTGTCCTCTTAGATTTTGGCATGGGGTGTTCGCAACCTGAAAAGCTTCCAGCTGGCCAGCGTCACCTCCCCAAGCCTGCAGGTGGAGTGTGGAGGCTCCATGGTCCAGAGCTGCGTCATCCGCAGCATGAAGAAGAAGCCCAACTTTGACGTCAATAAGCTCATCCTCGATGTGGTGAGATTAATGTAATCAATGCAGTGCCTCGTTGCCTCTTTAATGACACAAAAGCACTGATGTGCTTTGGACCAGTCAGTTGTCTCCATTCATCAAGCAACAGTAACAGACTCATGTATTATCATGTCATAAATACATCCAATTAATCGCTCTTTCTTGTTATCTTTCATTCCCACCTTTCCACAGAGACTTCCCAGCGAAGAGCTCTACATGCCACCCATCGTCATCAAAGTGATCGACAATCGTCAGTTTGGGAGGAAGCCTGTGGTGGGGCAGTGCACCATCCGCTCGCTGGAGGAATATCGATGCGTCCCAGAGGAGGAGCGACTGGCTGAGGAGCCGGGGGAGGACGGCGAGGGATGGAGACGTAAGACATGGATGGATGTAGACGTGTCAATCAGACAGGAGAATGAATGGCAGTGACAAAAAATGACACCCTATTGTGTGTGTTCAGGTGAGACGGCACAGATGAGTGGTGAGGACGTGTTTATCGACATTGATGATGAAGAGCCACTTGTGCCTGATCAGGTAAGACCATCCTGTGATCCAGTCGGGGTAGAGGTACACAGAGCCAGTAATGTGGTGGCCATTTCAATCTAAAACAAAACCCATTTATCAGTGTTTATCGCATATTAGTGGGCACTCCATCCTTTCTCAGCTGAATACCAGAGATTTGAGGTGCTGGTTCTCATCCCAGCTGCTTCACACTCACTGCGAGCGGGAGGTCACTGTTCTACAAGGCCAGTAGGACCACATCAGCTGCTATAAAGCAGAGGTGGAACCATGAGGCCTGTTCCATCCTGAAATAACGCTTTCATCCACTGGGGTGAACTGTAATACAGTATGAATAAGTCCGGACCTGCCCTCCTCATTTCGCCCAGTGCCATGCTAAATCTAAATGGTAACTCTGGATTCAAATGAGCAGCATATATATGTTGTTTACATGAATGTCTGTGTCAGGTGAGAGCAACATGAGCTAAATGTGAGAAAAGTGATCTTAAAAGGAGGTAAATGTGAGAAAACGTGTCGAGGAGCCAACTGACATCAAATCTCAAATAAGAAGAGAAATGTCTCTTTCTGTTGACAAAGCCCAGGTCTGTGCTGGAATAAAAGGTATTGATTGATGTTATAATTGATATCGGTATCATCAAATTGGCCCAATAAGGTGTTTATTGTGCCCTGACCTGTCGAAGCTGCTCATATTACGGCATCCTTGCTTCTCCACGTCTTCGATTGCCTGTCTCCGGTGCATGAGCATGAGTCTGAGTCACTAAAATGTAGTGTCACTATCAAAGAAAACACTGCGTTCAGGTGTTTTTTTCTAACATTTACAGAAGATGATGAATCTGTCATTCATTTTGTGCCTAGCTAATCAGCTAACATCAGAATGTTGTGACTGTTGTGTGCGTGCGTGTGTGTGTGTGCGCGTGCGTGTGTGTCCTGTAGCTCGCAGATGGAGCCAGCTCAGCTATTATTAACCTTTCAGCCTCTACTTCCAGCCTCCATGTAGGTAACCAACTCATCCTTTAATACACTCACGCACATCTGTTACATCTCTCAACACTGTGCTACTTCTCGTCTCTTTTACCACTTCCAGTCTACCATGTTGCATTTGACTAATATTTTTCTCGCGTGGACAGACTTCTAGTAAATTAGATGAATGAGGCTGTTTCAGACTTGAAAGTGAGGTTTTGATAAAAACGTAATGGTTACAGTCAGAGATGTGGAATAGTTTCATTTTGCCATTAATCTATTGACGCTATGAGAACAAGCATGAAGATATGTGTTACAGTATGGTTACATAAGTGTGTGTGCACTGATTGTGCAGTGAATGATCTAATTTGATTTGTCTGACCTGCTTTTCACTATTAATGCCGGCTCTAGATGTTACAGTGGGTAAGTTTTCACTTTTACACTTGTCCAAAAGTGTGAAATTACAGATTCTTTTTTTCCTTTGGTAAATGCATCATTAGAGATCCTTACGTGCCTTCTTGCGTCCCCTCTTTAATCCCTGCATTTGTACATCTGCATAGAACATAAATTATGGTGGCTATCAGCGCAATCACCACTTTCAACCTCACTTGATGAACCACCCTTACTCCAGGAGGAGCCCTGACACATTCCCAAGAGATACGACCATGTTGGTTGCTCCCACCCTCACACTGACCATTTCCATTTGATTTTGCTTGAAATTTTGAAGTTTAGGGTCGGACACGAGGCAAAATCTTTACCGATGGACTCCTTTGGTGGAGGCTTTGATACGATCGGAGATGAGAAAGTTGAGAAAAATGACAAGCAGCTCCATTTCATTGTTACCATGGTGACCTTTTGCAACTGAAAACAGGAAGAAGAATTCATGGACTGGTGGAGCAAATTTTACGCCTCCACTGGAGAGAAAAACAAGTACGGGACGTACCTGGAGAGAGGTTTCGACACGCTAAAGGTAGCACAACAACAGTTGCCTGTTCGTTTATATAATACACGAACATCTTTGCATTTTGTGAGTGTAATATGTCTATGTATGTTTTGATAATGAGGGGATTACTCCTTTATGTTCTCAAAGCATTTACACTCATTTGAAACAGTGTCAGATGATCTTCTCAACCTCTCCCTCAGGTGTATGACCACGAGTTGGAGAAGGACGAGCGTTTTGAGGGCCTGTCAGATTTCTGTCAAACATTCAAGCTTTACAGAGGAAAGACTCAGGACGAAGGAGAGGATCCTTCAGTTGTGGGAGAGTTCAAGGTAAAAGATGTGATGTAAACATTTTAAACTCTTTGGTCTGGTTTAGCTTTAACTTCAAATATTAGCTGTGTTCTTTCCTGTCCTGTATTTTTCATTTTGTGGTAGGTTTATTATAGTTATAATATTATGATGTGTGAAATAAATACCTCCAAGGCCTCCATCTTCAAGTACTGCTATGCAGGAAAAGATTTTATTAGGATTGGGTCCTTCAACCTTTAGACCCTGGGGGTGTAGTATAACAGCTTTCAGGTGAGGCTAGGGCATCGTAAATGGGTAGCAAGCAGGTACCGGTCCGTCCAAACTCTGACAATGGCGGAAGCATGCAACTTTACCAGTTTCTGCGTAGCGTTCTTGATCCATTCTGTACAACAAGAAATGCAAATTAAGGTGATGGGGCAATATTGGTTAAAAAAAAGCGTAAAAGTGATCAAGACAGCAATGACTGCAAAAATGCAGAAATGACTTTTCCAATGCATTGAGCCGTTTCTGTCCTTATTAACCAGGGTATGTTTAAGATCTACCCGGTGCCGGAGGACCCCTCGGCTCCCGCTCCCGCCCGGCAGTTCAGGAAGCTTCCTCCCAACAGCAACGAGGAATGCCTGGTCCGGGTCTACATCATCCAGGCTCACAGCCTGCAGCCCAAAGACACCAGCGGGAAGGTGCCAGCACCTTTTAGACCCCTGAAACGAACAGGCAGAGATGGTAGCGTGTCATAAAAAAAAGAAACAGAAAGGAAGACCGTTTGTCGTCTTGCTTTGTGTTTTCAGTGCGACCCCTATGTGAAGATCACCCTGGGGAAAAAGAGCATCAGTGACCGTGATAACTACATTCCTTGCACCCTGGACCCCGTGTTCGGAAAGTAGGTACCGTTCTGTCTTGGGAAGGAACAACAAATGTCTGATTCAGCATCAGAAAAAGACAGAATGACATCAGTCATCTGTCTTTTCACACATGGTGTACGCGCAGTGGGCCCGCAGCTGGAACGCCTCTAAAAAGACTTGACGAAGGCTCCGATTCTGCCTCTGTCGTCCCTCAGGATGTTTGAGCTCAGCTGCACCCTCCCTCTGGAGAAGGACCTGCAGGTGACTCTGTACGACCACGACCTGGTGACCAGAGACGAGAAGATCGGCGAGACGGTGATCGACCTGGAGAACCGCTTCCTGTCCAGACACGGGGCCATGTGCGGCCTGCCGCAGTCCTACTGTGTGTACGTGGAGCCGACCACCTGAGCCCTAGCCTCTCTCCCTGGCCTCTCTCTCTCTCTCTCTCTCTCTCTCTCTCTCTCTCTCTCTCTCTCTCTCTCTCCCTCTCTCTCTCTCTCTCTCTCTCTCTCGATGTCACATGCTCTGTCTCTGGCCCACCAGATCAGGGGTAAACCAGTGGCGGGATCAGCTGACCCCCAGGCAGCTGCTGCACAGAGTGTGCGAGCGTCGGAACCTGCCCAAGCCGGTCTACCAGGACGACACAGTGCACTTCAGAGGAGTCAACTACACGGTGGCGGACCTCGGTTAGTGAGCGCCTCCCAGAGATCATTCAAGTAACACACACACACACACACATACAGTCTTAACTGCACATATGGGACCAGCCATGGGAGCAAGTGGTCAAAGGGGCATTTTGAGTCATTTACAGATTCTGAGTGTGTGGTTTCAATGTTTTCCAAATATGTATAACTTATGAAGATCTGAGCATATTGGCAGAGAATGTGGTCATTTGAATGTGTTCCTCAAACTTGTTTTGTTAGAAATCAGACCTCAACGTTTCTCGAAGATTGTCACCTTCTTGGGTTTCTAGGTGGGGAATGATCCTAAAGCCTGAACATTTGCATTACTTAGCAAAAACCCTACACACCATTGTAGGAAAAACAGAACTCTCTCAGTCAGCAAAGGGCCAAATAACTGGCCAAAAATATATGTGTTTGTCTTTGTGAGTAATGAATAATACCTTTGGATGATACCTCTGTTTCCATACTCTACCACAGCCTTACAGAAATTACCTTAACATTTACTGTATGTGTCTGTACTGTTTTCAGAGGAGCAAACTGTGTCCAAACGTCACCTGGGTCCAGTGAAAGAGCGGCTGTCCCTTCACATCTTGAGGAAACTGGGACTGGTAGCAGAACATGTAGAGACCAGGCCGCTGTACAACCCCCTGCAGCCAGACATAGAGCAGGTAACAGACGCACACCCGCAGACTCTCCTCTCCTCTTTTCTCCTGTGTCTGTCTTTCGATCGCTGACTGGTGCCTTCTGTCAGGGCCGCCTGATGATGTGGGTGGATGTGTTCCCCAAGTCCCTGGGGCCACCGGGACCCCCCTTCAACATCACGCCACGCAAGGCTAAGAAGTAGGAACACACACACACACATACTGAAATCAATTTCACTGTTCATTAAGCGCATAGATCACAGATCAGGTGCATTTGGGTTCCTTGTCCAGGTTCTTCCTACGCTGCATCATCTGGAACACCAGCGATGTCATCCTGGACGACGTCAGCATCAGCGGCGAGAAAATGAGCGACATCTACGTCAAGGGGTAAGAGGACGGCGTCAGGAATCCGTTAATCTTAACTACAGCTGTAAGATCGCAAGCCTCGACTTGAAGGGTTTTTCATTGCTCCACCTCAGCTGGCTGGAAGGACACGAGCACAACAAGCTGAAGACGGACGTCCACTACCGCTCCCTGGGCGGCGAGGGCAACTTCAACTACAGGCTCCTCTTCCCTTTCCACTACATGCCGGCAGAGCAGCTGTGCGTGGTGGACAAGAAGGTGAGCGCGCAAGGAGGGAGAAAAAAAAAGAAAAGAAAAGAAAAGAAAAGACTGAACGCGACCAGCTTTTTCACTTCCCGTCCCTCCCCGCAGGAACATTTCTGGAGTCTGGACAAATCGGAGACTAAAATGGTTCCCAAGCTCATGATCCAGGTCTGGGACAATGACAAGTTCTCCTTCGACGACTACCTTGGTAAAACTCATGACTTGGTATCTGTGTGTGTGTGTGTGTGTGTGTGTGTGTGTGTGTGTGTGTGTGTGTGTGTGTGTGTGTTCCATTGGTAGCCGGTCGGTGGAAATGCTTCGGCTAATGGGGACATAAACGATAAACGATTTCCTCAGGTCACCTGGTGATGGACCTGAACCACATGCCGCGTCCGGCCAAGTCTGCGGAGAAGTGCACCCTGCAGCTCCTGAGGCAGCCGGCGGACAAGCTGGTGTCCCTGTTTGAGCAGAAAACGGTGAAGGGCTGGTGGCCCTGCACCTGCGAGCAGAACGGGGAGAAGATCATCGCTGTGAGCGCGACGTGCTTTATTTTGTTTTGTTATCATTGTTTTTTAAACCAAAACGAGTTTAAACATTTACGTTGTGGAAACAGTCATATAATATGTAAATATAGACTGTTCCAATATAAGATTAAAATATGAAATACTATTTATAAGTGTAAAAAGATGTATACGTGTAAAAATAACCTTTTTTTTCATCAAATTTCATTAAGAAATTTCTTGGAAGCCCAATTCGTATTCTGAATTTTTCATATAATAAGGTTTTCACAAGTCGAGGCTCCATCGTATATGCTCAACACATATATGCTTGATGTATTTTCAGTTTTGTTATTTGTTCTCGCTTTGATTTTTGCTATTGTTTACTTTTGTTGTTTAGTTTTAATTCTGCAATGAACTTCTTACTTAATACTTACAAAAGGCAGGATTAATTAAACTGATTTAGCCATCACCTTGATGGTTATAAAGCATGTGTACCTCCTGCCTTTGTTAGTAACCAAGGCCTCTTTTATCCTCTCATTTCTTGCGTCTAACCCTTTCAGAGGAGACACATAGTCCGAGGCTGTCAGGCCAGTGTATTCCTCACCTATTCCGTGCCTTACTCTCCTGTCGTCTCCGTTTCAGGGAAAGGTGGAGATGTCTCTGGAGATCGTTACCGAGCAGGAGCAGGAGGAGAGGCCGGCTGGCCTCGGCAGGGACGAGCCCAACATGAACCCACACCTCGAGGAGCCTCAGTGAGTCTCAAACGGCATGTTTCAAAAAGCGCACGTTTCCCCTGTGCGATTTCATAACCATGGTCTGCCAACCCACCCAGGCGTCCAGAGACCTCCTTCCTGTGGTTCTCCTCCCCCTACAAGACCCTCAAATTCATCCTGTGGAGGAGATTCAAGTGGTTCATCATCCTCTTCATCATCCTGTTCTTCATCCTCCTCTTCCTTGGCGTCTTCCTCTATTCGTTCCCGGTACGTCCAAGTTTGTTTCTGAGGCAAAGAGACACTTCTTTATTACAAAATGTTGTTCAGATGCAACTTCATAATACAGCAGAATATGCCTTTATTCATCCCACAATCTTACTGAATATGTGTGGAGGTCACAGTGGGACATTTCAAACACATCCAAATGAGATGTGAACAAGTGTTGGGAGAAATGGGAGAAGGCCCGTAAGAGCCTACGAGATAGGAGTCAATCTCCTGTTTCTTCTCCTCTCTGTTGCAGAACTACGCCGCCATGAAGATGGTGGCTCCATTCGGACCGGCCAAGACGGCGGAGTGAGAACAACGAGATAAACGAGAAGACGCCGAAGAGACGAACGACGAACAGTGTTGATTTGAAACCGAGACTGAACTGAATTTCTCAAGTTGTTTTCCTCCCCTTCAAGTCCTCCAAAGTCATCTCGCTGGGGTTGTTCAGAGCCGGTCAGCGGCTTCGTTTCGTTCCGCGTCTTGATAGGTTTACCCTCTGCACGCCGACATCATGTTTGTGTGCGTGAGTCCACTCGTGCCTTTGCTGTTGGATGACATTTCCAAACTCGTGATTGGCTCTCGATTTGACATCATCCGCATCCTCCTCCCCCCTCCCCCTCCCTCTTTTTTTCCTCCTCCCTCTCCACTCCAATACTTCCAATACAAGGGGTCGAAGCATTTAGCAGTGCACGCGCATGCAAACACTCACACAAACATGTCGTATGTGATGTGTGTTTTTGCAGACACTAGCAAGTATGTGGTAAGGTCTCCAAACACACACACACACACAAAAAGTCAAAAAGTCCAGAAGAGTAGAGACTGATATCAAGTATCTAATCCACCCAGATTTAATGGAATTTCCTCTCGTACAGCACATGTTGTCAGGTGTGTGTGTGTTGTGTGCACTGGCTGACGCCCAGAGTTTTTCTTTGGGTTTGTACAGTTTCTTTAAATGGAAAGGCTGACCTGTCACAAAGGCTGAACGCTTCGTGTTCACATGTATTTTATACACGTGCCTTTGCCCCAAATGTCCTCAGAAGTCCATAGGAGACTGTTGACCCGCTCAACCACAGTGAATGTTTGCTATCTCGTTTTCCCTGTTGGAGAGAAAGCGGTTACTACTGGATGAAATGTGCAGCATAATCAGTGCTAGCTCTGACCTCTCAGTTGCTTTTGATGTCCTCTGGCTAGGTTAGTGTTGGCTTCCTCCAGCTGTCCAACTTATAATTGTTGAAAGGAACTCCATGATAACCAAACCAAACACTGGGAAGATGAAGTAAAACGTCTGCATTTGCGTCTACTTTGTATCACATATGTTTGACACTGGACAATGACTATTCAGATGTAAATGACATGACTAGGTTCAATTATATTTACTGGCAAAAAGGGCAACCCTTGATGGTTTGTGGACACGCCTGGGTGAGATTCGGTTACTGATTTTTGTGTTGACGTAGTTTTGTATATTTGAAAGTCCTGCTGATGTAAAGCAACACGCCTTCAAAAGCCTGCCCTGAAAAGCATCATGCCTTTGTTCTCGATGCCTTTGCACTGCACTTCTGTGTTTGAAACACTAGCTCAGCGCTGAAGAAATGACGCCTATACAGCGTTTTTCAGACTAACATGCCTTTAGCCTTTTGCCTTGCTGCCTTGGTAAACTAACACGTAATCTGAGTGACTGTCTGACACAGGTCCATACAAGATTAACACAGAAAACATCAGGTATTTAGTAAGCCACTGATTCCAGTTGCCACCATTAAGCTTTAAAGTGCTTTTAGAACTGACCTGAAAGCAAATGTTGACATTTTGAAGGTGACTTACAAAGGGTTTAATGCATTGAAAATAAATGTATACCTTTTTTTCCTGCCTTTCTTTTTATTCGACCCTGCAGGCCACATCCTAAACAGTGATGTCACAGCACATCTTCCAATAGCTCTCTCATGGAAAGGGGGGGGGGGGGCACACCAGTTAGAAGTGGCATTGGATTTTAAGTTTCAACTTCTTTTAAGTTTGAAATCGAGCTCCGAGGTGTGTACTCCATGAACAATTGCTTTGGTTCTTCGTCATGTGGTCTGTGACAGCACTGCTTGATGCGTCGGAGGTGTTTTAGGATGCACAGCAACGATGAATGTGATTTCACGGCCACGACGAGCAATACTGTGTGCGCTGCATCATGTGTCGGCACTATCAATAAAACGGCGTTTCTGACGAGTGTGATCGTTTGACTGTATGACTCATGTGACCACAGGTGCAACCGCTGAGAACGAAATGAACATGGCAGTATGTTTAAGAGAGAGCTGATTGCTGTCTGAGGTGGTTTAAGGATGGCTACAGTACTCAACATACACTGCCTCGCCAAAAAAAGGGAAAACATGGTGTTGTTTTCGATAAGATTCTGCAATGTCACAAGATTTATTTCCATCCAGTGTTGCATTCATTTTTCGCCAGGATCTTGTATTGTCTGAGTCTCTTGAGTCTCTTCTACCCTTCACTAATGAGAAAAAAGAAAAGACAAAGCACAAATGAAAAGAAAAGCTGTCAACGGGTCGCATCCATTACAAAGACAATATAGTTTATATTATCTGTCCATCTTTGTGTCTAGTTGAAACAGATGGAGTTAAGCACTTACAACAAGATCAGGCACATTTACTGCAAACTGTGAAAAAATAAAAAACGTGACAGAGATCTTATATTCTGTGTCAATTCTGGATGTCCCTGCAGAAAAAAAAAACTGCAGTTTACCAGAATGAAGACTGTATTTTTTGACATGGTTATTTCATGTGTTGGTTGACTACAATTTACCTTAACAATGTTCGTTCTGCCTTTACGATTCAAATAATTCTCCTCCTGCATCCAGTTCACGTGCTGCAGCAGAAAATAAAAATCACACAGGCATTATGGACTAGAGCAACAACAACACATAAAATATCAAATAAAAATAATCAAACATCGGACTCCTAGGCTTGTACGATGATGAACAGATGTTTGTTATCGGGACTTCTCATTTTACCATGACATTAGTGTTTTGTTTTGTTTTTCATTTGTACATATGGAAAATAATCAACGTAAACGTAAAAATGCATTTAAAAATGAGGTAATGACAAATTGAGATCACAGACTATCTTTCAATAATCATATGTATTGACGGAGAGGCAATTTCTCACACACGGGAAGGTCTTTGGAAGCTGCGCTGTCTGATGTCTCGAGCCAAGCCATCTCACTCTCTCCCATAATGTTACATAAGTTATGGGAGAGGTGCTCTCTATCCACAAGAATTATTTCCACATAATCACAATCCTAATCACCTACCTGAAAAAAAATAAAATTATTTTTTACTGTTAGTTTTTAATCATTGATATTCATTTCTGTGCACAAAACGTTTTTTTGTTTTTTTTCAAATTTGAAAATAAACATTCTCTGGGCGCAGCCTTTGACGGGTTTGTTATTGTTCAAACACGTCTTTGATCTCTGTCAGCAGATCACAGCCAGGTACGGGCACATTCGAAAGCCTTTGATCTTTGTTCCAAGCCACCGATCGATGGGTCTGTAAGTGGGGGAGCGTTTCTGGCCTCGACACTGCTCGTGTTATAACACGGTGTCGACTCAAGACTTGCGGAAGGGAACATCACACAGAGGGACAATGTCTGAGGTGTCAATTAAAGATACGCTTCGCCCTCTCATCGACCACTTTCTTGGTCGGATGACGGCGGACAGATGGCTCGTACTGAAAGCTGGTACCCCAGACAATGCCACCAGACTCATACTGGCAGAGTTGGTTTTGGACATAATCAAAGCTGTGTCCAAGCAGGTGCTGGAAGTCTTTCAGGGAAAGACTGTCACTGTGACTTACACAGATGTCAAGCACTGCATGGGCAACTCTGTCACTGAGCTTCTCTGTGAGGCGATGAGCGTTTCCGGGAAAGTCTCATGTGAGAGCACGATCCACCTGTCAGACCTGCTGCGTTCAGAGGTAGAGCACAGCGTGAACTCGACCCTTTGTACACCTCGGTCTCAGAAGCGTCAGAGGTTTTTACGCATCGTTGAACACAACAAGCTCAACGCAATGGTGGATCACATGTGTAAAATCCTGAGGATCTTTGCGCTCGGGATGAAAATGGGATGCCTCGGAAATAGGTCCGGCCAGCAGAGTGCCAGAACACCCGTGCACACAGAGACACCAGAAGGCGCAGGGTCAAAAAAATGTTCCAAGACAGCAGCAAGTGCTGGGACACCGGGAAGTGCAAAGACATCGGGAAGCGCTGGGTCAAAGGGACAGGCAAAAACACCAGCTAGCACTGGGACACTGGGCCTGATGAATATTGACGTTGTCATGGAGTTGTCTGACGTGACAGCTGAATCAAAGCCTGCAGACGACGGCAGAGAGACTACACCAAGTCTGGAAGCACAGGAGATCCTGAAGGAGGAGGTGAAACAGCTGACAGACACTCTGGTGGAGCAAGTGTCTTACACCACTTGGGACGTGCAATCTCAGTCTCTCATCGAGATCAAGTCTCTTGCAGACAGCATCGCTGATAGGATTCAGGCGCACTCAGAGGCAAGTGATGCCCGGCGGCCTAAACATGCAGGGCCCCTTACAGGACTGAGCAAGGCAATCAAGAGCCTTTTCACTAAGTGCTTTGCCAAAGCAATGATGGTCCGCATCGCTTCACAGATAAGCGCAAAATTCAGTGAGGTGCTCCCTCCTGGAAGTGGTGAGTCACCAGAGGCGCTTATGTTCGCTGTTGACTCCCTGTTTTGGCTTGAGGATAGCCTTGAGTTATTCACCGATGCTTCCAGCAACAAAAGCCAGAGGACCGGACATAAGTTGGCCGAGATCCTGTGCAAAAACGTCGTAGGTGACGAGAACATTTCCCATACGCCAATCCCTGAAGTCGGCAGGGAGGTGGGTATTTCTCGCAGCAATGCTGAGATATATGCCAACATATGGGAAAGAGTTCAGGTCCTCATGGCGATAATGAGCTGGTGGCTCAACACTCAGGCTGACAAAGAAATTGAGAGAATCAAGCATCGTTTGTCAAGCATTGAGACACCTTCTCCTTTGGTTCCCAAAGTTGAGGACTCAGGGCCCCCCAACGCAAACAAAACCTTGTCGTGGTTGATCCTGGCTAAGGTGGTCATGCGGACCTTGGAAAAAGCCGAGGTCCAAGGTGCCATCGAGAATCCCAGGGACATCATTAATGTCATGCACACGCGCACATGGGATGAGATTCGGGGGGTGGATATCAGCAGGAAAGTGTTTAAAAATTTGGACAAGACGCTTTTCAAGGAGCTGTGTAAGGAGTGGAAAGATGCCGACGGGCTACTGATGGCCATGCTGTCGAACGACGAAAAACTGTATCAATTCGTCAACGACAGGTTTCGACATCAGCTGAATGCAGCCTCGAAAAAACAAAGCTGCATCTGCCACTTCTTCTCCTCCATGGGGAGTGCCATCGCCAGGCGCTTCCGCAAGGGTGCTGCGGACGCTGATGATGATGAGTCAGAGGAGTAAGTCCTCTAATTAGTTAGTCTTTCAGGGTTTCCTCCGGGTTCGCTCCGGTTTCCTCCAATTGGCTGATTAGCTGATAAAAAAAAAATCTTTGGCGGTTGAACTTAATTCCCCCACCATGCAAGCTAATGAAATACATGTCAAAATGAATAGTACAATACAATACAATACAATACAATACAATACAATACAATACAAGATAAAATAGTTCAGCTCTGACCATTTATGAAACTGAATGGGGACGCTTATCCACAACAAAACACAGTAGACACAACAAAAACACAACAGCAGAACTAGCAGTAGAACTATTTGATTATGCAAGCTATTTAAATACATATCAAAATGAACAAAACAAATTGATGAATATATTCACCCCTCTGGAATCCCTGTGTGCTCAAAACGGTGAATCAGATGGGTTGAGCACCGTGTATTATTCTAATGTTTTCAGTTTACAGTTTAATCCGTGTTTGTTAAATTGAAATAATTTCATTTTTTCTTATCAAGTTCGTTCTGTGTACAAAGTAATTATGTGTTGGTTAACCACAAACGATTTAATTTCCGTGAACCATGATTGAAATATGTATTATGCCCAGGAGGTGGCAGTAAGACGAAGGTTCAAAGGCTTCAGACTATGCATGCGCGTACTGTAGGTAAGTATTAGTAATAGTAATAGATATATAAAACAAATATGGTAAAGATAGAAGTCATGTGTTAAGTAGCGCGATATGATAAAAATCATAATAAAAGTAATAATAGTTCAGCTCTGACCATTTATGAAACATCGACTGCCAGACATTCTTAAAATGTATGCATCATGATCCATTCTACACTAGGTAAACACGAATAGACACTGGACCAACATAAATACAGAGGAAATTTGAAAAAGCATATAATTATATATATAAGACTAGCATATTAAAAAACACTTTTTTTCAGCTAAGTATTTTTTACATCTGTTTTTTACTCATTTATCAACCTAATAATTTTCAATTCAGATTTGTCTGCCAGGACAGCTAACTCTCCCTTTAACTCACTGTTCTGGATTTGAGAAACTAAAAACATTTGCAGCCATTAGCTGTTAAAATGTAGAGCTGAGGTGCGCTAACCTAAAATGGCCCAATTTACTTGATGGCTCATTTTACCTACATTTTTCACGAGCTACCATGTCACAAGTCGGGGGGCTGATCTCCCCTGACTAGGTCGCCTGGGAGAGGGTGTATGGTTTCAAGGACCCGAAACACCTGAAGACCCCAGGTACATCACACATGATGTGACACGGTTTCACAGTAGGTTGCAGTGGAACAACACAGACTGTTGTTCAGGTAAAAATGTTTCACAAGCACAACTGCAGTGACAGTACAAACAGATGTCCTACACATGCTCTGCAGCAGCTGTCTCATCATTCACTGTAAATATGTGAATGTTGAAGACGGAATGTTGAATGTCTAAAGATTTCAAATAAAAATACACATACATAATATTGTGCAAGATTCTTTGTGTACAAGATTTTCAAAAGCCTTGACTTGAGATGAGCTGAAAAGTTGATTGAACAATACTTGATGACTTGTCGTCAGGCAAATATTTGTGTCACTAACTCTCCAGTTTTGCCATTACTTCAGAAATCCTGCTGCTCAATAAGAGAGCCAGTAGAAGCATCACTGATGCTGCAGGGGAAGCGTCGGGATGGCTGACATACAAAGGGGAGATCCAAACTACCTAGTCACAAGTCGGGGACCGATCATCCCTGGCTGGGTCGCCTGGGCGAAGGTGTATGATGTTTAAAGACCCTAAACACCTGATGACCCCAGGATATATCACTGATGATGTGTCTAGGTTCTCACATAGTGACCAACAATAATAGAATGTGTGCTACATAGCAGCAGGACTACAGTCAAGACAACTCCAAGAGCAACAATGCAAGACAAACAGCAGGAAGCAAAAGTAATTGAGGACAAATACATGGTAATTTTAGCTGTTTCATTTTAGCTGTTTCAGTGTGGTTTTAAGGGACTTGAAGCATATTATTTAGTCTTTATCTTCCAATTGCCATAACTCACAACTTTGATTGTTATTATCTGGGGGAATGAAAATCTCCCCACATACCTCCATGTGTGTCTTCTTGGATTATTGTTAGAGAAGAAATCATATGCTTCACAATGACGGTGTGAAGACAAGAAAGACGCTTTTCACATTGTACATTTCTATGCATTTTGTGTCAGTGTTTTTGGTACTCTTGCTATTATGTCTTTATTTTTCCACATGGTGGAGTCTGCGCTTTAAATGTCATAAAGCAGGTGTAATACAGAATGGAGGTACTTATCCACAACAAAAAAAACAGTAGAACTAACAGTAAAACTACAATTAATTGATCTGAATTTAAATGACATGCTTAAGTCCGTGGATTTGTGACCTTAACATGTCTGTGTTTGTTTTTTTTCATGAGCCGTGTTTGTAGGACACCTCAGGGACGGTGCAGCAACTGATTGAAGATTATAAGGTGTAGACAGTATATGCGAGACCAGTCAACGTGCGAGGCCCAAACAACCAGTTAACTTCTACCGCCTCCACGTGGCAGTAAATAGCATTGCAGCTTCAACAAAGATTTTTGTCTCCTCTTTTACATGCTTTACATCTACAACAGTTTCTTTCAGAGAAAATAATAAATATGTCGGCTTTAAGAATCACTGTGAGGGGCAGGCATAGACAGTGGACTCCAGTTGTACTCATATCCAGGGAGCTGTGAAGGAGCTGGCTGATGTGTTCAGCATCATTCATCAGTCAACGTAGAGGAAGAAGACTGTGGAAGCTCCTGCTACATGTGCTTTTACGTACTTGCGTGCAGTAATGTGAATACGCAAGTGTATGTATACGTGTGTATCAGTGTGTTCAGTTTTGCATTTTACCCATCAAAGTCAATCTAAGATAGTGCTGGAAACATTGTACGAAATGCCCATTAAATTAGCTGTTCAAAAGATTCCTTCACTGAATGGCTGAGTGCTTGGCAGGAGATTCACACATAACACCTGTGCACCTGTGCACAACTTTTTCTCTCTCTGCGAACATTTTCGGGAACCATTTTAACCGAGGTCGATTCGGGGACTGTCCCCATATATCGGGGAAGTCTGGTCACCCTACTTTACTCCAATATAGCAGCTTCTATACGTCTGGACAATTATTTTGTTGAATTTTAGTCCGGACAATCCAGCTCTGGTGTGAACGCAACGCGAGCCTCGGGGTCTCCTGCAGCGTTTTATTTTGAAGGTCTAGGCGGAAGTCGTGATGGTAGCCTGCCGGGGCCGACTTGACCGTGGACCGAGGCTGAGTTTGTCATCCAGGAGAGAGCTCCGTCCAGCAGGTCCTGTCTGTCGGCGAGGCTAACGAGAGGCAGTGGGATGTGTTAACCTGGTAGCCCCCGTCAACGCACCGCCGGGACCTCGCTGCATCCACCCGGACCCGAGCCGAGCCGAGCCGAGCCGACCGGAACCGCGGCCCCGTGGCACCTCCACCGCTGGCTGGCTGGGAAGCTTAGCTCGACCCCGCTAACTTCACCATCTTTAAGGCGTTTCTGACGGCGTCGAGCAGCGAGAGGAAGGCGAGGGGGGGGCCCTCTGGCAAGCGCCGAATCGGTTTTTATCGCTGACCTGGAGAGCACAGCAGCCCGGTTCTGTTCCCCGGAGCGACATTTTGCTGACATGGGTGAGTAGACAGCGAAGCTAAGCTAAAGCTTCTGGGCAACCACTGTTTACACCGTTTACCACAACCGTAACGTGCCTCCCCTCTGATGAAAACGCACGTATGGCTTAGATAGTGTGTCAATGCCACAGTGCCACGTTGTTCTCCTCATCCAGTTGATCTAGTAAAAGGCTGATGAGTGTCAGCGCCAGGAGTCGGGTGGGGTAGGTCCTCCGAGTCTCCATCCACTATCCGCTGGGCTGGGCGTGATTTATGCCTCTCTCTCTCTCTCTCTCTCTCTCTACATATACATATATACATTTATACATTTTGTATCCAATGCTTGCTATGAATGTCGATTTGTTTTTTTTTCCTGCAATATACAATTCTGTCCCCACTCGAAATGTGCTTAAATTGCGATCTCTTGAAATGAATGTGCGTCCCTTGGAAATGGCAGTGGCGTGGATGGTGTAGATGGCACTCCTCCATCTCCACAGCTGTTATGCAATAGGATCCAGCAGCCCACTTAGTGCTGCTGGTCATACTGCTCTGCGCCCCATAATCTGACTCCTTGGACCGGGTGCTGATGCTGGACCTGTGCTGTTTATTGAACGTCTGGGCATTGACTTGTGACTGCTGCAGTGCATGTTGTTGGATGGGGCTGATCCCAAACTGAAAACAGGCTGTGGGTTCACTCAGCACCATCATCGTTATCACCATCGCCATCGTCATCCGTGTCATTTCAAAATTTCAAGGTATTTCGCCGAATCTGATGTGCGGGATGCATCCCCATGCCTTTCACAGGATGCTCGGCTGCTCTTGGGAGGAATCGTTGGAGACTGTGCAGTGCTTTTAAGCAACTGGCATCAAGAAGCGGGTCATCCTAACACAGTGTCTGCAATCCTTATGCAATCCTGCAATCCTTACCTGGATTATAGGCGAACACAGCGAAAGCCAAAAATATCACGTCTTAAGCATTCAGAATCATCGAAATACACCATGTTCTTTAATGAATCAATGGCATATACCGTTTAAATTGCAAAGCCTTTACGGCGTCTAGAATGGCTTAAACTAAAGTTTCTTTCCTGACCAAACCTGACAAGTTAGTAATGATCAGGCTTTACTGACACTGTGGCTATGGATCTAGCAATTCAGCTGCCTTGCTGGGCCCCTTGATTTGTTCACAGTGAGATGTACTTTTTGGACAAAAAGGTGTATAACCTGTACAGTCATCTGCAGCATCCACCCAAACTGAACTTGGCTGCATTTATACATAGCTTTTAAAAATGCAGGTCCCTAACTGATGGCCAGCATCGAACTAAGCATAGATGAGGCCAAAGTCGTGAATAAACATGTAGTAAAATGGCGTCTTTCTTGTGTTAACTCCCAAAAGGTACATTGTGTAGGAGTTGGCCCCCATCTAACTGTAAAATCATGCGTTTCATTCAAACGAATATTGCACTCTAGTGCCTCCCTGTTTCAATCAGGCATTGCAACTACGGTATCCGCCGTGTATCAAAAAGCCTCTCTCGATGATCTTCTCATCTGCCTTGCTGCTATTTGTCCCTTGTGTGTGTGAGTGTGTATGTGTGCGTGCGTGCGTGCGTGTGTGTGTGTGTAAATGTTGACATTGGCAAATGAACAACAAAAATACTACACATTGTCCCCTTAATGTTAGAGGTGACACAGTATATATTACAGGAACAACATGTGCTACGAGGCAAGTCGTTCCCCTAGCAGTGGCACTGGGGAATGGTCCTCTGCGGCATGCTGTTTGTGTGTGCTGCATGCCACCGACTGCAGCAGTATAGCAGTCAATATGGACACGTTTCGGATGTTCCCCTCGAACGCGACTGGAGCACATCGAGGCAGTTTGTTTTTTCTAATGCCGCCGCTTTGGCGTATTCCAAACACTCCGAAGGTTTCTGTTCGTGTAATCCCTCGTTTAATCTGCCCTTTCGAGTGAGGAACCTGAATATGGTGGCACATAATCTCACATTCTCACACGCCCCTTAAATCAGAATAAATAAGCAGATCTTGCCTGGGCTGCCACAGTTGTAGCATTTGGACAGGACAGAGTATTCAGGGACACCATATTTGGC
This sequence comes from Karalla daura, assembly GCA_029224185.1. Lineage (NCBI taxonomy): Eukaryota > Metazoa > Chordata > Actinopteri > Chaetodontiformes > Leiognathidae > Karalla > Karalla daura. The sequence goes on along the minus strand of CM055210.1, from coordinate 3,453,502 downwards.
TTTGCATTGATGTTTTCTCAAAGTGTCTAAAACGGCGTGTAAGTCCGAGACATTTTTCTGGTGGAACTGCGATGTAGCTACTCGGGCACAAATTTCAGAAATTTCGCTGAGTATATCATCTACTGTCCCGAGACAAGGGGGTTGTGAAAAAGAGCTTGGTCTTTTCTTGGTGCAGGAAGGCTCCAGAAAAGATCAGGGGAGATCTTTTTAATATTTAATCCTCGATGAACAGACGCCCCGTACTCATGCTGCCGTTTCGAGGCCACTGCTACAAAACCCTCAACCTCTCTGTTAGATTTGCCCCGGCGCATGGCTTGCCGCAGTTTCAGAGCGAACGTGTCCGAGGCGTCCGCAGCGACCTCCCAATAAACGCTCCCAGTTGGACCTGAAATGGAAACGTGGACGTTTATGCAGATGATTAAGTTGGTGTAAAAGCATTTCACCATCTAGAAGATTTACATTACGTAACTGCATTAGTAGGGTCTAAACGTTCTGGATGGAGGAAAATGTGATACAGCATACGTGGTATATGTAATGGAAGGAAATGTGATATACTGGTACATGGTATGTGCAATGGTAGTTCATAACATAACATAACATAACATAACATAACATAACATAACATAACATAACATAACATAACATAACATAACATAACATAACATAACATAACATAACATAACATAACATAACATAACATAACATAACATAACATAACATAACATAACATAACATAACATAACATAACATAACATAACATAACATAAATATCGGATATTAGGATGCACTCGTTTCAACATTTTAGACACAGTTTCCCTCCTCAATCACACTCAACAGTAGACACGATCCTGCAGGTTTTTTTGTTTTTTGTTTTCTCACAAACTAGATACACTAGAGAAAAGAATCTTAAAGTTAAATGGCGTCCTGGTTTAATACGAAATAGAGAACAAGGCTTTAAAGTGAATTGCAAGTTTCTATTCGGGATCGATTTACTAGGCTTGAGGCTCGAGTAAGGCTTGAGCTCCATCTCCTGCACCATATTTTCTCTCTCTCTCTGTCTCTCTCTCTGTCTGTCTCTCTCTATACGTACATACATATATATACATATGTATATGTCTTTCTTTGTCGTCATAACAAATCCACCTCTCTCGATGACGTTTACGTTCTCAGACAACCTAAGCGAAGCCCTGGAGAAGCTGAAGCTGCCGTCCACAGACAGCGCGTCTGACAGCATGGAGAGCTGCCTGGACTGCCTGCTGAAGGCCCTCGCCGTCAACAGTGAGTGCGGACCGATTCACACCTAGCACAGTGTTTCCCACCATCGTTATTATCCTCAGGCCTGATGAAATGGACTTTATTTCATATATATGGCACCGCATCACAAAAGAAGCCACTGGTTAGACCATGTCCATTTTTTAAACAAAGGCGGATGATGGATGGATGTTGACAGCGATATATGTCTTTAATTGATATCATTCAAACAACAAAGCAAAGGATTCGTGTTGGCTCACTCATTCACTCTTGAAGGTGAGCGGACCATGGCATAGATAACACTGAAAAGGGTTTGTAAGCACCTTGTACTCATTTGAAAGCATGTCGTAATGCGATTCATTCTCTTGTCCCCGTGCAGACACTGAGGCCAGTGTAAAGATCCAGGAGATGGGCGTTCTCCCTCTGCTCCCCTCCCTGCTGAACCCCCAGTCTTCCTGCACCCCCAAAATAGCCAACATCATCGCCGAGGTGGCCAAAAACGGTGAGCCACAGCCTCCAAGCCCGTCGACCCAGGAACACCCTGACCTTCCGTTCCATTGTTGAGCAGTTTTTCCTTTTTACCCTTGAGTTTGCACTCGTCCTTTTTGTGCTTTTTTGTGAATACATTAGTTGAGAATTCTTGAAAGTCATGGATTTTTTTTCCAAATGAGATCTCTGGAGTTATGACAGTGCTGTGTTTGTTTGCTAGGCCATTTCAGACCAGGATCGTGTTTTTATCGAGTCCTCCTTGCTATTTCGGAGTCACGCTGTCACAACTGCGAGGCTATTTTCCGAGGACTCGGACCTGGCGCAGCTGCTGCTTCCGAGAGCGTCCATTATTCTTAATGCCTTTGTGCGAGAACATGATAAGCTCTTAAAGTAAAAAAAGAAAAGCGGACTCGAATAGAACTTGGGGCAAGAAAAGGTTAGGATAATGAATGGGTTTTTAACAGCTTGCGAGACTGCAGCTGATGATCACTCCCCTGCAGTTTGCAAGGCTTGGCAACAACCCGCTGGCATTTATCTGTCACCGCTTCCGGAACTGTCTGCGAGAAGCCCAGTGACTGCTGGGCTAAAGACAACTCGGTGTCTGCCCGGCGGATTGAAGTGACATTTTTCCGAGCCGGAGGAGGCAAGAGTTCCCGTAAGAACCCATTTGTAGCGGTCGGGAGTAAAGCTCCTTTGCTCAGAGACTGGCTTCTCATCCCCACCGATGATTCATGGCGGTATCATTCTCTCGCCTCAGTCTTCGGCCGCCTATCCGGGTCCAAGTCGAGGGGGGGGGTAGTTTGAGCCGGGGGGAGGGGTGGCCCACCAGACGCTCTTCTCCCCAGCTGCCTCCAGCTACCACTCTGGGGGGGGGTGGGATCACAGGGCGTTCCCAGGTCAGCCGAGAGATGCGATCTCTCCAGTGAGTCTGGGGCTGAGTGGCCTGGCCAAAACCCCCACACTAATAAAAAAAAAAATAATAATCAAGGTCATGCTGTGCCTCCGAAGCTTCCGTCCGTCAAAAAAATTTGCGTCGTAAAATGAAAAAAATGCATCGGACAAAGGTATCCGTGTCAGATGGCGGATGCGAAAAAAGGCATACGAACTCCCACGCTCCCCCTCCAGCACCTCCCTCAAAGGGAATAAAGCTGGTCCAGGACGAACCATATGGCCTCCAGGACTCCCTAAGCCTGCTGGCATCTCTCCCCTCTGGTGCCCACCAGCACCAGTCACCTCTCTGCTGGGTAAAGAGCCCGAGCCTGTGTAGGAGGACTAGATAAAGCCAGGCCCTGGTCTGGGAATCTGCCGTCTCGATAGGGGCCGGATCCTCTATTCGACATCATTGTCCGAATGGAAAGAACCACGGCAGGGACTAAAACAAAACTACGGTCTCTACGGCTCCTGTCCTCTGTTACTAAACAATAAAGATTAACATTAATATCAAGTTAACCCGGGGTAGCACGTGTAGTTATGTGGTTTTCACTTATGTGAGTTAAGTGTAATTCACAACATTTTCTGTGGACCGAAAAAGGAATGTAATGGTTTTTGTCATGTTTCATGTTGATATGCAATTCCTGTATTTACTTAAAGTGATGATGTAAATGTAAGCTGATGTGTGTGTATTTATAAATAAATATAATAATATAATAATATTTATGTTTATATATATGTATATATATATATATATATATATATATATATGTATGTATATGTTTATACAGTATATATAAAACATATATATATATAAAACATGGAATAGAAAACGAGGCATACAGCCAAAAATCCAAGTTAAGTACTGCATGTGTCCCAGTTTGACTGAGCTCGGCTGAGATGAGGATCGTGACCTGTCGTTCTCCCCTCTCTCAGAGTTCATGCGAAGTCCCTGCGTGGAGGCGGGCCTAATTCCTCCTCTCATTCAGCTGCTGAGCTCCACCGACCAGGAGGTGTTGCTGCAGACCGGCAGAGCCCTTGGCAACATCTGTTATGACAGCCGTAAGTAGGAGTTCGCCTCGCTTTAGGTAACGCCGAAATTCCTCCCGAACTGCCTTGCCATCTCCAGCCCAGCGCCATTAGGAAATAACTCATAAAATCAAGCCGCTTTTTTTTTTTTTTTTTTTTCAGGCTTTCATGTTTTAACACGCACCTATATGTAATAGCCATAGTGTATTAACTGCCTTCCTGCCCGCCAGTTGTTTGGAAGTACCTATTTATTGAGCCTAATTTCTCAAAGATCCAGCCTAATAAAATAAGATGGCACCGTATACATTTCAGCTGTTTCCATCATTTCAGCTGCTGGACGTTTTTTTTGTCCTCCTGCCTCGAAACAAGACAGACACCCCTCTTGTTTTTGAGCGGCATCGTCACACTCCATGGTAAACTGCATGCAATAAAGTGTGAGAAGGTCGTGTTTACCATGCATTCCATTCCCACCATGACTATATGGACAATATTAGGCCGTCGCTCCCCATTATCACTAAGGGTATGCTGCGCTCCTGGGAATGAATCCCATGGCATCTGAACTTGATATCCAAATCACATGCCATTTTTCAAGTACCGGATGAGGCACTGAGGTAATATCGTCGGTACCGTAAAGTTGCATGTAGTTGCACATTAACAGTAAAACTTTGAATGTAGAGAGATCGGATGAATCGCTAAATAGCCGGACATCCTCACTTTTACGTCAGATGCGGCAAGACAGTGGCGTTTCAGTGTGTTAAGCATTAAACACAGACAGATCAAACGTGACGGTCAGTTCCGGAGTTTGGTCACTGTGTGGTTGACTTAGGAGTAAATGTAAACAGCAGTTTTACGTATGGAAGCTACTAAAATAAAAAGTCCAGTGTTTGGATGTTGGCCTTAGGGGAGGGTTGCAGACTTAAAGCCTCCGTAGAAGCAAACTGTGGAGGTTCTAAGCACAGTTTTGAACCGTTTTTTCATTTAGGGTTTAGTTAATCCCCTTGTTACGAAGGCACCGAATAGAGGGAGGGGACTCTCCTTAAGATGGCGTGGTTTCAATATATAAATATATAGTCGGACTTCACGTTCACATCCTTGTTCACGTGGGGGAAGCTAACAAGTGGTAATCGATATGCAGAGGCCCCAACTGCCTCGAGGGACTCCTGTGTTTCTGTGTTAAGCCGAGCAGATAAAACTGAGATTTGTTTTTGTTTTGTGAATGATTCTGGACGTTACACTTCGAGGAATGGATCAGTTACCTACAAAACGGTGGGAAATATCGATCTGTCGCTCCTTTGCCGTCGCTGAGGAATGAAGAATCCAGAAATATCTCGAACACGAGTCTTTGATATTTTGAGTGTTCATCTAGCCACGCGTGCAAGGAGACGGATTCGTCAGTAACTGGTCGATGGTGTCGTATGTACGAGGGGATGAGGTGAGGCTCAGCATTTCGCCACACTGAAAAACAGCCATCGGGATCCCGGGAAGGCTGACTTCCAGGCAAAAAAAGTCGCATTCGGATTGACCACAAGCCTGAAGTCTATCGACCCGTGGAGGCCCAATCCAAACCTAGACCTGCTTCACGTCATTTTCTTTTCCAGTCCAGTTATCGTTTGGTTATTTTACTCAGCATTCTGACTGTCCGGTAGCCCTAGTTTGCGTTGATTTTTTTTTTTTCCTCAAGTTTTGTACTGCTTGTTGACATTGCTTTTCACATGTCTCTTTCAGGTTCTCTAGCGCCGTTTCTTTTCTGAACTTCTACTTTTTTTTTCGTATCTTTTTTTTTTTTTTTTGGTTTGCTTTGTGGTTGATTTGTGTCCCGGCCTCTTTGTTTTGCAGATGAGGGCAGGAGTGCAGTTGACCTGGCAGGAGGGGCTCAGATAGTAGCTGAACACATTAAGTCCCTCTTCCAAAATACTGAGCCGGAAAATGAGAAGCTCTTGACTGTCTTTTGTGGCATGCTGATGAACTATAGCAATGATAACGGTAATGACCGTATCCCCCCCCCCACCCCACCCCACCCCACCCCCCCCACCCCCACCCCACCCAAGAACATCTGTGAATTAATTTCAACTAATCAAGAGGACATGCTTTTTTTCTCCCCTTCTGCACAGACAATGTCACATTCTTAACTCTTTTATTTGTCGATGAGGCGGGAGGGACCTGAACTGCCTCTCTCTCTCTTCCACTCTGACCTTTCTCTCGATCACTCTGTCACTCTGTCTGGTGCTTGTTCGACTGGACCTCTCAGGTAACCTGCAGCCATGAATGTTTGCCGAGAGCCACCCTAGTTTGCCGTCCTCCCTCGTCCTTTTGTGTCGCTTATAGACTCGGCAGTGGAGCGCCTTCGTTAGCGGTTAGCTCTCGTTACCGCCAGCAAGTCCTAGTTGCGAGTCGTGTCCTATGTTCCTATAGCTACGTATGTTCCTACGGCTCCATGTTTGTGTCCCTGCTCGGTAGGTTGGGGTTAGGGTGATTTTGTGATTGTCCTTACCACCATCAGAACCAGTCTGCTAAATACTCGGCTCATACCCAGTAGCCTCGAGAGTGATAGCATTCGCATTTGCCTCAGCTACAGTCCGTATCTAGATGAACATAATTTGGATGATTTAGCTTTTCTTTGGATTCTACTGCATACCACGTCCGCAATCTTGGCCAAACCGACAGCTGTGGATTGTTTCTAAAGTGGCACGCATCTGCTAAAGATGCAGATGTTAGCATTGGCGGTCTGCAACTCAGACAGATGATGGCATGGATGTCGATTTTTCATCACGTTCCATCCGTTGGTTACATTTGCGCCGGGAAAGGAGAGGATTGTGTTTATTTTTCTGAAAAAAAAACTCCTTTAGAGTGCAGGAGAACGTTTACAAATACCATCTCGTAAGTGTCCCCTGTACTTTATAGCTTCAAAGCTTTATAAATATGTGGAACCAAAACGAGTTCAGAGTTTGTACACTAACTTTTGTTTACTAAACTTCGGTTAGTATTTAAAAGCGCTTGCCGTCTGTCACCCTTTCCCTTACAATCCCCTCGAGCAACCTGAGATCGACATCGTCCGTGCAAATCGGTAAACAATAGCAGAAGACGTGGAGAGGGCGTCATGAGGTGTTGCCGTCAGTCTGGAGAGAGGAGACCGGCGGATGACACCATAAATCGTGTCTCGCCTCCTCCTCCTCCTCCCCCTCCCCCTCCTCCTCCTCCTCAGCAGTCCCAGCCTCCCACTTGGTGTCTCTGGAATAACGAGGCCCGCGGAGAGCGCCGGGTATGAGACGTGACAGACTGGGACTTCCTGCCAAGGTGTCTTCTGGCACGGGGCGGCGGCGCTGGCATCCTCCGGGCCGAGCCGCGGGACGTTCCTGGGTCACGCTACGCTGCGTTCGCATGGCGGCTTCCCGTCTTGTCGGCTCTGATCGAGATCAAACGCACGGCAGCCCTCGAGCAGCTGAAGTAATCTACGGCCTTTCAGCTTTTCTGCGGTTTTGACGCTTCACAATCCCGATAAGTGAAGATTCCAGGATTTCCTCTGAAACCCGAAGGGTTGCGGAGGAGAGAGTCGACTTGGCCAGCCCCGTGGCCCCGAGCGTCCCGGGCATCCGGCCGTTCTTGCAGGTCCGACTCGTCGATGTGGCAGAGCTCTCACTCTAATGAGGCGCGTTGAGCAGCGTGAAACAATTGGGAGCTTTTGGATTTCATATATAACTGGCCGGAAATGTTGTCTTGTCGCTCGATTCTATAATCGCACATGGATGGTTTTGATTTGTGTCCCACTTGGTAAAATCTTGGTAAATCAAGTGAGTAATTTGCTCAACTTGGTTAGTAATTGAGTGGCGCGCCGAACGGACTGTGGTTGACAACGTCTTAGAGGAGGTGGCAGTGACAGTCTGTCTCATTGCGAGATTGTCTGACCCTACGATCTGTGCCTATGTGACTATGAGAATGAGCTGCAGTGTGGTGGCTTTCAGGGGCGCGTCCATTGGCTATTTTCCACATCTTTCCCCTTCCTTTTAGAATCACCGTGGTAAAGATAATTCATCCGCTCGACTATTCTCTGTGCATTTTTTTGTACGCAACGTAAATCCTTCAGCTTCTGTTTGAATTTTCCTGAGCCGAACGGCACCTTTTTCTGCTTCTCACTCCTACGTCACTCAGGTTGTCGCTTGTCCTGGCTCTGCTCTGGTTCTCTCCTCTGGTGGCCTCTCCATTCTTGCGTCTCCCTCCAACATTTTTGAATATGAAATTGTAAAACATTGAAAGAAAATGTAAATGTACATTTTTTTCCAAAGGCACATGCATCTGCATCGTATGATAATTTACTGGGCTCCCTCTAACTCGCACTCCTTTTAACAGATGGCTTGACACGGCCTTCTGTGTAATGGAGGTTTGTATCTGAAACTGAAAGGAAGAAACAGTCTTTCATCTCAAGTTCCCACGTGGTTGAGATTGACCTTGTCTCTAACTTAATTAACTTGACTATACTGTAACGAAATTGTAAAACCGATAGTGAGCCATGTCCTGGTATAGTTGTGTTGTTGTTCTTCGAGGTCCTTAATAGAATCTTGTAATTGGAGGGTGCGCAGTGTTAAAGACTTGGGACAAAATCACCTTTTAAAATGACCGAAAGCTAAACAGTAAATCTGCCTTCCTCTAGAAAATCAGCCCCCCGTTGTGTGGGATCAACTACCCATCTTCCTGTGAATTTGTTTTTTTTTTTCTTTCTTTTTTTATTTTTTCTGCAGACTCCCTACAGGCCCAGCTCATCAACATGGGTGTCATCCCCACTCTGGTGAAGCTGCTCGGCATCCATTGCCACAACACGGCCCTGACCGAGATGTGTCTAATCGCCTTTGGGAACTTGGCCGAACTCGGTGAGTCTACCTGGAGACTGCCGCCCGAGTGCCCGCCACGGGTCGAGCTTTTCCCCGTTTTGTCTCGGTATGCGCCCGAATTGTCCATGTTTCGTAATATCCGGTGACGTCTGGCACTTTCAGAGTCCAGCAAGGAGCAGTTCGCTGCCACCAACGTGGCCGAGGAGCTGGTGCATCTCTTCCAGAAGCAGACGGAGCATGAGAAGAAGGAGATGATCTTTGAGGTTTTGGCTCCGCTGGCAGAAAATGGTAAAATCAATGGATGGGTCCATCTTGTAGTTTCATGGCTGGCTTTTCAGTGTCCTGCAGTTGCCAAGGTGATTTCAGATCAACCGAGCTAGTCCTCACTTATTGTCCGGTCTGTAATTTATCTATTTTTATCGTTTATTTCTATACTTTCTAACAAGAGAACATGCAGGTGCATGTAGCAGTCGTGGCTCTGTGTGAATCCGTCCTGTCCTGTCCTGGTTGCTGGCAGATGTGATCAAGCTGCAGCTGGTGGAGGCGGGCCTGGTGGAGTGTCTGCTGGAGGTGGTGGCTCAGACTGTGGACGGAGAGAGGGAGGAGGACGTCGCCCAGCTCAAGACCGCCTCCGATCTCATGGTTCTGCTGCTGCTGGGAGGTAAAGGCCCCGAGCCTACGGTTGTAAATGACTGCTTTGAAGCGACGTCCCCTCCTGCCCTCCCATCTGGATTTACAGTCACCCCCCCCCTCCCCTCCCCCGTCTTGTGCTGCGCAGACGAGTCCATGCAGAAGCTGTTCGAGGGAGGCAAGGGCAGCGTCTTCCAGAGGGTGCTGTCATGGATCCCGTCTCACAACCATCAGCTGCAGCTGGCCGGGGCTCTGGCCATCGCCAACTTCGCCCGCAACGGTAAGCTCAGGTCACGCTCATCGCACCTGCAGTCTCACTCTCTGGAATCGAGTTCATCTCGCTAGCTGAGAGAGATGGGGCAGTGGCAAAGACGTACGTGTCAACTGCAGATTGCAGGTACGTTCACTTGGGAATGTAATATTCCGATAAAACAAAAGAGATCGTAAAATGGAGTCGGTCGGAACACAGCCATCTTAAAACCAGCTTGCATTAAAATGTACCTGTTAACTTACCTTTGTCAAACAGAAATATCAGCAGTCTAATGCATCACTGTTGACAACCATTGTGAAATTAAATCAAGAAAATAAGGAAAATTTAGAAAAAAGTTTCTTCAATTTGGGCAAAGTTGTATCAGATAATTAAAGTTTCTATCATATGTGATACACAGAATTTATATGTAACATATAATTATGCATAATTATTAATTATAATTATACATAATTCTTATGTAACATATGTTGTCTAATGAGACAAAATCTTGTTTTTATGTGACAGCTACGACAGTTAAAGGTGAAAACATGATTATATATTTCAAAGGTGGTTACGGGTAAGAACCAGCAGTGCTCTGAGTTCTGACCAAACAGAGGTATCTGTCCGCAGATGGGAACTGCATCCACATGGTGGACACCGGGATCGTGCAGAAGCTGCTGGGGCTGCTGGACCGCCACGTCGAGGAGGGCAACGTCACGGTCCAGCACGCGGCGCTGAGTGCCTTGAGGAACCTCGCCATACCCGGTGAGCTCCCACATGAGAACCCACCAGATCATGCCCGCGTTCCTCGGGATCACGCCGCGTTAACCTGCCTCATTCGCCCTGTGCAGTGGTGAACAAATCCAAGATGCTGTCCGCTGGAGTGGCGGACGTGGTGCTGAAGTTCCTGCAGTCGGAGATGCCTCCGGTCCAGTTCAAGCTTCTCGGCACGTTGCGCATGCTCATCGACACACAAGGTGGGTGGCCCCGGCCTGTTTCTGCCTGGACAGCGGACCCACGAAGGGCCGGTCCGGCCACCGGTTCGGCCTAAACTCGAACTCGTGTGTGTGTGTGTTGCTTTAGCTGAAGCCGCCGACCAGCTGGGAACCAATGGGAAGCTGGTGGAGAGGCTGGTGGAGTGGTGCGAAGCCAAAGATCACGCCGGGGTGATGGGAGAGTCCAACAGGCTGCTGTCCGCGCTCATCCGACACAGCAAGTCCAAGGTCAGGCTCTGCTGGTCAGACGTGACCTCTGACCCCCGGCAGGGGGAGGCTCCCGCTGGACATGTCATCACGTGGCTTGTGTGTGTGTGTGTTTCAGGAAGTCGTCAGAACGGTCATCCAGGGCGGAGGCGTCAAGCATTTAGTTACCATGGCGACCAGCGAGCACATGATCATGCAGAACGAGGCGCTGGTGGCTCTGGGTCTCATAGCGGGGCTGGATTTGGGTAAGAGCAGGTGCAGCAGATATCAGAGGTGGCAACTGTAAAGGCGGCATCGTTTACCTCTGGAAGACGTATCCGAATGAACGCATTCTGTGGCTTTTGTCCGATCGGCAGTGGCAGCGGAGAAGGACTTTGTGGGAGCCAGCCTGGTGTCGGTGCTCCACAAGCTGCTCTCAGACGAGAGGAGTGCACCTGAGATCAAGTACAACTCCATGATCCTCATCTGTGCAGTCATGGGCTCAGGTCAGACCCACACGCCAAGGCCTGTGATTTGAAGGATCGCTAGGTCTCATGAACAGAAGCTTATGTGTTTTTTCCCTCCTCCTCTCTTTCCTTTCAGAACCTCTACACAAAGAGGTGCAGAGCCTTGCGTTCATCGACGTGGTGTCCAAGCTCCGGGCTCATGAAAACAAGACCGTGTCGCACCAGGCGTCGCTCACAGAGCAGCGGCTAACTGCCCAGAGCTAAATGACTGTGTCCCCGACCCAGCCACCCCACCCCCCCCCCTCCTCCTCCCTGTCCCCCAACCCCCTGCCCCGCCCCTTCCAACCCAACCACCCCCCACACCACCCAGGTCCATCCGGCCAGTCGCCTGCCTGACCCCACCCCCATCACCCATCGGCACCTCACCACTGCCCCCCCCACCACCCTAAACCCAACCCCCCCACCCCTACAGTGTCCCCTCATCATGTGCCAAGGTACCACGTCGCGTTTACTGCCAACCAGACATGCATCGTGTCTCCTCCTGCCTAACCCACCTCCGCCAGGGTTAGACTGATCCCTCTGTCCTCGACGCCCAAGAGCGCACGATCCCGGCCTCCCCCCGATCTCCATCTCTGTTTTTTTCTCACGTTCGAAGTGCGAAGCGTTCGCCCTGAATTGAAACCCTCGACAGGGTGGGAAAAGCTCGTGACGACACTTGCCGTAGGACACCAAAACCCTCCTCTGAAAGCCATAACGACGCCGCGCATCCGTGTTCGCCAAGGCGGGGCGAGGCAGCTTCCGTTTCGGGCTCTTCGGTCACGTGCTCAGCGTTTTTTGTTCAAACCGCTTATTTATTTCCGCCTTGCTTCCACCGCGGAGACGACGCGTCAGTCTAACCCTGGTCCCGACCTCCTCTCGTGCATGCACCTCCCGCTATGAGGAGCTCCGCCCGGAGCCGAGGCGCCATACAGAGCCTGACGCAATAGAATAAGAGGCGACACTCTCCTACGACCATAGCTGTGATACCGTTCACTGGAAGGCGAAAAAAAGAAAAAGCAAAAAAAAAGTTCACTAGGGAACGACCAAAAAAAAAAAAGAGATTTGACCCTCATGTCGTGATCTTCCTTTGGTTTTTAAGAAAATCGGTCATCCATGACGTGCCCAGTTGTTTCCCATGTAGCTCGAGATAAATAAAAAAAAACAAAAATTTGCCTAGAAACTGTGCATGTTATAGTCCTGTTGAAGGTGTGACAGTGTTCATCTTACCCCTCCGCCACTCACTAACTAATCTAAGCCGCAGCCCGCCCCCGCCTCCAGTCTCGTAAACCCCTCTCTGCGTTGCACTCATTCTTTAGACTCGGGTCCGTGCGCCCTGGCACGCTTTCGAAGTCCCCGGGTCGCCCATCGCTCCGCTCTAAAAGCTGTACAGTCTCCCCTCCACCTCGGACGAACCGTGTGTTACAAAACAAAAAAAACAAAAACAAAAACAAAAAAAAAGCCAGGGAAGAGCAGGCTTTGTAGTGAGCGGGGGTCGTAGTCGCCTTCTACCTAGACGAGTCCAGTTCAGGTGTTCATAATCTTAGGGACAGTCGAAGACTTTCGAAAAAAAAAAAGAACAAAAAAAAAAAGGGTACTTTTGATTGTGTTCGCTGTCGAAATGTAAAACGTACTGTAACCGTCACGACGACGTGTGACCATTAGCGGAGATGTAAGAGCCTCTGGTACCTCTGCTCCAGGACCGGCATTACTGCATTACAGTCTCCTAAAGTTGGACATTCCTGCTGCTGAGCATCTCTGGGGGTGGGGGTGGGGGGGATAATGGTGATAATGGGAAGATCGCCGTGTACAAAGTCAACATGCGATGGCAAGAACGATGCAAATTCATTTGGACTTGAGTTCATCTGTTTTTTTTTTTTTTATATCATTGAAGTCAATGTGTTGAATCCAAATACTGAGGGATTTTCCTAGTTTTCATGGTTAGTTAGTGATTCAATCATATCTTCAAAATGTTACTTTGGACCTCTTTGCCGGACCCCCACACACACACACACTCCTGTATGCTTAGATGATTGCCTCTTAGCAGCCTCTTCATTTATGAACTGCAGTTCCCCAGATCATGGGTTGACTGGTAGAATTATTGTTTTCGCTGTTGGCAAAGCGTAACATTTTCTTTTTCTATATCTACTTTGGGATGGACAGGAGATGGCACCACAAACCGCAAAGAACAGCCGAGAGCAGCACATTGGAGTTAAAAGAGTATCCGAGACAAAAAGGAACACAAAATAACTGAAGTTGACTGAATACTGAAGTTGAGTCTGTCGTAACACCAAATTGCACTGAAAAAAAAAAATCCAAGACTGGAGCACTGTCGTGCACTCGAGGGGGGAAACTCTGGAGCGTCTTTTTTTTTTTTTCAAGCAGCTGCCCTTCCCCTACGTGTGTGTACAGTCCGAATGTGTGTGCTGTGAATGTACTGCTTCAGCAGATCCCGGGGATGTTTCACACGAGCTGGGGGGGGGGCGGGGTGAGGGGGGGGGGGGGTAACTGAATGCAGACGGTCACTGTGGTTGGTTCTTCGAGCGGGGAGTGAACGATCTTTATGGATTTCTGCCAACATGCACATCTCAGCATGTTCGACACTGTAAACGTACCCCCCCCCCCCGCCCCCCACCCTAACCCCCCAGTGTTTTTCCTGGTCTGGGCTTATTTTTTAAAAAAGGTATGAATGGTTATTTATCAGATTTGTGTTCTTCCGAAGACACATACCAGTGGAGATGTATCCATAGTAACTGCGTAAAAAAAAATACTATAAACTTCAATGTTTGTTGTAAATGTCATGAGTTGTACATTTGAAGGATTATAACTCAGCAGATAATTAAAATATAATAGCTGGTGACGCCTGATGTCTTTTTTCTTCCCCCCACCACTCTCCATTGACAGACTGACACATGGTGATGCGTTTGTATTTGTCTGGGACAAAGCAAAGCCAACAGAAGCTATGGTTAGGATCATAGTTTTATTTTTGATCTTGCTCCACAGTATAAAGAAATGAAGTCAGTGCTCAGCTTTTAGGCCTATATTTAACAGAAGTGAAAGACAACCGGTAGGATACTTTCCAATAGGGGGGGTTTTGCTCTTGAACTCATGGAATTGTGACAGTGGCGCCTCCTTCGGGCTTTTGACTTTTCCCACTTTTATTAATTCACGTTATCAGTTCTCACGATCGGTCCAATTTCTTCGGCACGTAAGACAAGGTGGTAGTAAAGGGAGGTAGTAAAAGGTAAGCATCTAAACCTGGAGGTGATGAACCGGAGGTTTATGTTGTGGGACCGTGAAGAGCGAATCGAATCCATTTGAGCCTCCTACTTTGCTATTTCACAGTTAAACTATTTCAACAGTATTGAATGTCTAGTTTCAACTAGTATAAACCTAATTAAATTCGTGATTAGCACGGCATATGAAAGACAGTGTGGACCTCTTTTATTTTTTTAAAGAAGCTTTAACCTTTTCAGGATGCAACCCACAGTCACTGGTTGAAAGGACATAAGAGACAGGCATTACTGGAACCACTTTGTGACTAATGAAAAAAGCAATTCATCCCTTTGGATCACCCACAGACATATTGATAAAAACCAACATCTGTACACTGTTTTTATCTCAGGGCTTTAATTTCATCCAATTATGTGTCCGGATCTGTATTTAGAGCCATAGGCAGGTATGAAATTTGAGAGAAAATATGAAGAAATTTTCAAAAAGCTCATCTCAAATCCCTGACTCATGTTCTAAGCGCCCACGTTTTGTGAAACTGGGTAAGACAACGTGACCTTGGTAACGGAAGCTGTCAATCATATCCAGCATTTGAAAGTTACAGAGTAAGCTCGATAACACATTTCTTCAGATATCTTTGCTCACTTCAGGGAAAGAACACTGGCATAAACCTACATGAGAATTTTAATCACAGACTCTACATTAAAGCTCTCAACGGAGCTCCTTACTTGGTGTGAAACCTCTACCAAGGGGTCCTAACTTTGGAGCAAATTAGAAAAAGGGGACAGAGAGGATAGAAGTTATGACCTCAGTTATAGGTGCGGTCGAGCCAATCACCAGTTAGTTTATCTGACAGTTAATCTTTTACAGACTGTGGGTATTTCCAGTGTTTCAGCATCTGAAGGACATTCACCTTTTTTTTAAGCAGAGAAGAAAAAACAAACAAAGTCGAAGTCATCCTATGACATATTCCTACCCCTCACCTCAGGGCCAAACTGACTTGCAGAGGTGAAGTTAAAACATTGTCAAGAGAAGCAACATGTTTAATGAGTATGGCACCTGGCTGCTAACCCCTGGCTTTTGCAAAACACGGACTGCGGCTTCGATGCCACGAAGGCATCGTTTCATCGTCAGGACTGAGGAGATGGGACCACCGACCCATCAAGAAGCAGTAACGTGTCGAGACAGTGACAAGTCATTTGCGGTCATTCCCTCTTTAAATGCTGGATTCGGGTTGTCATCCATGCTGCTCCTGGTACTAAGTACTAGCACTGAGTAGTGACAAGAAGTGACATCCACAGTTAGTGCAACATTAACATCGTTTAAAAGGTATAATGAGTAAGAAACGCTGCCTGTAAAAGGTCCTCCAAATACACAGGGGGCAGCGCAAGTGCTGCTGTCGAAAAAAATCCCTTCAAGTGTTAAACAGAGGCAGAGACAAACATATCCCGCTTCCACTACAAAACTAGTGCGATGCCATCTTGCTTCTTTTTTCTTTTTTCACATTTCAAAGTAGTGTGTAGGTACACGAAGCGAGCACTCGATCTGAAACGTAAGCGAATACGTTTCCTGTACAGAACCAATTTATTTTTTTTAACAGTCCCAGGCGATGGACGGGACCACCGGGCGCCACCCGCCGGAGTGAAAAATACCGATCTAATATCAAAAATGTCGACGTATCAAAAAAACTCCTACTCTCTAGGCGTTAGCTATCAAAACTGGAGCGCGTAGTGCACGTTTTTAACATCCTCTCCCGACGATGAGCTTTTTTTTTTCTCGTTTTTTTTGTGTCTTTTTACAGTGGTGGTAGGCGGTGTTATGTACAGAGCGTTTCAGGTGTCGGGTGAGCGGTGCGGGGGTGATCGGTGACGGTGCGGTCGGCGTTCACACACCTGGAGAGAGAGGAGAGAAAACGTCACTTATACCATGTCAGAGGCCCGGCGTTTGGAAAGAAGTCCGATACGAGCGAGGGAGGACGTTACCTGGGCGCTGAGGGGGCTTCGGCGTTAGGTGAAGAAGCTGCGAGAGAGGAGACGGGAGAGCCCGTGAGTCACCGCCGGGTAAGTAAACATGGCGTGCCTCAAAGCTTAAAAAGGAGCGAGGACTCGACAGACAAGTGAGGGATTAGCGAATGCTCGGAAAACAATTTCGTGCAAAGGATCAGCCGTCTACCACTACAAGCTGGAGAAAGAGGTTTTTAGGATTACGAGTCAAGGCAGAAAGAGATGACGGAAGTGTCCAAAAAAAAACAATGCCTTCAATCTCACCAAGCAACAGTGAACAGACAGCAGAAGAAAAAGACTTCTCTTGAAGTTAAAAGTCTCCAGAGGAATGAACAAACAACCCAAACTCCCAAAAGCTAAAAAAATTAATTCAGGTTTCAGATTAAATCCCGCCACATCTCGGGCGTGGAGCCCTGCTCTGTCTGTTCCTGAGCTCCTCTTCAACATCAGGCATATTCACATTTCAGGGCCAACACTGTCGGCTGGAACCACATTTATGGCTCTACAACTCCCAGTGATGCTGTTCTACAACAACAATGATGATACTGCTGCTAGTACAGAGGTGTCAAGTAACAAAGTACAAATACTTTGTTACCTGGCTGAAGTAGACATTTTGGTTATCTTTTGGTTGCAGTAGTTATTTTTCAACCTACTCCTCCATTTTATAAATGTAAGTGCTTGTGTGGGCTACTGATAACATGCTTCTGAGGTATGAAGGTATGAAGTTATGAAGTTTTAAGCCATTACAATACTTATAGGCAACTAGTCATCATATCTTCAGCTCCATTAAACACATAAATGGTCACTTGTACACATATGTGGTTATATAATATATAATGCACTCTAGGCTTTGGTCCTTAATGGCATTTTTTTTTCCTTTCACTACTTTTATACTTTGAGAAACCAGCAGGCCTTTCTTGACTTGATACTTCAACTTCCACAGAAGTACTTCTTAACCCTAGTATCGATACTTTTGACACCACTGTACTGGCAGTAGTAGCACTAGGAGTAATAGCTACAGTTGAAAAACTTTCAGTTAGTGGCACATAACTGAGGAACACATCGCTCTGAAGATGGTGTCAACAAAACGACAGTTGTCGATCCATCCCTCAATTTGCATACGCTTTAAAGTTTAAGTTTAATTTCTTGGGTTCACATAGATATTAAGACAACTGCCTAGTCAACGTAATGCTTTCTAGAAACCGCTGAATTGAAACAAATTTACATCATGATCTAGTCTCCTTGGCCTGGCTGCTGTTTGAGGCACATCGGCCTGTCAGAGGAAGAGAACAGCCTCTGTTTACTGTGATTATGGTGTCGACGGCACTGAGCACTGCTTCCAATGCCCCGGACACACCCTGACACGTCAGGAAAGTCTCTGCGAACATCTGCTTCTCCACAGATGTCTGTGCTTAATGCTGCCGCAGATAGAACAGGCTTTTCCTGTCACTGCATTGGTGTAGCTAAACTGTCAGCGGTGCACAGTAGTAATAATATTATCATTATTGTTATGTCACAATAACAATTACAATTAAAAACAGATAGTTGTCAGCAAATGCTGCTGGATGCTGTCATGCTGCATGGAGAGCAATGGAAGCAGGGTCTCATTAGACTTTTCTTCTTTATCACTAGTACGGAGACCGTGTGTCACTGGAGTAAAAATGACTGGCCAGCAAATAATAATAAGAAAACAATAAATAAATAAACAAATTATTAAAAGGTCAATCTTCAAAGCCAAATTAAGGAAGGCAGGGTGATTTTAAATATGAAAAAAGATGAGAAATATGAAAAATATAGAGAATTTGAAATTCTATATGATGACGTAATTTTTTAAGAATATGATCTAAATGCTGACTAATATAATTATGCAATCTTTTTTTTTGTTGTTGAGAAGTTTGGAATCCAAACGCTTATTCATTGGCTCCCTAAGTCAATTCATGAACTGACATCATTTCAGATATACACCAATGGCACACTTGGGCCTCCAGACGATTTTAAGTTAAGACTACATACACACTAGAGCCCCAAGCTCACAGGTCTGGTCCTTATCGTGAGACAAGAGAGTAGACAGAGATCATCCAGCCTGTCACAGTAATGACGACGACGACAACAACAGTAACAACAACAACAACAACAGCGACAAGACACAAGAGCTAGAGAGAGATAGGGACAGGGATCCATCACACCCACCGGGCTGCAAACGCACGGACAGCGTGCGTGTGTGTGTGAGTGTGTCTCATGTGTAGTAAGCCGACGCTTTCTTGCTGGAGTGAGGTGGGAGTCGGCGCATGGAGAGAGGGGGGGGCACCCTGACGAAGCATGGAGGAGGAGGAGGAGGGAGAACGAGGCTTGAGGTGAGAAATGAGGCGAGTCAAATGGAGATTTCACTTGGTTATCATTGCTTTTTTTCCCCCCATGTCTAAAAGGGAGCTGTGTTTTTTTTTGTTCTTTTTTGCTGAGGGCTTGGCAGGGTTAGGTTCTTGAGCTGAACTGAGAATTTTGGGCTTTAAGTTGATCCTCAGAAAATTTAGGCAGAAAACGGGAATGAAAAATTTTGAATATTCCATCCAAACTGCATTTGTGGTCTTATTAACCACGAAATATTTCCTCCTTTTCGGTCTAACCAAAGCCAAATATATGTTAGGTTTAAAAAAATATATACACACACTTCTTGTATTCTCATACATAGTCCTATAAGAATACATTTCTTTGCTCTTATGTCCAGAATAGCAGGGTTTTAGCAAACAAAATGTATGGCAAGTAGACAAGATCTATAAAACATGAGCACAGAAGGCTGGGCAGTATCATATCCTGGATATCTGACACTGGCAGACACTTCAAAATAAAAGCCTTCACATCAAGGGCTTAAGACTGTCCAAGCGAATTCAGACTAAAATGCATTTTTCATTCTTATGGAGGATGACTCAATGAGAACTCATGAGACAATGAAGTGAGGTGACCAAAAGCAAAGAGAGCAGTCTCACCAGCTCGCCTGCACAGCTTCTATGTCGCTCACTAAGTTTTGGGCCAGACATATCCCAAAGATCTGCGGATGGAGAGGAAACGACAGAGCGATGAAAAGGCGACATCGGAGCTTCATCGCCTCACCTCTGAGGATCTCAGGGGGATCTGTCCGACACTGACCTGCAGTAGTGCAACTCCGATAAAGATCCCCGCCACCAGGGTGAGGTTGTCCTGCAGCCACTTCTCAAACTGCGGCACGCAGCCTTTCACGTTGATGTAGTCCTTCTGCTCCGAGTCCTGGGAGGAGAGCAGCATTCACACCCACGCTTTTCATGTCACACATTCAGCCAAAAACATCACGGCCATACACAGCCCCACGACGTGTAGGAGGAAACCTTAAACTGACTCCCTGGAACCTTTTGAAGCCGTTGCTAAAAAGCAACGCGCTCTGGCATACAGGTGACGGAACATCTCATTAAATCACATGAGATTCAATCATAAATGAGTCCAAATGGAATATCGCTTTAAATCAGTCTGCTGGATCAAGATGAGTCATGAGGAACTAAAATTATTCCCACAGTATGAGGAGTAGCTGTGGACTACGTTCCTGTTAATACCAAAAATGTAGGTAAAGGTAAAAAGAGAGTTTCTAACAGGCATTGAGGTGTGGTTTTATACCGTCGTGTCATGTTTTTTTATTGTCCTGGCATTCCTGAATCCACTGACTAACTGCTACTACAAATCATTTACTATTCATCATTTGCATACTACATTTATTAATCACTTATGTTAAATTAGTAGTAACATTTTTACTTTTTTGTGTGAGAAGTGCTGAAGGAATCTATTCAGCTAACCAAAGATCACCATCTACACAGCTATTCCATTTTGGAGACGTTGCATTCAAAACAATGGGACAGACGGACAAAACGCTACAGGGGGAGTAGTGGGGAAGTGAAAATGGAGGAACTTGGTCGAGTGCAGGTCTCTTACTGGTTTGGCTCGAATGTCATATCCACACTGAGTGTTTATCACGTCCTCCTGGAGACAGACAGAGGAACATTTACAACACAGTCGACGGCCATGCTGAAAGCACGCTCCTAACGTCTGCTGAGCGGGTTCAAACGCAAGTAGGATGGCGAGGAGGAGAAAGTTCAGGCAGAAATGATATACCGCTGGGTCCTTGGTGCAGCAGGAAAAGGGAACGCCGCACTTTTCCCGACTGGGATTTCCATCTGTGCAGTTGAAATAGATGTTCAGGTTCCAATCGTCTGCTCCGAACGCGCCGCAGCATTCCCACTGGAGTCGAGCAGACAGGAAAAAAAAAAGAAAAGAAAATGCTCAGTGACCTCAATCCTCTTCTCGACTAACTCCATCATTCGGCCACTAAGTCAAATTGGATTCAAGCCTGCCCACATGCGGCAGGTTTGAGCTCGTTTAGAGAAGCTGCTGTTGGTGTACAAACACAATCAGGAGCCCGCTCAAAATATCTCAACTACAACCCCTGGGCTCATTCAGGATCACAGTGACCTTAGTTGTTTCAATAACAATGACATTTGTATTCTATTTGAATAAACTAATTAACATAGTAACATATAGTATAACATATAATAACATCCATAATAACATATAGTATTTGTATTTGTATACAAAATCCAATAACAATGGCTATTAACTATCATAACGTATTCTTAAAACCAAGTTTGCAAAGTAATTCACCATATGTTGATACTGTGTTTAGTCGCCATAGTTAAAATGTTTTTTTAGCTCTAAATACACTTGATTGTATATTGACATATTTCAAAAGATGATTGAAAATAATGATGAAGCCGATTAAGCGAGAAGTCATGTGTGTAAGTTTTGTGTACGTTTCCAGATCTCCTCGTCTCCTCGCTGTCACGCGATGTGCCATCTACTCACGTATTCCTGAGTGAAATCGATGAGGTTCTGCAGATCGATGTCGTCCCGGTAGGCCCGGATGTTGTTGTTGATGAACAGGTTGAGCTGGTCTTTGATCCAGTCCTTAAAGACAAACGCCAGCACTCCCGTGGTCAGCTCCAGGAAGAAGATGATCCCTAGAAACACAGAGAACTGCAGAGACACGGGGAGTCACCTCCGGGTCAGGTCACCCCGAAAGGCTGCGAAAGTCTCGATGTTGTCACGGAACGTACAAACTTGAGCAGGAATGTGTTTTCCCTGAGCGCTCCGATGCATCCCGCGAAACCCAGGATGAACATGACTCCCCCGACTACCATGAAAAGCCAGACCGGATCCAAGCCGCCCAGGTCTGTGATGGATGAGATGTTGGACAGCACCCCCTGCAGGCACAGAGCAGCACTACAGTCAGGCCCAGTCAGGCAGGCCTCCCAACCCTCCACCACTGTGCCACCATGTGGTACATAGGTATATTGCTGTTTTGTACATAATTCTTAACTGTAAAACTGTAATTTCAGTTTTACTTCCCACCACATATTTGAGAAACGCTCATAGAAAATAAGCAAAAAGTCTGACTCTGGGTTTTTTTTTTTTTTGCAATATTCTTTTCTACCATACAACTAATACGTCACAATGCGCACTCACCTTCTCACTCCATGCCCACAGTCCGATTCCCACCAAGGCCATGCCCAGCAGCTGCAACACACCACAGTCATGTCACATTACTGCCAAGGCGCGTGGATGGGATGGGGAAACAACGCACAGGGCCGTCTGTCACATTGTTACTGCATGCAAATACAACAATAGCCCCCGAGGGCCACCCCCACCACCCCCCCACCTCCCCTGACCCTGTGCTGTGGGAGCACTCGCAGCCTGACCTTCACATCCGCCCCAGAGTAGCCACACTAGAGATTTTTACGCATATTTACAATGGCAACACGCGTGACAGGACTGTTTCTACAAGGCTGTGGTGAAGTATTTCCTCTGATTTGAATCGGCGGTCGTCATCACATTTGTTGTGTTGTGGATTATTTAGCTACATCGAAATATAATGTAATATATAATGTATGATGTCTTCTGTTGTCTTTGGTTTTTGCTCTGATACTTTCATCTAAAATAAAGGTATAAGGGTGTAACCTATGCATGGCGGCACAGCACTTACTAGCAACTGTGTAGCAACTTTTTGTGTCATGTACTCTCTGTCACTCTTCGTTGCTGTTATTTATGTATTTATTCAACAATCTAGATAGAGATCTAGATCATGAAACCGAGAGGCGCCTCTGTGATTAGACACGTACAGTACAAGCAGCAACTGTCTCAATTATTATTGGAGTATTTCATAACATTTTTGAAGAATTTGCAAATATCCACGTTGTGAGAAAAATCTTAGCTGTTCATGTGATGTCGCAACAAAGTGAGCGACACCTGCAACTATCATCGGCGAACGACATGCAAAAAGTGAAGGTTCCGTTGCAGCTCCACTATTATTTAAGGGTTTTTATGAAACTTCACGAGAGCCCACACACATACGCGCACACACACACGCACACAGCTGTCACCATGTTCTCACACATATCACAGATCTATTGTGTCTGAGCAGAGACACAGAAATCAAGGCCGTTTGTGTGTGTGTGTGTGTGTGTGTGTGCGTGCGTGCGTGTGTGCGTGTGTTTGTGTGCGTGTGTGCGTATGTGTGTCTGCGCATTTGCTGAACACTGACACTGGAGCTCAGCGCTCATTAGCGGACTTCAACAAGCCGATTAGTGGTGTGTGTGTGTGTGTGTGTGTGTGTGTGTGTGTGTGTGTGTGTGTGTGTGCGTAGTCCTCTGAACGGCAGGCGCTTTTACGCGAACGTTAACTCCACGGTAATAATAATCGCACCAATCACAATTATGACGGCTCGATGACCGGGCTGCGAACATGAAGCTGACTCTTGTTTGATTATGATTATGATTACGATGATGATGATGAGCGGGGCCTCCCTCCCTATTGGCCAGCGGAACCTGATGCTCGCCTGCAGCATCTCCCCGCGGCGTATTCCGAGCGAAAGCGCCCCGTCTTACCCAGAAGAGGATGTTGAATCCGAAGATGAAGTACTTGATGCAGCAGCTCACTTCGTGGCCCTTGTAGTGATGGCCCGACATGTTGGAGCATCCTCCGCGGAGCCGACACAGGACGGAGAAAGCGGGGCCTGCTTCACAGGCTTTGTGTGCGGGACGCGGCAGGTTCAGCGAGCCGCTCCAGCATCTCTGTCCGCCTCACAGGCTCAGCGGAGCCGCAGCGCAGGAGACGAACGCACACACTCACACGCACACACACACACACACCGGTACGACGACGCACGCGGAACGCAGAGTCCAAAGTATTCCCGGTTATGTGCCCTAGCTTTCTGTTTTGTTTGCAGGTTGAACACAGCTGAGCCCAGAGCCAGAGCCGGGGAGCCGCTGCGCTGTGATTGGCCACTTGGAGACTTGAGAGACTGAGGGAGTGTCCAATCATATCACAGGAAGAGTGGGCCACTTCCGGCGTCCTCGCCGTTTTTAAAGGAGACCCAGAATGGTCAAGGACAGAGGATATTAAATTGTCAGAATAACTCACTAACCAAATAAATCCATAGGATGCAAAATAGAAGATCATAGTCTTTGTTGTAATCGTACTGTGAAGGTACAAGGGACCAAGAAACTGAGGGTGCTTCCACAGCAATAACCATAACTGTGCAAAACTTTTTGAGTGTGTGCGTGGGAGCCTCTGGGGGGGGGGGGGGGTCCCAAGGCGTTCCCAGGCCAGCTGAGAGATATAATCTCTTCAAAGAGTCCCAGAGAGTTCCAAAGAGGTCTGCCCCTTGGTCTCCTCCCTGAGGGATATGCCCGGAACACCTCCCCGGGAAGGCATCCAGGGAGCATCCTGACCAGATGCCAGAACCACCTTAGCTTGTTTATTATAATTGCTAGAATATAGACAATAACTGCTAATAGTTATTGTAGATGATAATTTTCATAGAAAAAAACAAATCTAATATTTAAAAAAAAAAAGAAAATATTTATAGATAATACAGAATCAGACCCATTAGCTGAAGAGATGAGCCGTGCTTCTATTGCAGGAACTTTGGGGTAATTTTACAGGGTCATGTTCTACTTGGTCTTCTGCATGGTCGTGTCTCCGCTGCAGAGTCCAACCCCTCAGTGATGTCACAAGTTTTACAATTGCTGCTCGTTTGGGTGATTTCTGATGGCATCACATCCAGGTCTAGGTTCAGCCAAACATCGCAGAGTAAACCTCAAGTTCCACCTGGGAGTTTTATGGGGCCGATCTTAGCCCCTAGCAGGGACTCAGTCAGGCGCCATAATAGTTCCTGTAAATGGCTATGTGTGGCGAGTTCCTGCAGGGCAGACACATACCAATGACTGCAGCCCTGTAATATTACCCTGAAGTTCCTGCAGTCCCAGAGGTGTCAGAAAACAAATTATAGCTCGCCTGAATCCCTTACCCCCTTAACCTTTAGATGAGCTTATGGTTTTGGTCGGCTGTGGTACTTTTGGAGGATATATCTGAGTTGACCATCTGAGAACCTGCGCAGGTGGCAGACAGGTGCAATCCAGCTTCAGTGGCTCGCCTCACAGCTCAGTCAGGTACTAGGTGTTCCTGTGGGGAATCATGATGAGAGGACTAGGGAATACCCTGGCAGATGCCAGAGCAAATGTGAGATCTAAAATGGGAACTGAAGCGAGAGGGAGTGTTTTTGATGTTGCAAATGTGATGAAATCTGCTAGCAACGTTGCTCATCTCACATCTCTAGCTTATCCTTTGGTGACTTATTGGTTTACTGATTTAAAGCTCGAAAGAGCATTCGCGGGTGGCAAGCACTGCTCTCCATAGTGAGTAACATAAGGAACTACACCTCACCAGGTTGGTGAACTCCGCCGATAACCTGGATTTAACCTGGGTTTAACCAAGGGACAGTTGACTGCCGCAAACATAGTTGAAGATTCATTTCATCTTCATTATAAATGCCACGCAAGTGTGCGCCATGGCCAGAGAGAACCCTGAGGATAAAAGCTAACTTGGCCAAGTCATTACTTGCTGGGCTAGGTCAAGGCCAAGGAGCTTGAGGAGGAAATGGCCACAGGATCCAAACTCCCCAGAGTATCATTCCAGCGTTGGAAGATAAGGCTATCATGACAAGAGAGAGAGTCAGATGCTGTGGAAAGTGGGGGAGGGTGCAACACTGTTGCATCTATTTACTTATTTTCTATTTTTTTGATGGTGGGGGAATCACTGAATTGATATATTATTAATAATTTGTGAATGTTAGCCACTAAATATGCACAGGCTGATGTTTTACAGAGCCATGAAGAAGCTGAGAAGTGTGATTGTGCATGTGTGATTGTCACATGTTTAACATAAAAATGGCATGTAATAACATGTTGGTTAAAATAACAGGCAAGCTTCTGTACATTTTGGATGTTATAGCTATAATGCCATTTGAACAAGTATAAAGTGGCACACAACAATGCTCATCAGAGCCACCCATTCATCTTCATACCCACTTCATACCCACTGGCCTATCATTGATTGAGATATGGAACATTTATCAGCTTGAGACAATCTGAGTCAAGTATTGTATTGTGAACACAAGCGCACACATAGAGAAGAAAAAGAAACACAACATGTCTGGTCTTCTCAGGGGCCATTAACTTGTTCCACTGAAGTTGGGGCAATGAAGTCGACTTTTTGGTTAATGCCCTAGTGTACAACGCTGCATGATTTGGTATCAGTCCAGTACCGAGTAAATACAGTGCCTCTATCACTAACAATGACTCTCCTCTTTCCATTGCACCATCCCATGACAACCCGCATGATTCACATTCTGAGTTGGAGGACCACTAACATACCAATAACAGAGCTTGTGCATCATTGCCGTTGACATCAACTTTCCTACACATAATTGTTTGAATCTTTAACTTTTACCAACTAATTAGCTTATCTGGCAATGCATGGAGGAAAGAGTGGTTTATGCGTAACAAGTAATGAAGGGGGACTGATTACTGTGATTAAGCGGTTACAAACAATTGACAGATCTTCTTCACATCACTATTTAGTATATGACACGTTATACACTTAAAATTAATGAACATTTATTTAAATTATTCTAAATGACAGTATTTGATGATGGCTGTTTCATATGCAGTCAAAATATATATCTGAGGACAATAATATTTCACATAGCAGAATTTACATTGTACATTTTAATTTTGCTTAAATGTTTATTAAAGTATTTTAAGTTTTTTAACAGACCTTTCTCTCAACAGACAAATATACATAAAGGTGAAGTGACCTGTTCCAACACCGCTACTGCATCAACACAATATCACAAAGAAAGAATGGGCATTCAAGTAGTTGCAGCAGAAAACTGATTTTAATTTCTTTTGCTCCTTTTTAATATACATTTTATTACAGTTATAGCCAAACTACAATTGAAACACCATTCTGAAACAAAATGAAACAAAAGAAATGAATGACATGTTGTGAAAAAGTAGAATAACTATTGGTTATGCTCCTATTTTCAATTAATCAATCAATCATCAATCAATCAATCAATCTGTCTGACTTAATTTATTCAGCACTTTTCAAACATAAACATGAAGCACCAAGTGCTTTATTTTCCCATATTCCAGGGATATGATAATCAATATGATAATGAATATGTGAATAATAATGAATGTAACATGGGCGTGTTATCAAACATTTGGCCCACTACGCATGGAAACAGGAATGAATAGAACATTCTGTATGCAATTCATATAAAAAGCATTATCCAGTTATTCTCTTACTTAGAATAGCCAATAATCATGAATATTTTATCTATGTAAATCACAGGTTTAGATATGGATTGGATGTGCTTGGTAAAACACCAGCAAGGGCTCACTCATAGAGCCTCTGGTCAGGCAGTACAGACTTTGTGTCAGGGCTTCGTGCAGGACCAGACTCCCACTCTCATCTGTGTAACGCAGCTGAAAGCCCACCACCTCCAGTGGCCTGGGAGCCAAGACAGACGAGACATCGAACACGTCGTATCCCGAGGTGGGCCGCTGGTCCAGACTCAGCAGCCTCTCCTCCAGCACAGAGCCCTCCTTCAGCGCTCCCTGCCAGTCAGTGACACTGTGGAGGCTGACGGTCACGGTGACCGGACGGGGGTGGAGGGTCTTCCTGAACAGGACCAGCTCCGCACCCAGCATGGAGGGATTTAGGCTGCTGACATTGAACCAGATCCATCCAGGAGGTGCGTGGTTTGGACCTGGATGTTCCAAAGAATCATTTTTATCTATGAGATCGTTTCAGTTGCTCGTTGGTTTTTCATTTGTTTCTATTAGGAATGCTGAACAATTTATGACAAATACAGTGCCATCATGCTGTTCACTATGGTAGATGAAATAAAAATAATCAGCACAAATGCCTCACATGATATAAAATGTGAATTATTTTGATATTTTAAAAGCACGAATAATTATGTTTGCACTCCAAAAAAGTCTAGTCTTTAGTTTGTACATTGCCCCAATAGAAACTAAAGTGGCCCATGACTTCACTAAACATGATAGGCTCACACCTCAAAACTTTTCAGCCTCTTTTGTTACAGAAGGTATAAAGAAAATGTTGGCGGGGGGAGATGATCTTAAAGAAGATTAAATATTGTACTTTTAATCTGTAAACTGTCAAATTGCCACTACTAAAAGTTATCTGAAATTGAGAGTTAAGATCCCAAAACAGCTAAAAGTATGTGTTTCTAGTTTCTTACCAGTAACACTGCGATAGCTCTGCACCAGTGTTCCATCTGAGCTCCCAAAGTCTTGAGCCTCAAGCGAGTCTAGACGCTGATAGATCCTCTTCATGTAGGGATGTGGCTTGGCCAGATGACTTGCAGACACTTTATTGATATGAAGCATCTCTAGAATGGCTTTGTTGAGCTCCTGGTCATCCTCCGTGTCTTTGCGTGGATCCATCAGGAGCAGACCTGTGACAGAGCACAGCAAGAGGACCAGCACGGCATTAAAAAAACACACACCCTGCACCATTCTGAGCAATATTCACTTGTTTGAATTTGGAGAGCGGAGAGCGGTCTCATATGTTCCTGTGTCTGCACCTCTTTGTCTGAGCCACTGAAATGTGGACTTGTTGACCAATCTGTGTGCTAACAGGTCGGCAGGAACCACAGGGGCTGTCAGGATGTAGCGGAGCACTGCCATTCTGAAGCTGAGGAATGTTACTTTATTTAGACAAGCGCGCTTTAGACAAGCACTGCTCTCAACATGCAGCCACGGGTTTGATTCCACTGTAGTTAGACAAGGTGTGTAAGAAATTATCAACAAACAAGGTACAAGCGCACACCGACACAAACAAGCATACATGCGCACAGTCACAAACATGTTCCATCTTTTTAATCCCTCTGACATATTTTTTGAGCACAAGAAAGGCTGCTGTACTGCTCCCACCTCATACAGTATAAAGGGAGGACAACACACTTACAATAACAAAAAAAATGGTATAATGCCTTGTTGATGCCAGAGGTCAGAGGAGAACGGCAGACTCATTCGAGGTGACAGAAGGGCAGCACCTCAAATAATCACTTGTTACAACCATGGCATGCAGAAGACCATCTCTGAAAAAGAATCTTCAACCCTTGAAGCAGATTGGCTATCGAAGCAGCAGCTCAAATGGCCAGAACTTAGTTTAATAGTACACCTTTGGGATGTGGTCGAATGGATGATTTGCCTCATGGCAATGTCACAACAAATTAGATCAGTTCTGACAGTGATGGACTGTCAAGGCCACCAAGGCCTTCTCTGCTGGCCTGACAAAACCAGAAATTCTAATCGCATTTATGATAAAAGTTCCTTTCATTTTTATACAACAGAGTATAGACTTAGACTTGGACTGTTTTTTTATCGATCCCTTTGGGATGGCAATTTGAAATATGGAAATTTACATTTCTAGTAGCGTAAGATTATAAGAAGATGGTGAACAACAGAATATTTGAAATATTATATATATAATGTATGTAGTAGATATTAATGATAAACAGTTTAAACAGTGTGGTAATAAACTGCAAATATAATAGATAATAGATTATAATTAGCATATTTATTAAGTTACATTTCGCGTATGATAAAGCCACATCTAGAAAATAAAAGAATAAAGTCGTTAATAACGTGAATAAAGTCAGAAAAAAAATCCGAGAATAAAGTCGTTAACAACTGAGTGACTAGTTGATTGATAGTTGCGATAGCCAATCAGATCACGCGATGTAGCTGTCCTTACGTTGAACGTGACATGTACGCGTCCGGTGATTGGCTAATCACTTGTGAGAGCCGGCAGCGCAATACAGATTACGAAACCACACCAGAGCCACACCCGGGGGCGTTAGCAGAAAAATCTAATATGTACACTTGCTTTAACCCACAATGGCCGAAGGAGAGGAAAACGTAGATTTGGCTTCAGATATACTCACAAAGCCGTTTTCAAGACGGACCTTTCAAGAGAAGCTAGCTCTCGTGAGACGAGGTCGGCCAAGCCCCGAGCTAGCTAACCTGTCCCGGGCGAGGAAAGGGCTCGTCCGCCACTTCCGGTCAGCTATGAGCGGTACCCCTGGTTTACAGCCTCCGAAGGAGCGCTGCAGATTGTTCTGCCGGGAATGTCTTCGGTCGGCAAAGGTTCGATTTGGAGTTTGGAGCTACGCTGGATGTGCGAACTTAGTTAAACACTCTTGGAAGATACGATGCTTTGCGAAACTTTTGGCGACACCAGAGTGGATGTCCAGCTCAACGAACAGGTGCGCAGGTAAAGTTTGTAAGTTTGACAGCACCACGTATAGTGATAAGTTAATTAATAATTGCAGTTGCGGGTTTATTGATTTTTGAATGCTCCAAAAAGGAGCCCATGTTGTACATTGGAGGTGACGCAACAGCCAGCAGTGTGTTTCTGTATGTTATTTCTCCAGCTGTGAGCTGTGGTGTCACACAATTTTCCACTTAAGGGTTCCGAGGGTTAAAGGAGAATGAAAAAGTATCCGTTAATATTTACTATCATCCACCCCAAAGAAATTACCATATATCTGTTTTCAGGAACAGGTTGTTGCTAGTAAATGGGGGCATATAGATAGATAGATAGATAGATAGATAGATAGATAGATAGATAGATAGATAGATAGATAGATAGATAGATAGATAGATAGATAGACAGACTATTGATTCAGAAGGATATTAAGGTGAGGTTTATGGTGAAGTGGGACTGTGTACACTCTCCCATTTTATCCCTTTTTATTCAGGCTCAAACACATGAGGAATGTAACAGCATTCATCTACTTTATCTTGGAGATGCGGTCAAGAGGGGCCAGGCTGAGATGACAGAGGCATGGAGATGGGGGGGGGGGGGGGGGGGGGGGGGGTGATTTACCGTGGCCACTCCTGCAGGAGGGAAAAATATGTATGCTGGGATAATACTGACCTCTGTTGCCTATGCACAATACTACAGTCAATGTAGCCACAATTACAAAGAAATCTCTTATTTTTAGTTCATCATTTTTCTTTACTCAATCAATAAGTGATTGATAAAAGCGGCCTCTTGTGTGTATTGCTCCACGGAATACCGAGTTACAGAAATCATTGGATTTACATAAACAACTGTACCAAATTGTCTATAAACTTCAGCTACCTCCTCTCGGGCTATAAAACTTTTGCCGCCAGGCTTGGCTGTAAATCGCCGCAAAAAGTTGTGTTTAGGCCCACTCGCGGCCCGGGCCCTGTAGCTAAATAATAACTTTCATAACATTTGTCGTAATGAGTACGTTTTGGCACAGCTGCAGGCCTGTCATCTTGCTGTTAAATATTGTTTTGTCGGGATACCAGAGCGGGGGAGTCATTTCCACAGCCTTTTCACTCGAGAGCCTCAACTCTCACACATTTCTGAAGGGTTTCCACGTCCGTCCGTCCAACAAGAGAGCCACGTGGATTAAGGGTGAGACAATCCCAGCACAGTGGGATCTCTATCTATAACTAGTTAGGAAATAAGAGTTTGAATGAGGTTGTCTGGAACAGAGAAGTACTCCAAAGTCTTCATTACGTCGTGCGGGGTCAGTTTTTTGAAGTCCGAGAACAGCTGCCGTCTGACAGACAGTTATGAGTTGTGTTTCACCGGCACATTATGCAAAGCATTGAGTTAACACTACGACATTTGAACCGTGTCCTTTCACACAGGCTTTGTTCTCTCATATGTAAAATCTTAACCTTTTTACCCTAAAAAAAACTGTGCTTTGCGTGAAAAGGAAGGACCTTTGAGCAATCTCTGCCATAGTGAAGATTAAACTGAGCCTCTTAATGCAACAACCCCTGATATTTGGAATTAGTTTTTTAAATATTTTTTTCATTTTAAATCTGTCGTGCACTGCGGAAACAAGGTGCTAAAACCATCTTATGAGCAGCCAGGAACTGCTGACCTAATTACGATCCTGTGCTGTTGGTCATTTTCATTCCAAGACATAGAAGGAACATCCCAAATGAGCTGGTACATTTCGGACCGATCACCCGTTTGCGTTGCATGGAGCGCACGAAGTCCATTTCTCCCCGTTTCCCGCCATTGGGCCAGCCTCTCATCTGTGCTCCTCTCCGCTCGGTAATGACAAAGTCGTCCCCTCAAACCAGCAGGCGCTTCGGGCCGGCCCAGCTTTGATCTCAGCGTCCAGTGTTTGCACTTCCAAGTTTTCCCAGTCTGATCGGTGATCCCATGGGAAGGCCCTCTCAGGCGCTTCCCCCGTCCCTCCCCCCTGCCCTGCTCTACGCTGGGAGGTGGAGTTCTGAGGAGCCGTAGTGAGTGGAGCGGAGCAGAGACGGCAGAGGGAACACAGGAGTGCGGGATGTTCGCCGATCAGGTAAGGACACGTCCGAATGTATGTGCGGATCTCCGCTGGGGACCCCTCTCTTGTTCAGGTCCACCAGGCGCCTCAGATGATTTCCCCTTTGACCTCCTCACTTTGTCCTTCTTCTATTTCCCGTTTTTTGATTTCGCCGTGTCTGCCTGCTTGACCTCATCATCTGTCTCTTTCCTTCTCCTGGTCAAAAACTGTAAATGATGAATTTGTCATTTGAAGGCGGTTATAAAGAGAGAATCATCCCGGTACGTGGCGCACGAAACTGAACCTTAACCCAGCTTTTTTTTTTCTTTTAAGACTCTTTAACTACGCCTCTGGACGGCAGCCAGAATCTTCTTTTTTTTCCGCTCTTGTTTTCCTCGGAATACCTTTCTTTGAAAATGACTGGCTGCGAAGGACCCTGTCATTATTAAGATCAGAGGAGGGAGCCGTGGCCGTGCAGTGCATGTGAGCGGAGCGGAGGAGCCGCTCGTCGCGTGACACATCGCGTTGCCCCACAGCTGTGCTCCGCAGCCCGGGAGAGGCCGGGTGAATCCCGGTCGCACGTGCAGAGTGATAGCAGAGCTTCACACTTAATACCGACCGCAATAGAAAGACAGACACAGCACGTGGTGTGTTTGTTTTATAAGCTGGTAGAAAAAAACCTCAGGGTGTCATCGTCATTGTTTCTTATTGTGTTATCTTGACCCGGACCGTTAATTTTATCAACAGTAACAACAACAACAGTAACAACATAGATAAAATGATATACGATTGCTATTAATGATATTGCTGTCGTTGTTTTTATCATTGTTGTGAGTATTGTTCTTATTATTGTTGATCAGTCCATACTCATCAAGGTGATTTCACATTACGTAGATAGTACTTGAAGTTGAGAGACTCACAAAAACAGATTTTTTTTAAGGGAGCGGAGACTCTTAAGAGCAGAGTCGCAGACTTCTTGTCAGCCGTGCGGAGAGAGGCACCACGCCACATGCTGCTTATGTGTTGTTTAGTTTGGGATTAGGCGGTGCACGTTGGGCCTCAGCGACCTCCCGGGGATGTAAATCTGTGACACACAGCAGATGCCAGGGGAGGAAAGCGACCCGCTCCTGACCTGCGCGATCGGTTCAAGGTGGGGCCAGGGATCTGGTGTGCGTCGGATCTGAGCACGCACAGCCCGACGGGACAGGAAATGGGATGGCTTCCGTGGATGCGTGGTGTTGACGTTAGATCGGACAGAGACTGTAACATAAAGCTTTGGCAAAACAGAGCAAAGATGAACTACAAACAGAGACAGGGCCCTCAGAGCTCTAGGCACTTTAACCTCTGGACCTTTCCCAGCACACCCCCACCTCCCCCTTCCCATCTGCAGCCTCCCGACTGGGACCCACTGGTTCACTCAGCCGTCTATACCTCAAACAATACAACTTCTGACAAGGCTGTCAGCAGATACTGACGACTTCCTGTTGTTTGCCGTGACACTATGTTGTAGGTTGTTATCTGTGATCCACTGTCACCTCGGACATGCAGCTGGACTTTGCCTGTTCTCCTTAATCACAAAGAGGCATGCATGTGCCCATAGAGGCTAATGGGGGGGGGTGCTGTTGGTCCTTTGTCCTCCGTCAGACTGGCCGTCTTCAAATTATTGAAATGCTCTTTATGGATTAACTCGGACCAATGCAGTGAATGCATTCACACTGCTATCTCCATTTACTTAAAAGGTTTTGGTCTTCAGGGCTCTGCCCAGGTCAGTCTTACTTATTTCTCACAGACATTATCATTTTAACACACTTCAACCAAGTAACCAGGTAACTATTTTAAAACCCATCGTAAACATGCAATCCCACAGTTTTATCTAAGGAAACTGAAACCTGAGGCGAGGTTTAACCAGCAGCTCATCAGCTGCACTGCAGATGGGTCTGAGGGTGAAGAACTGTGGCTATTCCCACTCCGCTCCTTGAACATGATCTATTCGGCTCCTTCAACACCAGCATTGTTCCCGGAGACAAGTCACAGCATGCTCCCCAATGCGGAGGCTTGATTATAAGGTGCCTTTCTGTCCAAAGTGCTTTCTGTGTGAGGTCCTGGGTCGGCGTCTCAAGAGAGGTGTCGTAGGAATGTGGCAGGATAACATCCCCATTCGTTTATCCCACCGCACCAACACCTCCGCCGGCACCCCAGAGTGCGGTGCAGGACCAGGAGGAGGTTTTATTGCTCTGAAACAGAGTGCACAAAAAATGAAAACAGCCCGGCAGGAAAAGAAAAGGTGCCACGGTTAATGCCACAATGAAGTGGTTGGCTGCAAAGCACACAACTGACGTGGCCTGGCGCTAGTTGAGAAGTCTGATAATTACTACTTTCTGTCTTGTGAAAAGCACTTAAGTCTAAAGTAAAGAGGCCTAAGTTAAGTTAGTTCGGCTAATTTAGCGTAAGGCTCAGTTTACTCAGGAGTGAGTAAATCCAGACATCCTCACTCTGCCAAAACAGAAACATGAGAGCATGTTCGGATCTTGTAACTGGAAGGTCTCCGGTGGGATTCCCCCACAATTAAAGTGTGAGTGAGGGACCTGACCCCAGTATGCATGTTTAGGTTGATAGGAGACTTGCCCATAGGTGTGAGTGTGACGTGTGATGGACATGAGACAAATTACTTAATTGATTAATCAGGTCAAGTGTTGAATCATATGGAAGAAGCGCAGCAATCTCAGAGAAGAAGGAATGCCACATTCTCATACTTATGTGTTTCTTTTACAGCCCCTTAACAATCATGTGATGTGTTAAAGCCCTTCAAGCACCTCATAAAAGCGCCATATAAACCAAAGGAAAATGCTGCTGTACACGAAGGTAAGTCTTAAACAAACCTGCTTTTGTTTTGTCCTTGAGGACTCACTAGGACCTGAGCTTGCGACGTGTGATGTGTTTTACAGGTTCACACCCTGGTCTGGACAGTGCTTCCAGTGCTCCTGGGAGTGACGTGCTCGGTGGTGAAGGTCAACAAGGGTCTCAAGGTGAAAAGAGGGCAGGCGGCCTACCTCCAGGAAGGTGACCTGCAGTTCCATTTGCCTCTTCAGAGGGATGCATGCAAGGTGGAAGTGGTCTTAAACGAGCCAATTACTCAAAGAGTCGGAAAGCTTCTGCCTCAGGTAATGGGACCATCGTTTTCACCTGTTAACTACGTGTGATAAAGTCAAACTCTGTGATGAGAAGACGTGACTTCATAGCGCTGTTTGGCAGTTATTACGCAAGGCAATGCATGACGCTTTAAATTCAAGTTTCAGTGCCATTGATAGCAAGCCAAACATCATTCTTAGAAACCTCATCATCAGAAGTTCTTGTCCATAGAGCAAATTCATTTTTTGTATTTGTAAAATCACTATGAAAGCATGTAATTAAAATAATTCAACTGTGGTTTTCTTGACCTATGGATCCCACCCAAGCTGACCTACTCTGTTTAGTTTTTACTTCTGTATTATTTCTGACAAGTTTCAGTGTTTTCTTCTCCATCTGACTAATAATTCTGCAATAACCAGATTTTGGCCTCTGACCTGACAGGGTAAAGGCAGTAAAATGCATATAGCTCAATTCAGTGTACTTAGGCATTGTGCTGCTACAGTAAACTACAAGGACATACTGTTTAGTTTACAAATGTATATCTTACTCTCAACCTTTCATTGAGGTTATTGTCCCTTGTATTTGTTCAGGTATTTGACTGCAACTACCTGACTGATGAGGTAAAGTATGTCCACAACGGCTGCCCATTATTAAAGGAGGACACCGTCAAGCTTCGGCTGTACATGTATGTATTGGCACACCTTGAGTTTGGAAAAGATCTTTTCCCTCCTCTCGCAGCATGTTCACGTTGTGTCTCCCTCCCCAGCTTCACAGAGACAGACACGTATGTAGAGGTGCTCACTCTCCATGTAGACATTGTGGAGCCTGACTGTAGCATCATTCGCCTGGGACCCAAGCCCCTGGTGGTTCCAGAGGTCTATGGCCTCTCCGACATTGTGGATGGCAATGTCCTGTCCTTCAACTATGAGAAGAAGTCAAGCCTAGTCTGTAGCATCCGCCTGAACTCCCACGACACGCACCTGCCAGCCCACGGCCAGCTGGTCACTGGAGAGCCAGAGCAGGCTACGAAAAGGGGAGATGAACCGGAGAGCTTCATTCACCTCCGTCAGCAGCTGGGTAACCTCTGAGACTGCACAGCTAACATGTGATAATCACATATCCGTGTGTCAGAGACACTCAAAGGTTAATTCTGTCCCTGTTTGATTATTCAGACAATAAAGACAGAGCAATGTGCAAATCTGACGACTGCCTGAAGGGTCTGAAGCTGGTGAAGTTCACCAAGATCCCCTGCGATGACTTCCTTATGATGGGGCTCAGATACCAGCACATAGACCCTCCATCTCCAGATGCAGACTACATCGCTATCAAACTAGAACTAAAGGACACCAGGAGTGACAGCGTCTATAAGGTAGTCTGAACTGCTTCAACTATAAAACTTTTTTTTTTTGTCATCTTAATCTGCACTGTGATTGCATGTGCTCTAAGGCACGAGCTCATTGTGATTACAGGGATATATTGAGTTGCCATGTGCTCAGCAGTATTGCTTTAGTGCCAAAGACTGTTTTAGCAGAGGCATCAGGTGGAGGCACAGAACACATCCCAAAATAAAGAATTTTGATGTTGAACACTGCATTATTATTTGTGTCTGCGTAGTCTGAACAGGCCTGGATACCGGTGCAGATCATCGGGGCAGTGCCCAACCAGCCTCCCAAGCCGTCCCTCATGTCCATGTTCATCCTGGAGGTGGACCAGTTCATCCTCACCCCGCTCTCCACCGCCACTCTGGACGCCGAAGACGAGGAGTCTCCCAAACAGCTCCTGGTTTTCAACATCACCAAGCCCCCCGCTGATGGCTTCATCACCCACATGTCTGACCACACTCGGCCGATCTCCTCCTTCACCTGGCTGGACCTCAACGACATGCTCATCGGCTACCAGCCCCCCAACTCTTCACATACCCAACGGCGTAATTTCGAGGTGTCAGCCTTTCTTTATCGTGCTTTACTATTAAACGGTAACGTACTGTGTCTGGTAATCTGACAACAGAAAACTGTCTTTGGCTGCAGGTGGAATTCGAGGTTCAGGACCTTTTCTTTCTGAAGAGCCCATCAATAACTGTTCATATGTCTGTAAGGAATTCCGACACCAACGCCCCCAGAGTGTCTTGGAACATGGGTATGCTCACATCACATGTTCTGACAATATTGTTACCAGCTAACACATCCATCGTGTCACCCGCTGGCTCAAACAGCTCTTTGCAACTGAACATCAGACATTTTCCTCAGGGCTTGGCACAGGCACTAGAATGAATAATGTGCAATATTTAATCACTTAGCATGAAGTTTTTTTTTTGTCTGGTACCCATAAAATTGT
Source organism: Karalla daura (assembly GCA_029224185.1). Lineage (NCBI taxonomy): Eukaryota > Metazoa > Chordata > Actinopteri > Chaetodontiformes > Leiognathidae > Karalla > Karalla daura. The sequence continues at coordinate 3,415,941 of CM055210.1, read as the reverse complement.
CACGTTTGTCTGACAGGTCTCAGCCTGCTAGAGGGCCAGTCCCGGCCAATAGTGTGGGATCAGCTCCAGATAGTGGACAACGACAACCTGAACAATGTCCGTATCATCATTGTGGATGGCCTACAGCATGGACGGCTCACTGTCAGAGGTATTGGTAAAACGATTCATTTTCAGTTTAAAAACACAAACCACATACATACTGTGGTGCAGATAAGTATATATAGATAAGGATAACATATAAGCTTAAAATGACTTCTAGTCAATTTATCTCACTACTGAGTTGTTTAGTGACATGCTAGCCACAGGCTAATCTACTAAGACTATCCACAAGTTTGTTTTTTGTCATTTTTCAGTGTTTTTTAATTCATATAGGCAAATAGCAAACGTCCTTTGAGTTGAAAAATTACAACCAATAGTAAACCATGATAATACACACTTTTGGATTGGGGTGCCTTGGGGGTTGACATCCATCCGATTTCCATCTCTGTTCCTGTTTGTCTCACGTGAAATGCAGGTGGTAAGGGCTTCGCCTTCACGGTCGGCGACATCAAAGCAGGCGTGGTTCGCTATCATCACGATGACAGCGACTCCACCAAAGACTTCATCATCTTCCGCATCACTGACGGCTTCCATCAGACCCGGCACAAGTTCCCCATCAAGATCCTGCCCAAGGATGACAGCCCTCCGTTCCTCATCACCAACATGCTGCTCGAGGTGTCCGAGGGCCACACGGCTCTGCTGAGAGGGTCCATGCTGCAGGCCTCAGACATGGACTCCAGTGACGACTACATCCTCTTCAACATCACTCGCCTCCCGCAGGCAGGAGAGATCATGAAGATGGCCGGACCGGGCCTCACAGGTTGTTTGTCTTTCCATTGAAAGGAGACCCTACAATGCAAAACCAATTTTGACTTTGCTTTGCCCAATAACAACAATCTATCTTTGGCCAGAGATGTACAGCATATCCAAAAGCATAATTTTGTTCAAGTACATTTACACATTTTGGATATTGTGTTGGCTGTTAAAAAGGGTCAAATCTGACTCTCAAAATCAAATAGTTTTTGTTATCTTATGTAGCTGTATCAGTCCAGTTCCAACTTAACTCAGGAAAAAAGTTGATAGGTTCTGTTGTTCAGCAGGAAACCTATATTCCTGTGATCATACATGTGAGTAGAAACTCAATCAGCATATGTCTGGTTGCCAGATAAGCATGACAAGGAGCATTTCTGTGCCGAAATGGATGACAATATTCCCGGACCAAAAAGGATTGTAAATGAGCTTGTAAAATAAAATCTGAGGCATGTCCCATAGGTTCTCTATGCTAACACTGGAGAAAAGGAGAAAACTCAATTTAACCATTCTAGGTCTCCTTGAATGAAGTTTGTTTTTAGTTGTTTTTTTTTCATGAAATCATGCCATATCTCTGTTTGGTTTTAATACAGGTTATCCTATCAGCCACTTCCTGCAGAGAGACCTGTCTCAGTCCATGGTTTACTATCGACATCTGGGAAATGAAGTGTTCGATGACTCATTTGAAGTGGTCCTGTCCGATTTCCACGAGCCCCCAAATCTGTCAGAGCCTCAAGTGAGTTACAGCAACACATCTTAAACATGTTATTGTAGGGAGCTCATTACAAGATTAGAGAGCATCAGTTTTGATTATGGATATAGATCCTTTAGATCCTCCAGACCACAGCATTAACATAACAGTATTGAGGTTTGCCTCACTATCTTTCCAAGATTCATTTTGACTGTAAGTTATATTCTTCTTGACAGAAACATTAAATTATTATAAACTCAAAACACTATCTTATCTCAGCTTCTTTTCCGAAAAATGTGAAGCTTAATCATGTTATTGACACTTACGACAATGATTCCCTGCGGTGCAGGTGGTGATGGTTCACATAGAGGCTGTTCCAGATCAACCACCGAAAGAGGTTCCTGGCTCCAGCCGATGCCTGGTGATCAAAGAGACAGAGGTGCTCCACATCACAAGGCAGCAGCTTAACTTTGTCGACCCCGAGTTCCCAGATGGAGAACTGACTTTCACGGTCACGACTCCACCTTTCTACACCGTGCCTTACGGGTTAGTATCGCCTCCTTTTTGGGGAACAAAAGACACAGATAAAGAAGAGTAACTTTGTCTGCATGCCATGTTGTCCTCACAAGCAGCAATCCAGATGCAGGGAGGTTATTCTTAGTCGACACCATTCCCAAATTCAGCAAAGACTCAAGTGCCCCAATGCTGAGACTCTTCACACAGGTCAGTATTTCATATTTATATCCAGGAATTCATTTAGGCCTCTTGTAGTGAAAGACCTGCACATACTCAGCATATATTTCGTTTCCAGCATGCGGTAAACTTCATGAAAGTGGCTTACATGCCTCCGATCATGGACATCGGCCCTCACCCCCGGAACATCCAGTTTGTCCTCTCCGTAACAAACCACCTGGGCAAGACAGTGACTGGAATCTGCTTCAACATCACCGTGATGCCCGTGGACAACCAGCCACCACAGGTAGAAGAAAAAAAAAAGACTACATCTTGAACTCATTATCTCATTTACCTGCACGTGGATGCGTGAATATTCCAGGTGCAAAAGCTGCTGCGTTACATTCCAGGTCAGGACCAACCCTCTGACTGTGGATGAGGGAGGACAGTGCTCTCTCGGTCCGGAGCACGTGCTGCTGATGGACGTAGACACCATGGAGGAGGCTCTGCAGGTTCAGCTGCAGAGGGAACCACAGCACGGGGTGCTGCACTTAGCTGGTCGACCAGTTAAGCCAGGTCAAGGTTTCTCTGTGCGAGACCTGAAAAGCCTCAAAGTAAGGTCAGACACCCTGCTTCATGCATCGATTCATTTCACGTGGGATTGTTGTGGGTCAGACATAACCTAGTAGCTTAGGATCGAAGTCCCCATGGCTTATTATTATTTAAATACAAGAGTAATATTTGCTTTAATTTTCAGTTGCTACTAGAGTTGGTTTAATGGTGAAAATTGTTCTTCTCCAGTGCTCATTTAGCTGACAATGACCAATGATCAGATCTATAACTACATACAATAGATAAGCATGACTGTCCAAATCATTTTCCAATATGATGTAGACTAAGTGTTCATCCCTCAGATACAATCATGACAGCTCGGAAACGTTAAAGGACAACATCGAACTTGCCGCCACAGACGGCACCAATTCACTCAGCTTCATCCTGCAAGTGAAGGTGATTACTCCCCGATCTGAGAATAACAGGTCGCCTGAAGCCACAAACCAGAGCGCAAGCCACGAACATAATTTACCAAAGTGACCTGTGCGTCGCCTGCAGGTGAGGCCGGTCAACGACGAGGTCCCCGTGCTGGCCGCGGGCCTGAAACCCGTCCTCAGCTGCGCCGAGGGGACAGAGACGGCCATCACGGCGGACTTCATCCGCGCCACGGACGTGGACAGCGACGACGGCGGCCTGCTCTTCCTCATCGCCCGGCAGCCGTACCACGGCGTGGTGCTCCGCGGCGGCGTCATCGTGGACCGCTTCCTCCAGTCGGACGTCACCGCAGGGCTCGTCTCCTACAGGCACACAGGTGGGCGGCGGAGGGTGGGATCAAGGAGGAATTACGGTTTCTTAATCACGAAAGGGGACAGCAGTTTGGGAAAACAGTTTTGGCTTTTGTTGACGGTCTAGATATAACATGCACCCGGAAAAAAAAAGAAACATTGACTTCAATTACATTTATCTTGTCAACAGGTTTCATGAAAGTGTATTGTGTTAGCTAAAAGCAAAAATGTCAAGGTGACTGACAAAGTGTCAAGGTCACCTTGTCACAAAAATGTCACGGTGACCTCGACAATTGACACATTGTCTAGGTCACCTAAACACAAAAATGTCACTGTGACCTCGTCAATTGACAAAATGTCTAGGTGACCTCGACACAAAAATGTCACGGTGACCTCGACAATTGACACAATGTCTAGGTCACCTCGACACAAATGTCACGGTGACCTCGACACAAAAATGTCACGGTGACCTCGACAATTGACACAATGTCTAGGTCACCTCGACACTAAAATGTCACGGTGACCTCATCAATTGACAAAATGTCGAGGTGACCTCGACACTAAAATGTCACGTGACCTCAACAGTTGACACAATGTCTAGGTCACCTCGACACAAATGTCACGATGACCTCGTCAATTGACAAAATGTCACGGTGACCTCGACAATTGACAAAATGTCAAGGTGACCTTGACATTTTTGCTTTTAACCAACGTAATACACTTTCATGGAACCTGTTGATTGAAACAATCCAGTTTTTTAAAGTGCGTATGGCAGGTCCATGTCACCCATAACGGACATTTGATGCACTATTGTTTTTTATTTTCATACTTATTGTTCATACGCAAGTTGTGAGTCGAAGTTCCACTGTACTACTTTAGGGAGGGTATTTGCCTCGGGGAGAGATTTCTGTTTATTCAAAGTTTTAATTCAGACGTGCTTTAAATATGAAGCATCTCGACCTAACGGTTGGGAGCGTGTCTAAAGGTCTTTCGTGGTCGTGCCTTCAGGACTGGAGGTTGGACTCACCTCTCGCCGGGACACCATCACCTTTGTCGTCTCGGACGGAGAAACCGAAGCCGCTGCTGCGGATCTCGCGGCCAGCAGCGGAGGTGCGGCTCAGCACAGGCCGAGCCTGCCCGTGTATGACCTGCACATCACGGTGCTCCCCGTCGACAGCCAGCCGCCCGCGCTGACGACAGGTGGGTTCATCTCTGGGGCAGGCTACAGTCCAGTTCTGAGCCTCAGCTGACCGTACCTGCCTTATGTTACTCTGCTCTGAAGAAACTAGTACACTGACGTTGTCGACACAACACGATCTTGGCCTGCGAGTCTAAAACCAGAAATGTGGTGGCCACGATAACTATATAATCTCCTAACAGGCCAGACACAGCTTCAAGAACATCATACTGTTTCAAGTTGTCAAGGAGCTTTTGGATTAGTAACTATGCAGAGGACAAAAATAACTGAAGAGTCAAAGTCATCGACAAAGGCATGTTGCTTTGTTCCTGCCGACTCTGGACAGCCTTAGGAAAAGGAATGAATTCTAATTCAAATGTGTACTCCTTATTTTACATTACATATATATTACTTTTTATTGCTAAAAAGACACTTATTATATCAAAACACGTACTTTGCACAGATGCGACAAGTGCACAGCTGCGTTTCTCTCATTTTGTGCCTGCATGAGTGGGAAAGCAGACACAGCTGGCAGCTATATAAAAAAAGTACCTTCACTATAACGAAGATACGATCATATGGTTAGATAGGTCCTCATTCTGATGAAAATACTATACTATATCATTAGATTTCACAGTGTCATCCATTAAGGGACTTAAAAAACATGTTGTTTTGGCACGATTTGTCCCCTGTTGTAGGAGACATCTTTACGGTGGACGAAGGAGGCTTCGCCCCCATAACAGCGTCTCATCTGAAGGCCTCGGACGCGGACTCCATCCTGGAGGAGCTGGAGCTCAGTCTCATCTCTCAGCCCCAGTTTGGCTACATTGAAAACACGCTGCCAAGTCCTGGCTTTGAGAAAAGCAACACTGGAATAAGCATAGGTAGGTATCACAATATACCGTTGTAGCAATCTAGCACCTCCGTAAAGAGCTTCGTTTCAAACCCACAGAGGCAAAGCCAAAACCAGGTGAAACCTTTGTGGTGTGTTCTTAACACATTTAGTGTTAGCAGGTCAAATTTGAATTGTGATTTAACTCAGGCTGACATTCTCACAAAATCATGAATAATTGATGTTAATAATAATTATTATTAATAATTAATAGCAAAACATTGTTTGTGTTTTTGTGTTTTCTTTAACATTATCAACTGTGGCAACATACTGTATGTGGTGTTATGAGTCAATTGAGGAAAAAAAAGGCAAAAAATGCAACTTAACTTTTCACACAGCAGTAATTGAAAAAGAAAGTTGAGCAAAGCAGCAACTGTCACTTCACCCCAGAATTTATGACAAAGTAAAAATGACTTTTGTTGTGCTAAAGGTTCTGCCCTTACTTAAGTTTTCTTTTAATTGTCACCTTTTTTTTTGTTACTCAGCCTCCTTTAAGTACAGCGACATCATTAATGGGCACGTGAACTACGTACAGTCCAGGCACCAGAGGCTGGAGCCCACGGCCGACCACTTCCTGCTGTGTGTGTCCGATGGCAGACACAGCTCCGCACATGTCCCCTTTTATGTAATCATTAACCCAACAAACGACGAGACCCCTGAATTTGTGGCTCGCAACATCACGGTAGGTTTACTGGTCCGTTTTACTATAAAAATGATCAGCTTCCCAGGATATTTCCTATACTAATATTGCTCTGTGTTCAGGTGCTAGAGGGAGAAATGAAGCAGCTGGACTTGAATGTGTTCCAAGCCATGGATCTGGATGTCCCCAGGAACACGCTGCGCTTCAGTGTTGTCAAAGAGCCACAGCATGGCAGCATCGTCAACCAGGGCTCTGCGGTCCTTGACTTCACTATGACAGATCTTATAAATGGTATGGATGCATATCATGCATGTCCATCTTAATATCAGTGAATGCACACAGAGCGATTCAAAAGGCAATCTCAGGATCTAAGTAAATAAGGTTTGTTCCGTTGTTGGACTTTGTGCTGGTCACAGTTAAGTTCCAGCAATCTGCAGCAGCGTAAGCTGAGCTGAGTTGAGAAGCTGAGCTGTCAGCTGATCAGAACCTGGTGGTGAGTTGGATCAGATGATGGTTGAAGGTGCCAGACAGACAGTGATAGACACTGACTTCATTTAAAGCTGAATAAAGTGCTGCTGCTGCTGCTCATGTCTTCCTGCTGTTACGCGCTCACTTAACTTACTCCCACTGTGCAGTTAGACGTGATTTAGAGATGGAAAGCAACCCTCACCTATGGTCATGTGCTGTGATTATCATGAGTACAAGCATCTCAAATGAGCTGTGTGTGCAGTGTGCCTGGCCTCAGCCTCAAAGATGAGATGAGAGCTGAGGAGAGGCTGAAGGTACAGCTGGTGCTCCTCCATGTGGAGAGGAGCCAGGCTAGGAACAGTAACCCTAGCCTCAAAAACCATCAAAAATTATGTTAATTAATAGGTGAAATAAAGGTGTACCGTCATGGGCTTTCAGGTATGGAACTGATGTACATGCACGACGACTCGGAGAACACGGAGGACAGTTTCTCCGTCCAGCTGACCGATGGCGTGCACACGCTGCACAGACAGGTGACGGTCAAAGTGCTGCCGGTCAACGACGAGGAGCCCAAAGTCGTCAGGTCAGACTCGACTCCTCCCCCGCTTTGGACGGTGCAAGACGAAAGGTGAGAATCAGAGTGAACTTTGTGCCGCCGTGTCTCTCCAGGAACAACGGGCTGCAGGTGGAGCTGGGAGAAGCCGGGCTGATATCCAGCATCGCTCTCTTTGCCCAAGATGCCGACACCCCTGCCTCGCAAGTCCTGTACGTGTTTGAGAGCGTGCCCAGTCAAGGACTCCTCCAGATGAAGGTTAATGCAGAAACTGCACCGCAAACACTTTGCTGACACTGTGACATTTATGCTGTACAGCCGTGAGTGAAAGATTTGAATAAGTAGTGCATTTAGGAATAAGTATGTCTGTCTTTTTAAAATAAAGCAGACGGGGAAAAGGGGTTGGCTAGAAAGATCCCATTAAGAATACTGTGACTGTGCTCTGTGTTCAGCCAGTATCAAACTACTCTGGCATGATGCTAAACCACAAATTACTGCTGAGGCATCAGAGTGTGAACACGTGTAAGAAACTATTTGTGATGCAGTGATACATGAAATAATACTATGCATTGTATTTATAATAAAATCAAATACTCAAAAAGTGATGAGAATCTATCCCAACTCTCGTATTGAAACTGCACTTGCACACTCATATACACACCTGTTACTATACAGATCTCTTGTTTTCTCTCCCACAATTTGATCAGTAGTCATTGCTGGCATATTTTCTTAAACCTGCACCTGAAGTGTTGCGGTCCTATCTGTGATTACTTGTGTTTCAGGAAGGTCAGCAGTGGGTGAGTCTGACGGCTGGGAATAACTGCTCCCAGGAAACGGTGGACATGAACCTCCTGCGATACGTGCATACGAGCTCACATGGTGCCCAGACACAGGACTTCTTTGTGTTTTACTTGCTGGATGGGGAGAATCAATCCCCACCGCAGCATTTCCACATTTTCATCAAGGATTTAGAAAAAGGTACTGGAACGCGCACTCCCAGCATCCTTGTGACTGCCAGAGCACGAGGAGCTTCCACTGATGTGGCTCTGGCTTTAAAAGTAGCTTAAATGTCCCCCCCCCCTCATGATTTTTCAGGAAATATTGCCCTCTTTGTGAAGCCGGCGAATGTGAGCCTGGGAGACCGCGTGGTTCTCACCACAGACGTGCTCTTGGCCACAGACGGCTCGGACAAACCTGAGGAGCTCATGTTTGTCATCAGCCAGCCACCCGCTCACGGTCACATAGAGTACATCCAGCACCCTGGGGTGGCCATCTCCACCTTCAGCCAGATGGACGTAGCGGCCAACCTGGTGGCCTACGTGCACGACAACCGCGCCAGCGCGCCCACTGAAGCCTTTCAGTGAGTCTCCAGCCACTTCTGTATTATCGCCAGTGTATTAAACATTCCTCCAAGGGTTGATATTGTGTGCTTCGGATTCAGCATTCATGGTTCAAAATGATGAAAATGATTCTGATTCACATCCAGTCTCCTGTGCGTTTTGCCAGGTTTGTCGTCAGCAATGGCAAGAGCAGCCGCAACGCCAGCTTTGAGATTGCGGTGGAGCAGGTGGACCGGGTCCTCCCCTCTCTGTCCGCCAACGGTGGCCTGTCGGTGCCGCGGGGATCCTCCATGATCCTGGGCCCGGACTGCCTGGCCCTGTCCGACCCCGACACGCCGCCCGCCGGCCTGACCTTCGTCCTCCTGCAGCCTCCGCAGTATGGCAGGCTGCTGCTGGGGGCCGCCGTGCTGTCGGCCGGCTCCAATTTCACCCAGAGGAACATAGAGGAGTCGGAAGTGGTGTACAAGCACGACGGCGGGCCGTCGGAGATCGACCGCTTCGCCTTCACCGCCTCTGACCGCAGCAACCGGGGCTTCCTGGTGGCCCGGCAGCTGGAGACGGCCCCTGTCTTCTTCACAATTCAGGTAGATGAACTGGTTCATTGTGTGTTCAGAGGTTCTGTGGTTTGGCCTCTCAAATTGAAACCTGATTCACTAACCTCCTCCTCCCAAATTAGCTTAACATTCTGCTTACTGTTAGCCGAGTTTAATTACGGTAAGTCTAATAGTTATTTGAGTATTACTTAATTGTTTAATAACTATATGTTGTTATTAAAACAAATGGCAAAAAGTCTATTACCTGATGTTATGTAGGATGTTTGGGTGAGCATAGCTAATAGTTAAGTAATGTATAACTAGAGTTTGGGACCCTCATAGTAGGGGGGGGGGGTCTCCTCTGGGGGCAGAGACTTGTACCGCCCCCATGTGGTCGGGCGGAACATTACAGAGCTGGAAAAGCTCCATAGACTCTTTGCCATTTGTTTTAATAACAACATGTAGCTATTAAACAATGAAGAGATACTCAAATAATAGTGGGAAAGCCATTAACTTGTGCCAGTTAGACACATAGGTAACAATCAACAACCCTTACTTAAGTCTAGATACAATGGAGTCCAACAGTGACAATTCTTATCAAAAGACCTCAGGCGATCTTCAAAGAATTCAACAGTCAGGTAGCCAGTTAGCATAGCTAACTAGCTACCTGAGTTAGCATAGCTAACTAGCTCACAGTTAGCTATGCTAACTTGACTTGACTTGACAGAGGTTAATGCTGGTCTGTTCCAAGGCGTGTCCGCGTCTTTGGCTGGATGCTCTCAACCTGCATACGACGACCAAGCTTCTATTGAGACGCGGGTATCATTCCAGATCAAGCCTCTGGACGCGTCGCCTCCCGAGGTGGTGAAGCTGCTGCCCGTCTGGAAAGCCGAGACTCTGGCCGACGGCCGCCACGCCATCTTTGTGTCGTCCCGCGAGCTGAAGGCCCGCGACGGCCACAGCAGAGACGAGGAGCTGCGGTTCTGCGTCACGCGCGACCCCTTCTTCGGCTACCTTGAGAACATCACCACAGGTGACCACAGGTTGTGAAAAAGCCGCAGCGCAGCGTGCAGGGAAACCGTTACCCGTCGGCGTCTGTGCTTTTTGCAGGCAGCTTCCTGCCGCGCTGCTTCGCCCAGGCCGAGCTGAACAAGAGGACCATCGTCTACGTCATCAGTCCGGACAGCGAGTCCCTCTCCGACAGCCTGGAGTTCAGGGTGTCTGATCCTCTGGGCAACGCCGGGCCCCCTCACACGTAAGGCGTCCTGGACAACCTGTACTGTGCGTGACGCTGAATGAGCTGCCTCGCGTGTTCACCGGCCCGCACCTTCGCCTGCGCAGGCTGGAGTTCAGCTGGTCCAGCGTGGAGCTGTCGCAGGCCGCCTACTCTGCGTGTGAGGACGCGGCCACGGTCTCTCTGGGCCTCGTCCGCCGAGGAAACCTGGCACAGTCCTCGTATGTCACCATCAAGGTGTGAAAGACACGTCTGCTCTCAGAGCCCTCTCCTTCTACCACTCACCTGACTGTTAAACCCAAATGCTGCATGCTATTTTGATTACCAACTACAGTCTGTGACACACTTGTCCATTTTATAATCATAAATAGTGATGATAAACTAATTTGGTGTCACACCTTTCACAGAAATAAGTAACAACACACAATTAGCTCTGCTATATAACATTAATATATTCAGCTGTATTTATTCTCTTTTTCTTACCTGTTCCTGTGTGTCTCTACCCAGGTGAAGGAGGGGACCGCCACAGCCGGGAAAGATTTTCTCATCAGGCCTTCGTCTCTTGTTCAGTTCGATCCAGGTACACCCTCCCTCGGTGGAGAACGCTGGGAATTTGCATGCATAACTCGATTGGTCATTTGGTCGTGTTTCCTGTGACTTTGGAGGAATTTTGACATCCGCAACCAATGCATCATTTCACACTTTAACCTCATGGCTCCACATGACGCTAGTCGGTCCCGCTCTTGTAAACGTCAGTATGGCCATTAGGGCTGTGGCTTGAGAACGTGTTAACTTTAAGTGCAGTATGACTTAAAGTAAATGTTCTTGGAGAAACAAACACAAAAGTACTTGCAGGATTCTAATTTGTTCAACTTATTCTCACTCTATCACCAGCAAAGTGCTTCTCCCTCACACTTTGTGGAGGCCTTTAAAAGTGGTGGCAACTTTCACTCTTCATAACAAACCAGCAAAGCTTACTTCATGCCACCTCTCTTGCTGGATTAAATTCTGAGCTTGTTTGAGAGGTTGAAAGGTCCAGCTGGCAGTACTCCTGAAACCAGCCTTTTGAATGGTGGGGTTAGGCTCTAATATGCTAGAGTTTTGCTAGAGTTTACTCATAGTTTCGCCCTGTTCTCAGCCCAGTAAATGAAAAGAGTTGTTCCCCCACACCTTTGGATTGAGAAATGGTTTTTACACTGTACAGGAGCCCAGAGAACCCATCCATTCTGGAGTCCTTGGCACAGGACTGGGGACTCCTTGGTACCTGGACACCTTAGGTTGTAGATCCCTGATTGAGTTTATAGTCATATCAGCCGATCTGTTGCTGTATGTTCAGGATACTTAGGTGAAGAGAGGAGCTGAGCTGTCGGCCGACCAACAGGTGGTGGTGGGTGGAGATGCTAGACAGACCCGAGAGAGAATAGCGAGGGGTTTCTGGAAATCTGGGTCAGCTCATCACTGGGGAATTTTCTCCTCAGGGTGTCCCGGCTCGGCCTTAGAAATAAAGTGGGGTAGCTTAGACATGGACGACCGGCCCAAAGTAGAGTGGCTGCTCCTCTGGATCAAGAAGGGAGGGGGGGCTGAAGTGGTTAAGGCATCTGGCCAGGATGGTTTCCCAGGGAGATTGTATCTCTCGGCTTGCTTGGGAATGCCTTCGGAATGTCTGAGCTTCCCTTGCCTGAAACTGCTGCCCCCCTGACCAGAGCCCAGACTAAACGAACCGAGACGAGAGATTTACTTCAGACATGGGTAGCAAAACAAAGCCGCCTGGGGCCACCACTGCGAGTGTAGCAAAATAGCAGCCCCACGATTAGAACCCAGTTCTAGTGAATGGGACCCGTTTTCTTTTTTTGTAGGAGTATCGAAAAGAAGCTGGGACATTGAGATCCTTCCCGACGGCCTGGAGGAGGCCGAGGAGACGTTCGAAGTGCTGCTGGTCTCTCCGGAAGGAACGGTGCTCGGCAGCGTCAGTCAGGGCCGAGTCACCATCAGGGACTCAGGTAGGTGGAAGCGAGGGGGACGCCGATCCGCCCCTGCAGGGCTTCTCATGAGACGGTCCTAATGCCAACGATGCAGGCGCGTGCTGGCTGAGACACGACCAGGCGGCCCCCGTTCTGGGAGGCAAAGAGGTCCGGTCCGACGAGATCCCCCCGCACGGATCCATCCAAGTGGAGAGGCTGACCCCTGCCACCGAGCCGGAGATCTGGGCTCGCGGGGACGCCGTCGTCAGGCATCGAGGAGAGGTCCCGAGAAAGAAGTTCAGAGTGGTGAACAATGGAAAGTCGGTAAGCCGCGGGGGTTTTTGTTTTTGCTTTTTTTTCACCAGATTTACAAACTTTGCCTTTGTTATGTTATTATGTTATCGATTTTTTTTCTCTCTCTCTCTCTCTCTCTCTCTGTCAGATTGCGCCTTCATCGGTTTTTCAGAACGGGACAGACGTGGTCTACACGGTAAGCCGGCGACCCCCTTCGAGGAGCGCGTCCCCCGCGCCGCGTCTGTCCCTCTGAGCGTGTCCGCGTCTCTCTCCCCGACCCCAGTACCACGGCATCGCGCACATGCAAGTGGAGGACGAGGCCTCGGCGTCGAGGAAGGGCAGGAGGGCCGACGTGCGCGTGCTCAGCGGGGGGGCGGAGCCGCAGGCGTCGGCGTCCTCGACCGGGGCAGGATGGCGTCCCGGGACTGCCGTCTCCAACCCTGGCAAAACCGCACCCGGCAGAGGACGCGTGAGTACGGTCTCTGGACCTCTTCTGCGCCTGCCTCAGACAGGGTCGTGCAAAAGTCAGAAATGAATCAGACCGACTTGCACTTAGCTATGAATTTGAATCGAGGTAGCGAACGGGATGCAGAATTTGAAGTACACATTATTACACACTTCCGATAAGTATTGGACTGCGTCTTTCGGTGAATGCAGCCTCGAATTATTTGCGCAGATGGCGGCTGATCGCACTGTGGCCAAGCCCTGTGTGCCCGAGCTGATGGGACTGATGCACTTCAACCGGACGGCCAATCAGATCTTCCGCTGCAACGGCGTCTCCTGGAAGCCCTGGTCACCAACCAGCCAGGTACTCCAGCTTCAGCACGGCAACTCTGCTTTGAGAGTCGGAGGAAACAGATCTTCTCCTTCTTCTAAGTAGAGGAGGATAAAAATGATAGATACAATGTCTGTATAGGTCTGATATGTATGCATGCAAGATGACGGCGAGAGAAAGACTATTCTGATCCATCCATTATCTTATATGCTTCGCACCTATAGGTGTTATGGGGTCTATTGGTGCCTATCTCCAACAGCAATATTGTTGTATTTGTCCATTTTTTTTATTGCTGCCTACACAGAGAGATTAATGAACTTAGTTTTACTAGAAATCAATCAGAGTTGTACATGTTTTTTATTGTGATTGTGGACCTTTCGTAAAACTGCTCTCTCCCCCTTACAAAACTCTGCACTCTACACTGTACAACGAGGCTTTACATGAAATCTACCGCCATGTCCTGCCGTGCAACACAGATGGTGAGTGCTCAGGGGTGTCCTCGGGGCTGGACCTTTCACGGCGACCACTGTTACATCCTCGCCGCAGAACACAAGGTCTCGTGGAGCGCAGCCAACAGGATGTGCAGGGAGAGGTACGGAGATACCGTGTGCGTCAGACAATGAAGCTCTGAGGGAATGGGAGACAAAAAGCACGGGCGTTCAATCATGCTTCTGTTTATGTCTCATGTGTGAAAGTACTTAATACGGATAATGAGAATTCTAGAATACATAGTCTTACCTCTCGCCTTTTTGTGCAGTTATAAAGGCACTCTGGCGAGTGTTCTCTCTAAGACGGACATGGACTGGCTGTGGGACTTTGGACGGAGAAAGCCGTTTTGGATCGGTGGGTATCTTCTCCCCCAACCTGGATGACCTGTCGGCGTGGATTGCACTCTGAGTGAATTGCCGAGCGCAACACTGTGTCTCTGACCCCCTCGGTCTTCTCCTCCCCTCCCCAGGCCTGAACGACAGGGAGGGCAGAGGGCGCTGGGAGTGGGCGGGCGGCGAACCGGTCACGTACACCAACTGGAGGAAGACGCCCCCTCGGCCAAACACCAAGGCCGGCAAGAAGTGCGTGGCGGCGTGGAGGAAGGCCAAGTGGCACGTCAGGAACTGCAAGGCGAGCAGGGGTCACCCCTTTGTGTGTTCAGTGAGGACTTGAAAGGCCAGCGGGGACACTGTGAAGCAGTGAGGCCAGAGCGCTGTGCCACAGATGCTAGCGGACCGAGGCGGGACACTCGCATTCCAGCGACGCGATTTTCCCCGTCGGGATCAAAGGGGAATCTGCCGGGAACTGTTTCAGTGGTGAAGGCCTTTGTGGCAATGACCGTGTCTCAAACCAAAGACGTTCACACTGCATTTACTCTCATTAACCGCCAGAGGTGCGGTTCTGTGTAAGGTTGAACAAGTGTCATTTCTGAGCGAATCGAGGCTGGAATAGCAACAGGGGCATGTAACCACCAGGAGCAGGTTTGTAGTTAATGTCTGTTAATATTTTCCTTGGTTTCTGTGGGCATGTGGTGTTCGTTGTACAGAGGAGCGAGACCACTGTGAAAATAAGTGATGTATTATAATGCTCAGACCTGACTACTCGAGATAAGACAAATGTCTTAGGAAAATGTCAAAATTCTGAAAAATTCAGAGTTTTTGTTTTTAATCCTTTGAGAGTTGGGTTAATAAATCTCCGCATTTTATCAATCCTGGAGCAGCGGCACGTCTGTGTGAACATTTTGTGTCAAACTGCGAAAACACAAAAGCAGGAGGAGCTCATGAAAGGCCAGTGAAATCTGCTTTCACTTTGTTGAGTCCCGAATTAACATTGACACAAATCCGTGAGTTAACATGTTTCCGTGAAGCGACGGAGCACCCGAACCCTTAAATTCCTTACATGTTTCCTCAGCCTGGCATCGTATTGCCAAATGTGTAAAATTCCATGAAAAAAAGAACATTGAAATAGCTGTCAGTGAGCAGAGGTGCAACTGTTTTGGCACTGAATGATGTTGATGTTGCTCTGTTTCTTCTGAATGGGCGTTGTTGTCCCCTTTGCTAGAATTCAAACCAATCAGTGTAGCTGAGATCTTGGCCAGTGGGCCCTGCAAACCACAAGGTTAGGCAGCAATGTGATTATCCCTATCATGTGATCTGCAGCCCTGGAATGAAAGAGGGTCTTTTATACCCAGCTGTAAGCACATCTCAGACATATGCGGGCGCTGACAGCACACCGGACAGCCTCCAGCTCGGTAAGTCCAGCAGAAACACAGCTCGTGTGCCGCCGGTGCTTATAAACTGCATCTACATTTACATGCATGTCTTTCAAGATGTAGGAGACGCATGCACACATGTTGCCACTCAGTATTAAGAGCACCAGCGTGTTGTAGTGCTCGATACACCGATGATCAGTAACTTTCTGCCGAGGGCATTGTCGCTACTCATTTTCTACACAGTATCAGCAGGCGAGGGGTATGAAGGTGACTGATAATTATCGTTTTAGTGGGGCATTTTTTGTTGGAAGAAGCCATCGACATTTTGACTTTAATACCAGTGCCTCTTTGCTCTTTTAGAGGACGTAAAACACTGAAAGCCGTGCGGGAGTTCATTACATTGTGTCTTTGGTTTATTGTCAGGACTTCATTTTTGCTGCCGTTTACCATTTCTACCATCATTTTTCATCCATCACATATTTCTAATTTCCCTATTTCATTCATTCTCATGCAGTTTTGTGCTAGATGTATTTGCTTTGTCACCCACAGGGACAATTATAGGTTATTGAATGCGCTCTGAGACATTTTCTTTATTTCTGCCTGTTTGTTTTTGTGTCAAGTTAAGCAAATGCCATTCAATTAGATGCCACTTATCATGCTAATAACGACAAATATGATGCTTTTCTATGTTTCCCAAAGCCTTAAAAGTAGACTGAATCCAATAATTCTGAGATTTACAAGATTAAAATCGATACTAAGATCTTCATTTTGATATGCAGCGACTGTGAGCACTCAGGGAGAGAAAGAGACTGACAGAGAGACACACAGAAAGAGGCTTGTGGGCTTACGTTCGAACCACAGTCTAGGGGAACCTCCAAGGCAAGACAGCACATGGACTAGGAAAGAGGTCATGTCAGTAACGATACATGAATGGGTGAGAAAGGAGGAGGAGAGAAGGGAGGTCAGTTTGCAAAGGGAACTCCCCTGGCAAAAATATGCCTATTTTAAGGAAAGGGGAAATTTGAGCGAGAACAACAGTGGCCTCACAGAGCAAAGAGATCAAGGCTCTTCAGAGTGGCAGTTGATAATGAGGAAATGCGACCATGCACTGCTGAGAATTAGCACGCATTAGGAGATGGAACGTACATCCATGTTGCGATGTTATTTAGAACTGGATGAAAAGCGTGCTTAATGTGACACCTGACTGAGGAGTAAGGTGCACTGTGTACGCCTGCAATGACGAGGTACATGCATTCTCGTGCTGGAGTGTGTTGGTATTTTCATTCACAGTGATGTTGGCTACGGGATATTGCACACACGCGTTCTTTGTTTTTCTATTAAATCAATGTTATCAGATTCTGCATTGTGGCCACTGAAAACATTGATGAAGTCAGTTGCAAGGCACCAAATGGAATTTCAGCTCGGAGTCAGCCCACCACGTTGACTTTAGATTGATTTGTGTTATGTCTGGAATGGTGTTAGCCATCACAGATATTTTCATTCAAGCTGATGTTGGCTTTGGGATATTACGTACATGCAAGCTTGTAATGATGTCACATGTGTAGTTCAAAACACACGGGTGGTGATTACAGCGTTCCCTGACCGGGAATCGAACCCGGGCCGCGGCGGTGAGAGCGCCGAATCCTAGCCACTAGACCATCAGGGATAGCCTGGCTTCCAACCGAACAGTCAAAACGGTCAAAGGTACATATATTATAAGCAGTTTAAGGTGAAGAAAAAGCACAATAATTGATTTCAGCTCAAATTCTTACCTCACTTTAGTGGACACCGCTTTGTTTATCCATGAAATCACCCAATCAGTACAGCCAGATTCCAGATTGCGGCCACTGAAAGCACTCACAAACATTGATAAAGTCATTTGTAAGCCTTCTTCTGTGTGGCACCAATTGGAGTTTCAGCTCACTATAAACCCACCACGTTGACTTTGGATGACACGTTTTGGTAGACATTTGATCGATTTCTGTTGCGTCTGGAATGGAGTTAGGCATTCCGGATATTTTCATTCAAGCTGATGTTGGCTTTGGGATATCACGGACACGCGAGCTTGTAATGATGTCACATGTAGTTCAAAAACACACGGGTGTTGGTTACAGCATTCCCTGACCGGGAATCGAACCCGGGCCGCGGCGGTGAGAGCGCCGAATCCTAGCCACTAGACCATCAGGGAGAGCCTGACCTCTGACCCGACAGTCAAAACGGGCAAAGGTAGATATATTATCTGAAGTTTAAGGTGAAGAAAAAGCACCATCATTGATTTCGGCTCAAATTTTTACCTCGCTTTAGTGGACACCTCTTTGTTTATCCATGAAATCACCAAATCAATACGACCGGATTCCAGATTGTGGCCACTGAAAGCACTCAAAAGCATTGATAAAGTCATTTGTAGGCCTTCTTCTGTGCGGCACCAATTGGAATTTCAGCTCACAGTAAGCCCACCACGTTGACTTTGGATGACACGTTTTGGTAAACATTTGATCCATTTCGGTTATGTCTGGAATGGTGTTAGCCATCACAGATATTTTCATTCAAGCTGATGTTGGCTTTGGGATATTACGTACATGCAAGCTTGTAATGATGTCACATGTGTAGTTCAAAACACACGGGTGGTGATTACAGCGTTCCCTGACCGGGAATCGAACCCGGGCCGCGGCGGTGAGAGCGCCGAATCCTAGCCACTAGACCATCAGGGATAGCCTGGCTTCCAACCGAACAGTCAAAACGGTCAAAGGTACATATATTATAAGCAGTTTAAGGTGAAGAAAAAGCACAATAATTGATTTCAGCTCAAATTCTTACCTCACTTTAGTGGACACCGCTTTGTTTATCCATGAAATCACCCAATCAGTACAGCCAGATTCCAGATTGCGGCCACTGAAAGCACTCACAAACATTGACAAAGTCATTTGTAAGCCTTCTTCTGTGTGGCACCAATTGGAGTTTCAGCTCACTATAAACCCACCACGTTGACTTTGGATGACACGTTTTGGTAGACATTTGATCGATTTCTGTTACGTCTGGAATGGTGTTAGGCATTCCGGATATTTTCATTCAAGCTGATGTTGGCTTTGGGATATCACGGACACGTGAGCTTGTAATGATGTCAAATGTAGTTCAAAAACACACGGGTGTTGGTTACAGCATTCCCTGACCGGGAATCGAACCCGGGCCGCGGCGGTGAGAGCGCCGAATCCTAGCCACTAGACCATCAGGGAGAGCCTGACCTCTTACCCGACAGTCAAAACGGGCAAAGGTAGATATATTATCTGAAGTTTAAGGTGAAGAAAAAGCACCATCATTGATTTCGGCTCAAATTTTTACCTCGCTTTAGTGGACACCTCTTTGTTTATCCATGAAATCACCAAATCAATACGACCGGATTCCAGATTGTGGCCACTGAAAGCACTCAAAAGCATTGATAAAGTCATTTGTAGGCCTTCTTCTGTGCGGCACCAATTGGAGTTTCAGCTCACAGTAAGCCCACCACGTTGACTTTGGATGACACGTTTTGGTAAACATTTGATCCATTTCGGTTATGTCTGGAATGGTGTTAGCCATCACAGATATTTTCATTCAAGCTGATGTTGGCTTTGGGATATTACGTACATGCAAGCTTGTAATGATGTCACATGCGTAGTTCAAAACACACGGGTGTTGGTTACAGCATTCCCTGACCGGGAATCGAACCCGGGCCGCGGCGGTGAGAGCGCCGAATCCTAGCCACTAGACCATCAGGGATAGCCTGGCTTCCAACCGAACAGTCAAAATGGTCAAAGGTACATATATTATAAGCAGTTTAAGGTGAAGAAAAAGCACAATAATTGATTTCAGCTCAAATTCTTACCTCACTTTAGTGGACACCGCTTTGTTTATCCATGAAATCACCCAATCAGTACAGCCAGTTTCCAGATTGTGGCCACTGAAAGCACTCACAAACATTGACAAAGTCATTTGTAAGCCTTCTTCTGTGTGGCACCAATTGGAGTTTCAGCTCACTATAAACCCACCACGTTGACTTTGGATGACACGTTTTGGTAGACATTTGATCGATTTCTGTTACGTCTGGAATGGTGTTTGGCATTCCGGATATTTTCATTCAAGCTGATGTTGGCTTTGGGATATCACGGACACGTGAGCTTGTAATGATGTCAAATGTAGTTCAAAAACACACGAGTGTTGGTTACAGCATTCCCTGACCGGGAATCGAACCCGGGCCGCGGCGGTGAGAGCGCCGAATCCTAGCCACTAGACCATCAGGGAGAGCCTGACCTCTGACCCGACAGTCAAAACGGTCAAAGGTACATATATTATCTGAAGTTTAAGGTGAAGAAAAGGCACCATAATTGATTTCGGCTCAAATTTTTACCTCACTTTAGTGGACACCTCTTTGTTTATCCATGAAATCACCAAATCAATACGACCGGATTCCAGATTGTGGCCACTGAAAGCACTCAAAAGCATTGATAAAGTCATTTGTAAGCCTTCTTCTGTGCGGCACCAATTGGAATTTCAGCTCACAGTAAGCCCACCACGTTGACTTTGGATGACACGTTTTGGTAGACATTTGATCGATTTCTGTTACGTCTGGAATGGTGTTAGGCATTCCGGATATTTTCATTCAAGCTGATGTTGGCTTTGGGATATCACGGACACGTGAGCTTGTAATGATGTCAAATGTAGTTCAGAAACACACGGGTGTTGGTTACAGCATTCCCTGACCGGGAATCGAACCCGGGCCGCGGCGGTGAGAGCGCCGAATCCTAGCCACTAGACCATCAGGGAGAGCCTGACCTCTCACCCGACAGTCAAAACGGTCAAAGGTACATATATTATCTGAAGTTTAAGGTGAAGAAAAGGCACCATAATTGATTTCGGCTCAAATTTTTACCTCACTTTAGTGGACACCTCTTTGTTTATCCATGAAATCACCAAATCAATACGACCGGATTCCAGATTGTGGCCACTGAAAGCACTCAAAAGCATTGATAAAGTCATTTGTAAGCCTTCTTCTGTGCGGCACCAATTGGAATTTCAGCTCACAGTAAGCCCACCACGTTGACTTTGGATGACACGTTTTGGTAAACATTTGATCCATTTCTGTTACGTCTGGAATGGTGTTTGGCATTCCGGATATTTTCATTCAAGCTGATGTTGGCTTTGGGATATCACGGACACGTGAGCTTGTAATGATGTCAAATGTAGTTCAAAAACACACGAGTGTTGGTTACAGCATTCCCTGACCGGGAATCGAACCCGGGCCGCGGCGGTGAGAGCGCCGAATCCTAGCCACTAGACCATCAGGGAGAGCCTGACCTCTGACCCGACAGTCAAAACGGTCAAAGGTACATATATTATCTGAAGTTTAAGGTGAAGAAAAGGCACCATAATTGATTTCGGCTCAAATTTTTACCTCACTTTAGTGGACACCTCTTTGTTTATCCATGAAATCACCAAATCAATACGACCGGATTCCAGATTGTGGCCACTGAAAGCACTCAAAAGCATTGATAAAGTCATTTGTAAGCCTTCTTCTGTGCGGCACCAATTGGAATTTCAGCTCACAGTAAGCCCACCACGTTGACTTTGGATGACACGTTTTGGTAGACATTTGATCGATTTCTGTTACGTCTGGAATGGTGTTAGGCATTCCGGATATTTTCATTCAAGCTGATGTTGGCTTTGGGATATCACGGACACGTGAGCTTGTAATGATGTCAAATGTAGTTCAGAAACACACGGGTGTTGGTTACAGCATTCCCTGACCGGGAATCGACCCCGGGCCGCGGCGGTGAGAGCGCCGAATCCTAGCCACTAGACCATCAGGGAGAGCCTGACCTCTCACCCGACAGTCAAAACGGTCAAAGGTACATATATTATCTGAAGTTTAAGGTGAAGAAAAGGCACCATAATTGATTTCGGCTCAAATTTTTACCTCACTTTAGTGGACACCTCTTTGTTTATCCATGAAATCACCAAATCAATACGACCGGATTCCAGATTGTGGCCACTGAAAGCACTCAAAAGCATTGATAAAGTCATTTGTAAGCCTTCTTCTGTGCGGCACCAATTGGAATTTCAGCTCACAGTAAGCCCACCACGTTGACTTTGGATGACACGTTTTGGTAAACATTTGATCCATTTCTGTTATGTCTGGAATGGTGTTTGCCATCACAGATATTTTCATTCAAGCTGATGTTGGCTTTGGGATATTACGTACATGCAAGCTTGTAATGATGTCACATGCGTAGTTCAAAACACACGGGTGGTGATTACAGCGTTCCCTGACCGGGAATCGAACCCGGGCCGCGGCGGTGAGAGCGCCGAATCCTAGCCACTAGACCAGGGGTGGGCAACTATTTTCTCCATGGGGCCACATGAGACACGGAACATATTTTGGAGGGCCGGTCCAAAAGGTTGAACTCAATTCTCAAATATAAATTGTATTTCTTTATAAAAAGGCAGTAAATAGCGTTGTTTAAACAACTTGTAAGAGTATATGTTATAATTAAGCAATGAAAAATTGAGATTACAAAAAATGTCATTTATTCAATTAAATTTCTCAAAACAATGGTAAAATAAATGTTAACGTTTTACCATTTGTGTGCATATTAATGAACACTTGATAGATACACAATATATTAATGAACACTTGATACACTCTAATACACATATTAATGAACATTTGGTAGAACACAATATATTAATGAACACTTGATACACACTAATACACATATTAATACATTTGGTAGATACACAATATATTCACATTCACTCTAAAACACATTTTGAGTTTAATATACTGTTGAAAAGTTGTGTGAAGGTTCTTAGCATCCTAAAAACATCACAATATTGTTTTTGTGCTCATTAAGAAAGATACATCATATTGAACTGTCTCTGAACATCACTGAACTGTGATTTTGAGAAAAAGGCAAAGAAAGTGTCCCAGTTCACTGCTAGTCGGTGCCTTACATGTCTACATTTGTGGATTTTGTGAACTTCATCATTGAAAATGTTTGTTCACATATATAGGTAGAGCCAAAGAGAACCAACATCTTCTGAGCATGTCTCCTCATGTTTGGAAAGTTCTTCTCCTTGAGAGAAGAGTAAAAATCCAGCAGAGATACAGACTTGAATTTCTCTGCCAGTCCTGCATCAGACTGCAGGTCAATGAGTTCCAGCTGAACATCACTGGCGGCATTATCCACACTGCAGGTGAAGGGAGAGGCAATCATCTGCATTTCATCCTCGATTGATCTGAGATCTTCGAATCTCCTTGAAAACTCACCATGCAATTCTCCTAACATGGAGGAGTACCTGCTGAGTCGATTAGCTGATGGTGTGACTTCTTTCAGGGTTTGCATGCGAGTCAGAGTGTTGCTCTCGAGTTGGCTTGAAAGAAACTGCATCTTTCTCACGAAAGCCTTCACCAGGCTGTGCATTTCATGAACAAAAAGGCCCTTGCTTTGCAGTTTGGTGTTCAGTTCATTAATCAGTGCAGTCACATCAACAGCAAATGCAAAATCTGCCACCCAGTCCTCATCTGACAGCTCTGGGATGTCTTTGCCTTTCTTCTCACAAAACTCTCAAATCTCTGCTTTCAGGTCCCAAACTCTTTTTAGCACTTTGCCCAGGCTGAGCCATCTGACAGATGTGTGGTAGCGGATGTCCCTATGCTCAGTCTCATGCTCCTCCAAAAGTGCGACAAACTGTCTGTGATTCAGTGCACGTGACCGATTGAAGTTTACTATTTTAGTAACAACATCAATAACATGGTTAATTTTTAGCACTGACTTGCGCAACACATGTTGGTGTATAATACAATGCAGAAATACCAATTTCTGATCTGCATCGATTTCAGTCACTTTGTCCTGCATACGTTTCAAAATTCCAACATTTTTCCCTGTAAGATTTGGACAGCCGTCAGTTGTGACACCTGCCAGTCTGACCCATTTCAGTCCCAGCCTGTCCCATTTCAGTCCCAGTCTGTCCCATTTCAGTCCCAGTCTGTCCATGCACGCATTTACCTCCGTGAACAGGTCGCTCCCCGTCGTCGTCCCTTTCATCGACTGCACTGCTGCCAGCTCTTCCATGATCTTGAAGTCCTGCGTTATCCCGCGGACAAATACGAGTAACTGGGCTGTGCCGCGGACATCACAACTCTCGTCCAAAGCCAAGGAGAAAAAGTCAAAACTTGCCACATCACGTTGCAGCTGAAGCTCCAGGTTTTGCGCAATGTCCTCAATCCCTCTAGTCACGGTTCGCCTGGAAAGCGGGACTTGCTCAAAAGCTTCTTTTTTTTCAGGACATATTAGTGCTGCAGAGTCCACCGAGCACTCTGACGAACTCACCCTCCGAGAATGGCTTGCTGTTTTTAGCGATTTTGTGGGATATAACAAAACTGGTCTTGGTTGCTGCATCCCTGGATGTTTGAAGCTTGGTAGAAAAGCCTTGCTGCTTTTGCAGTTTAGCTAGCAAAGCTTCCGATGTCCGCGTCTTTTCGGCTTCAGTCAAGTTTTTGTATTTTTCCACGTGTTTCGTCTCGTAATGCCGGCTCAAGTTGTAGTCGTCCTTAAACACGGCGATCTGCTCCCCTCAAACCAAGCACATGGCTTTACCTCTGACTTCAGAGGTATAAATACTTAGCAGTCCATTTTTTGTTGAAAATCCTGCATTCGGCATCTACCTTTCTTTTTTTAGCAGCGGACATTTTTGAGCCTTAAAGTTGTCTGATGTTCTGATCCTCAGACCTCGTCCCGCTGCTCGTATCAATGATCCAATCATGTGCAGTCTTGATATACATATTGCGTCATTACGTACGTGAATGAGAACCAACTTCAAAATAAAAGCAATGCAGTTTTAGTTCATGCATGAGGTAAAATTAGAAAATGTGTCTATTTTGTAATTTTGTAATTTGTAATTCCCAATTAACCTTACACGGGCCGGTCAGAGGCAACCAAAGGGCCGTATGCGGCCCGGGGGCCGTACAATGCCCAGGTCTGCACTAGACCATCAGGGATAGCCTGGCTTCCAACCGAACAGTCAGAACGGTCAAAGGTACATATATTACAAGCAGTTTAAGGTGAAGAAAAAGCACAATAATTGATTTCAGCTCAAATTCTTACCTCACTTTAGTGGACACCGCTTTGTTTATCCATGAAATCACCCAATCAGTACAGCCAGTTTCCAGATTGTGGCCACTGAAAGCACTCACAAACATTGACAAAGTCATTTGTAAGCCTTCTTCTGTGTGGCACCAATTGGAGTTTCAGCTCACTATAAACCCACCACGTTGACTTTGGATGACACGTTTTGGTAGACATTTGATCGATTTCTGTTACGTCTGGAATGGTGTTAGGCATTCCGGATATTTTCATTCAAGCTGATGTTGGCTTTGGGATATCACGGACACGTGAGCTTGTAATGATGTCAAATGTAGTTCAAAAACACACGGGTGTTGGTTACAGCATTCCCTGACCGGGAATCGAACCCGGGCCGCGGCGGTGAGAGCGCCGAATCCTAGCCACTAGACCATCAGGGAGAGCCTGACCTCTGACCCGACAGTCAAAACGGTCAAAGGTACATATATTATCTGAAGTTTAAGGTGAAGAAAAGGCACCATAATTGATTTCGGCTCAAATTTTTACCTCACTTTAGTGGACACCTCTTTGTTTATCCATGAAATCACCAAATCAATACGACCGGATTCCAGATTGTGGCCACTGAAAGCACTCAAAAGCATTGATAAAGTCATTTGTAAGCCTTCTTCTGTGCGGCACCAATTGGAATTTCAGCTCACAGTAAGCCCACCACGTTGACTTTGGATGACACGTTTTGGTCAACATTTGATCCATTTCTGTTATGTCTGGAATGGTGTTTGCCATCACAGATATTTTCATTCAAGCTGATGTTGGCTTTGGGATATCATGGACACGTGAGCTTGTAATGATGTCAAATGTAGTTCAAAAACACACGGGTGTTGGTTACAGCATTCCCTGACCGGGAATCGAACCCGGGCCGCGGCGGTGAGAGCGCCGAATCCTAGCCACTAGACCATCAGGGATAGCCTGGCTTCCAACCAAACAGTCAAAACGGTCAAAGGTACATATATTATAAGCAGTTTAAGGTGAAGAAAAAGCACAATAATTGATTTCAGCTCAAATTTTTACCTCACTTTAGTGGACACCGCTTTGTTTATCCATGAAATCACCAAATCAGTACAGCCAGTTTCCAGATTGTGGCCACTGAAAGCACTCACAAACATTGACAAAGTCATTTGTAAGCCTTCTTCTGTGTGGCACCAATTGGAGTTTCAGCTCACTATAAACCCACCACGTTGACTTTGGATGACACGTTTTGGTAGACATTTGATCGATTTCTGTTACGTCTGGAATGGTGTTAGGCATTCCGGATATTTTCATTCAAGCTGATGTTGGCTTTGGGATATCACGGACACGTGAGCTTGTAATGATGTCAAATGTAGTTCAAAAACACACGGGTGTTGGTTACAGCATTCCCTGACCGGGTATCGAACCCTGGCCGCGGCGGTGAGAGCGCCGAATCCTAGCCACTAGACCATCAGGGAGAGCCTGACCTCTAACCCGACAGTCAAAACGGTCAAAGGTACATATATTATCTGAAGTTTAAGGTGAAGAAAAGGCACCATAATTGATTTCGGCTCAAATTTTTACCTCACTTTAGTGGACACCTCTTTGTTTATCCATGAAATCACCAAATCAATACGACCGGATTCCAGATTGTGGCCACTGAAAGCACTCAAAAGCATTGATAAAGTCATTTGTAAGCCTTCTTCTGTGCGGCACCAATTGGAATTTCAGCTCACAGTAAGCCCACCACGTTGACTTTGGATGACACGTTTTGGTCAACATTTGATCCATTTCTGTTATGTCTGGAATGGTGTTTGCCATCACAGATATTTTCATTCAAGCTGATGTTGGCTTTGGGATATCATGGACACGTGAGCTTGTAATGATGTCAAATGTAGTTCAAAAACACACGGGTGTTGGTTACAGCATTCCCTGACCGGGAATCGAACCCGGGCCGCGGCGGTGAGAGCGCCGAATCCTAGCCACTAGACCATCAGGGATAGCCTGGCTTCCAACCAAACAGTCAAAACGGTCAAAGGTACATATATTATAAGCAGTTTAAGGTGAAGAAAAAGCACAATAATTGATTTCAGCTCAAATTTTTACCTCACTTTAGTGGACACCGCTTTGTTTATCCATGAAATCACCAAATCAGTACAGCCAGTTTCCAGATTGTGGCCACTGAAAGCACTCACAAACATTGACAAAGTCATTTGTAAGCCTTCTTCTGTGTGGCACCAATTGGAGTTTCAGCTCACTATAAACCCACCACGTTGACTTTGGATGACACGTTTTGGTAGACATTTGATCGATTTCTGTTACGTCTGGAATGGTGTTAGGCATTCCGGATATTTTCATTCAAGCTGATGTTGGCTTTGGGATATCACGGACACGTGAGCTTGTAATGATGTCAAATGTAGTTCAAAAACACACGGGTGTTGGTTACAGCATTCCCTGACCGGGTATCGAACCCTGGCCGCGGCGGTGAGAGCGCCGAATCCTAGCCACTAGACCATCAGGGAGAGCCTGACCTCTAACCCGACAGTCAAAACGGTCAAAGGTACATATATTATCTGAAGTTTAAGGTGAAGAAAAGGCACCATAATTGATTTCGGCTCAAATTTTTACCTCACTTTAGTGGACACCTCTTTGTTTATCCATGAAATCACCAAATCAATACGACCGGATTCCAGATTGTGGCCACTGAAAGCACTCAAAAGCATTGATAAAGTCATTTGTAAGCCTTCTTCTGTGCGGCACCAATTGGAATTTCAGCTCACAGTTAGCCCACCACGTTGACTTTGGATGACACGTTTTGGTAGACATTTGATCGATTTCTGTTACGTCTGGAATGGTGTTTGGCATTCCGGATATTTTCATTCAAGCTGATGTTGGCTTTGGGATATCACGGACACGTGAGCTTGTAATGATGTCAAATGTAGTTCAAAAACACACGGGTGTTGGTTACAGCATTCCCTGACCGGGAATCGAACCCGGGCCGCGGCGGTGAGAGCGCCGAATCCTAGCCACTAGACCATCAGGGATAGCCTGGCTTCCAACCAAACAGTCAAAACGGTCAAAGGTACATATATTATAAGCAGTTTAAGGTGAAGAAAAAGCACAATAATTGATTTCAGCTCAAATTCTTACCTCACTTTAGTGGACACCGCTTTGTTTATCCATGAAATCACCCAATCAGTACAGCCAGTTTCCAGATTGTGGCCACTGAAAGCACTCACAAACATTGACAAAGTCATTTGTAAGCCTTCTTCTGTGTGGCACCAATTGGAGTTTCAGCTCACTATAAACCCACCACGTTGACTTTGGATGACACGTTTTGGTAGACATTTGATCGATTTCTGTTACGTCTGGAATGGTGTTTGGCATTCCGCATATTTTCATTCAAGCTGATGTTGGCTTTGGGATATTACGTACATGCAAGCTTGTAATGATGTCACATGCGTAGTTCAAAACACACGGGTGTTGGTTACAGCATTCCCTGACCGGGAATCGAACCCGGGCCGCGGCGGTGAGAGCGCCGAATCCTAGCCACTAGACCATCAGGGATAGCCTGGCTTCCAACCGAACAGTCAAAACGGTCAAAGGTACATATATTATAAGCAGTTTAAGGTGAAGAAAAAGCACAATAATTGATTTCAGCTCAAATTCTTACCTCACTTTAGTGGACACCGCTTTGTTTATCCATGAAATCACCCAATCAGTACAGCCAGTTTCCAGATTGTGGCCACTGAAAGCACTCACAAACATTGACAGTCATTTGTAAGCCTTCTTCTGTGTGGCACCAATTGGAGTTTCAGCTCACTATAAACCCACCACGTTGACTTTGGATGACACGTTTTGGTAGACATTTGATCGATTTCTGTTACGTCTGGAATGGTGTTTGGCATTCCGGATATTTTCATTCAAGCTGATGTTGGCTTTGGGATATCACGGACACGTGAGCTTGTAATGATGTCAAATGTAGTTCAAAAACACACGGGTGTTGGTTACAGCATTCCCTGACCGGGAATCGAACCCCGGCCGCGGCGGTGAGAGCGCCGAATCCTAGCCACTAGACCATCAGGGAGAGCCTGACCTCTGCCCCGACAGTCAAAACGGTCAAAGGTACATATATTATCTGAAGTTTAAGGTGAAGAAAAGGCACCATAATTGATTTCGGCTCAAATTTTTACCTCACTTTAGTGGACACCTCTTTGTTTATCCATGAAATCACCAAATCAATACGACCGGATTCCAGATTGTGGCCACTGAAAGCACTCAAAAGCATTGATAAAGTCATTTGTAAGCCTTCTTCTGTGTGGCACCAATTGGAGTTTCAGCTCACTATAAACCCACCACGTTGACTTTGGATGACACGTTTTGGTAGACATTTGATCGATTTCTGTTACGTCTGGAATGGAGTTAGGCATTCCGGATATTTTCATTCAAGCTGATGTTGGCTTTGGGATATCATGGACACGTGAGCTTGTAATGATGTCAAATGTAGTTCAAAAACACACGGGTGTTGGTTACAGCATTCCCTGACCGGGAATCGAACCCGGGCCGCGGCTGTGAGAGCGCCGAATCTTAGCCACTAGACCATCAGGGATAGCCTGGCTTCCAACCAAACAGTCAAAACGGTCAAAGGTACATATATTATCTGAAGTTTAAGGTGAAGAAAAGGCACCATAATTGATTTCGGCTCAAATTTTTACCTCACTTTAGTGGACACCTCTTTGTTTATCCATGAAATCACCAAATCAATACGACCGGATTCCAGATTGTGGCCACTGAAAGCACTCAAAAGCATTGATAAAGTCATTTGTAAGCCTTCTTCTGTGCGGCACCAATTGGAATTTCAGCTCACAGTAAGCCCACCACGTTGACTTTGGATGACACGTTTTGGTCAACATTTGATCCATTTCTGTTATGTCTGGAATGGTGTTTGCCATCACAGATATTTTCATTCAAGCTGATGTTGGCTTTGGGATATTACGTACATGCAAGCTTGTAATGATGTCACATGCGTAGTTCAAAACACACGGGTGTTGGTTACAGCATTCCCTGACCGGGAATCGAACCCGGGCCGCGGCGGTGAGAGCACCGAATCCTAGCCACTAGACCATCAGGGATAGCCTGGCTTCCAACCGAACAGTCAAAACGGTCAAAGGTACATATATTATAAGCAGTTTAAGGTGAAGAAAAAGCACAATAATTGATTTCAGCTCAAATTCTTACCTCACTTTAGTGGACACCGCTTTGTTTATCCATGAAATCACCCAATCAGTACAGCCAGTTTCCAGATTGTGGCCACTGAAAGCACTCACAAACATTGACAAAGTCATTTGTAAGCCTTCTTCTGTGTGGCACCAATTGGAGTTTCAGCTCACTATAAACCCACCACGTTGACTTTGGATGACACGTTTTGGTAGACATTTGATCGATTTCTGTTACGTCTGGAATGGTGTTTGGCATTCCGGATATTTTCATTCAAGCTGATGTTGGCTTTGGGATATCACGGACACGTGAGCTTGTAATGATGTCAAATGTAGTTCAAAAACACACGGGTGTTGGTTACAGCATTCCCTGACCGGGAATCGAACCCGGGCCGCGGCGGTGAGAGCCCCGAATCCTAGCCACTAGACCATCAGGGATAGCCTGGCTTCCAACCGAACAGTCAAAACGGTCAAAGGTACATATATTATAAGCAGTTTAAGGTGAAGAAAAAGCACAATAATTGATTTCAGCTCAAATTTTTACCTCACTTTAGTGGACACCGCTTTGTTTATCCATGAAATCACCAAATCAGTACAGCCAGTTTCCAGATTGTGGCCACTGAAAGCACTCACAAACATTGACAAAGTCATTTGTAAGCCTTCTTCTGTGTGGCACCAATTGGAGTTTCAGCTCACTATAAACCCACCACGTTGACTTTGGATGACACGTTTTGGTAGACATTTGATCGATTTCTGTTACGTCTGGAATGGTGTTAGGCATTCCGGATATTTTCATTCAAGCTGATGTTGGCTTTGGGATATCACGGACACGTGAGCTTGTAATGATGTCAAATGTAGTTCAAAAACACACGGGTGTTGGTTACAGCATTCCCTGACCGGGAATCGAACCCGGGCCGCGGCGGTGAGAGCGCCGAATCCTAGCCACTAGACCATCAGGGAGAGCCTGACCTCTAACCCGACAGTCAAAACGGTCAAAGGTACATATATTATCTGAAGTTTAAGGTGAAGAAAAGGCACCATAATTGATTTCGGCTCAAATTTTTACCTCACTTTAGTGGACACCTCTTTGTTTATCCATGAAATCACCAAATCAATACGACCGGATTCCAGATTGTGGCCACTGAAAGCACTCAAAAGCATTGATAAAGTCATTTGTAAGCCTTCTTCTGTGCGGCACCAATTGGAATTTCAGCTCACAGTAAGCCCACCACGTTGACTTTGGATGACACGTTTTGGTCAACATTTGATCCATTTCTGTTATGTCTGGAATGGTGTTTGCCATCACAGATATTTTCATTCAAGCTGATGTTGGCTTTGGGATATTACGTATATGCAAGCTTGTAATGATGTCACATGCGTAGTTCAAAACACACGGGTGTTGGTTACAGCATTCCCTGACCGGGAATCGAACCCGGGCCGCGGCGGTGAGAGCGCCGAATCCTAGCCACTAGACCATCAGGGATAGCCTGGCTTCCAACCGAACAGTCAAAACGGTCAAAGGTACATATATTATCTGAAGTTTAAGTTGAAGAAAAGGCACCATAATTGATTTCGGCTCAAATTCTTACCTCACTTTAGTGGACACCGCTTTGTTTATCCATGAAATCACCCAATCAGTACAGCCAGTTTCCAGATTGTGGCCACTGAAAGCACTCACAAACATTGACAGTCATTTGTAAGCCTTCTTCTGTGTGGCACCAATTGGAGTTTCAGCTCACTATAAACCCACCACGTTGACTTTGGATGACACGTTTTGGTAGACATTTGATCGATTTCTGTTACGTCTGGAATGGTGTTTGGCATTCCGGATATTTTCATTCAAGCTGATGTTGGCTTTGGGATATCACGGACACGTGAGCTTGTAATGATGTCAAATGTAGTTCAAAAACACACGGGTGTTGGTTACAGCATTCCCTGACCGGGAATCGAACCCGGGCCGCGGCTGTGAGAGCGCCGAATCTTAGCCACTAGACCATCAGGGATAGCCTGGCTTCCAACCAAACAGTCAAAACGGTCAAAGGTACATATATTATCTGAAGTTTAAGGTGAAGAAAAGGCACCATAATTGATTTCGGCTCAAATTTTTACCTCACTTTAGTGGACACCTCTTTGTTTATCCATGAAATCACCAAATCAATACGACCGGATTCCAGATTGTGGCCACTGAAAGCACTCAAAAGCATTGATAAAGTCATTTGTAAGCCTTCTTCTGTGCGGCACCAATTGGAATTTCAGCTCACAGTAAGCCCACCACGTTGACTTTGGATGACACGTTTTGGTCAACATTTGATCCATTTCTGTTATGTCTGGAATGGTGTTTGCCATCACAGATATTTTCATTCAAGCTGATGTTGGCTTTGGGATATTACGTACATGCAAGCTTGTAATGATGTCACATGCGTAGTTCAAAACACACGGGTGTTGGTTACAGCATTCCCTGACCGGGAATCGAACCCGGGCCGCGGCGGTGAGAGCACCGAATCCTAGCCACTAGACCATCAGGGATAGCCTGGCTTCCAACCGAACAGTCAAAACGGTCAAAGGTACATATATTATAAGCAGTTTAAGGTGAAGAAAAAGCACAATAATTGATTTCAGCTCAAATTCTTACCTCACTTTAGTGGACACCGCTTTGTTTATCCATGAAATCACCCAATCAGTACAGCCAGTTTCCAGATTGTGGCCACTGAAAGCACTCACAAACATTGACAAAGTCATTTGTAAGCCTTCTTCTGTGTGGCACCAATTGGAGTTTCAGCTCACTATAAACCCACCACGTTGACTTTGGATGACACGTTTTGGTAGACATTTGATCGATTTCTGTTACGTCTGGAATGGTGTTTGGCATTCCGGATATTTTCATTCAAGCTGATGTTGGCTTTGGGATATCACGGACACGTGAGCTTGTAATGATGTCAAATGTAGTTCAAAAACACACGGGTGTTGGTTACAGCATTCCCTGACCGGGAATCGAACCCGGGCCGCGGCGGTGAGAGCCCCGAATCCTAGCCACTAGACCATCAGGGATAGCCTGGCTTCCAACCGAACAGTCAAAACGGTCAAAGGTACATATATTATAAGCAGTTTAAGGTGAAGAAAAAGCACAATAATTGATTTCAGCTCAAATTTTTACCTCACTTTAGTGGACACCGCTTTGTTTATCCATGAAATCACCCAATCAGTACAGCCAGTTTCCAGATTGTGGCCACTGAAAGCACTCACAAACATTGACAAAGTCATTTGTAAGCCTTCTTCTGTGTGGCACCAATTGGAGTTTCAGCTCACTATAAACCCACCACGTTGACTTTGGATGACACGTTTTGGTAGACATTTGATCGATTTCTGTTACGTCTGGAATGGTGTTTGGCATTCCGGATATTTTCATTCAAGCTGATGTTGGCTTTGGGATATCACGGACACGTGAGCTTGTAATGATGTCAAATGTAGTTCAAAAACACACGGGTGTTGGTTACAGCATTCCCTGACCGGGAATCGAACCCCGGCCGCGGCGGTGAGAGCGCCGAATCCTAGCCACTAGACCATCAGGGATAGCCTGACCTCTGCCCCGACAGTCAAAACGGTCAAAGGTACATATATTATCTGAAGTTTAAGGTGAAGAAAAGGCACCATAATTGATTTCGGCTCAAATTTTTACCTCACTTTAGTGGACACCTCTTTGTTTATCCATGAAATCACCAAATCAATACGACCGGATTCCAGATTGTGGCCACTGAAAGCACTCAAAAGCATTGATAAAGTCATTTGTAAGCCTTCTTCTGTGTGGCACCAATTGGAGTTTCAGCTCACTATAAACCCACCACGTTGACTTTGGATGACACGTTTTGGTAGACATTTGATCGATTTCTGTTACGTCTGGAATGGAGTTAGGCATTCCGGATATTTTCATTCAAGCTGATGTTGGCTTTGGGATATCACGGACACGTGAGCTTGTAATGATGTCAAATGTAGTTCAAAAACACACGGGTGTTGGTTACAGCATTCCCTGACCGGGAATCGAACCCGGGCCGCGGCTGTGAGAGCGCCGAATCTTAGCCACTAGACCATCAGGGATAGCCTGGCTTCCAACCAAACAGTCAAAACGGTCAAAGGTACATATATTATCTGAAGTTTAAGGTGAAGAAAAGGCACCATAATTGATTTCGGCTCAAATTTTTACCTCACTTTAGTGGACACCTCTTTGTTTATCCATGAAATCACCAAATCAATACGACCGGATTCCAGATTGTGGCCACTGAAAGCACTCAAAAGCATTGATAAAGTCATTTGTAAGCCTTCTTCTGTGCGGCACCAATTGGAATTTCAGCTCACAGTAAGCCCACCACGTTGACTTTGGATGACACGTTTTGGTCAACATTTGATCCATTTCTGTTATGTCTGGAATGGTGTTTGCCATCACAGATATTTTCATTCAAGCTGATGTTGGCTTTGGGATATTACGTACATGCAAGCTTGTAATGATGTCACATGCGTAGTTCAAAACACACGGGTGTTGGTTACAGCATTCCCTGACCGGGAATCGAACCCGGGCCGCGGCGGTGAGAGCACCGAATCCTAGCCACTAGACCATCAGGGATAGCCTGGCTTCCAACCGAACAGTCAAAACGGTCAAAGGTACATATATTATAAGCAGTTTAAGGTGAAGAAAAAGCACAATAATTGATTTCAGCTCAAATTCTTACCTCACTTTAGTGGACACCGCTTTGTTTATCCATGAAATCACCCAATCAGTACAGCCAGTTTCCAGATTGTGGCCACTGAAAGCACTCACAAACATTGACAAAGTCATTTGTAAGCCTTCTTCTGTGTGGCACCAATTGGAGTTTCAGCTCACTATAAACCCACCACGTTGACTTTGGATGACACGTTTTGGTAGACATTTGATCGATTTCTGTTACGTCTGGAATGGTGTTTGGCATTCCGGATATTTTCATTCAAGCTGATGTTGGCTTTGGGATATCACGGACACGTGAGCTTGTAATGATGTCAAATGTAGTTCAAAAACACACGGGTGTTGGTTACAGCATTCCCTGACCGGGAATCGAACCCGGGCCGCGGCGGTGAGAGCCCCGAATCCTAGCCACTAGACCATCAGGGATAGCCTGGCTTCCAACCGAACAGTCAAAACGGTCAAAGGTACATATATTATAAGCAGTTTAAGGTGAAGAAAAAGCACAATAATTGATTTCAGCTCAAATTTTTACCTCACTTTAGTGGACACCGCTTTGTTTATCCATGAAATCACCCAATCAGTACAGCCAGTTTCCAGATTGTGGCCACTGAAAGCACTCACAAACATTGACAAAGTCATTTGTAAGCCTTCTTCTGTGTGGCACCAATTGGAGTTTCAGCTCACTATAAACCCACCACGTTGACTTTGGATGACACGTTTTGGTAGACATTTGATCGATTTCTGTTACGTCTGGAATGGTGTTTGGCATTCCGGATATTTTCATTCAAGCTGATGTTGGCTTTGGGATATCACGGACACGTGAGCTTGTAATGATGTCAAATGCAGTTCAAAAACACACGGGTGTTGGTTACAGCATTCCCTGACCGGGAATCGAACCCCGGCCGCGGCGGTGAGAGCGCCGAATCCTAGCCACTAGACCATCAGGGATAGCCTGACCTCTGCCCCGACAGTCAAAACGGTCAAAGGTACATATATTATCTGAAGTTTAAGGTGAAGAAAAGGCACCATAATTGATTTCGGCTCAAATTTTTACCTCACTTTAGTGGACACCTCTTTGTTTATCCATGAAATCACCAAATCAATACGACCGGATTCCAGATTGTGGCCACTGAAAGCACTCAAAAGCATTGATAAAGTCATTTGTAAGCCTTCTTCTGTGTGGCACCAATTGGAGTTTCAGCTCACTATAAACCCACCACGTTGACTTTGGATGACACGTTTTGGTAGACATTTGATCGATTTCTGTTACGTCTGGAATGGAGTTAGGCATTCCGGATATTTTCATTCAAGCTGATGTTGGCTTTGGGATATCATGGACACGTGAGCTTGTAATGATGTCAAATGTAGTTCAAAAACACACGGGTGTTGGTTACAGCATTCCCTGACCGGGAATCGAACCCGGGCCGCGGCTGTGAGAGCACCGAATCTTAGCCACTAGACCATCAGGGATAGCCTGGCTTCCAACCAAACAGTCAAAACGGTCAAAGGTACATATATTATCTGAAGTTTAAGGTGAAGAAAAGGCACCATAATTGATTTCGGCTCAAATTTTTACCTCACTTTAGTGGACACCTCTTTGTTTATCCATGAAATCACCAAATCAATACGACCGGATTCCAGATTGTGGCCACTGAAAGCACTCAAAAGCATTGATAAAGTCATTTGTAAGCCTTCTTCTGTGCGGCACCAATTGGAATTTCAGCTCACAGTAAGCCCACCACGTTGACTTTGGATGACACGTTTTGGTCAACATTTGATCCATTTCTGTTATGTCTGGAATGGTGTTTGCCATCACAGATATTTTCATTCAAGCTGATGTTGGCTTTGGGATATTACGTACATGCAAGCTTGTAATGATGTCACATGCGTAGTTCAAAACACACGGGTGTTGGTTACAGCATTCCCTGACCGGGAATCGAACCCGGGCCGCGGCGGTGAGAGCACCGAATCCTAGCCACTAGACCATCAGGGATAGCCTGGCTTCCAACCGAACAGTCAAAACGGTCAAAGGTACATATATTATAAGCAGTTTAAGGTGAAGAAAAAGCACAATAATTGATTTCAGCTCAAATTCTTACCTCACTTTAGTGGACACCGCTTTGTTTATCCATGAAATCACCCAATCAGTACAGCCAGTTTCCAGATTGTGGCCACTGAAAGCACTCACAAACATTGACAAAGTCATTTGTAAGCCTTCTTCTGTGTGGCACCAATTGGAGTTTCAGCTCACTATAAACCCACCACGTTGACTTTGGATGACACGTTTTGGTAGACATTTGATCGATTTCTGTTACGTCTGGAATGGTGTTTGGCATTCCGGATATTTTCATTCAAGCTGATGTTGGCTTTGGGATATCACGGACACGTGAGCTTGTAATGATGTCAAATGTAGTTCAAAAACACACGGGTGTTGGTTACAGCATTCCCTGACCGGGAATCGAACCCGGGCCGCGGCGGTGAGAGCCCCGAATCCTAGCCACTAGACCATCAGGGATAGCCTGGCTTCCAACCGAACAGTCAAAACGGTCAAAGGTACATATATTATAAGCAGTTTAAGGTGAAGAAAAAGCACAATAATTGATTTCAGCTCAAATTTTTACCTCACTTTAGTGGACACCGCTTTGTTTATCCATGAAATCACCAAATCAGTACAGCCAGTTTCCAGATTGTGGCCACTGAAAGCACTCACAAACATTGACAAAGTCATTTGTAAGCCTTCTTCTGTGTGGCACCAATTGGAGTTTCAGCTCACTATAAACCCACCACGTTGACTTTGGATGACACGTTTTGGTAGACATTTGATCGATTTCTGTTACGTCTGGAATGGTGTTAGGCATTCCGGATATTTTCATTCAAGCTGATGTTGGCTTTGGGATATCACGGACACGTGAGCTTGTAATGATGTCAAATGTAGTTCAAAAACACACGGGTGTTGGTTACAGCATTCCCTGACCGGGAATCGAACCCGGGCCGCGGCGGTGAGAGCGCCGAATCCTAGCCACTAGACCATCAGGGAGAGCCTGACCTCTAACCCGACAGTCAAAACGGTCAAAGGTACATATATTATCTGAAGTTTAAGGTGAAGAAAAGGCACCATAATTGATTTCGGCTCAAATTTTTACCTCACTTTAGTGGACACCTCTTTGTTTATCCATGAAATCACCAAATCAATACGACCGGATTCCAGATTGTGGCCACTGAAAGCACTCAAAAGCATTGATGAACTCATTTGTAAGCCTTCTTCTGTGCGGCACCAATTGGAATTTCAGCTCACAGTAAGCCCACCACGTTGACTTTGGATGACACGTTTTGGTCAACATTTGATCCATTTCTGTTATGTCTGGAATGGTGTTTGCCATCACAGATATTTTCATTCAAGCTGATGTTGGCTTTGGGATATTACGTACATGCAAGCTTGTAATGATGTCACATGCGTAGTTCAAAACACACGGGTGTTGGTTACAGCATTCCCTGACCGGGAATCGAACCCGGGCCGCGGCGGTGAGAGCGCCGAATCCTAGCCACTAGACCATCAGGGATAGCCTGGCTTCCAACCGAACAGTCAAAACGGTCAAAGGTACATATATTATAAGCAGTTTAAGGTGAAGAAAAAGCACAATAATTGATTTCAGCTCAAATTCTTACCTCACTTTAGTGGACACCGCTTTGTTTATCCATGAAATCACCCAATCAGTACAGCCAGTTTCCAGATTGTGGCCACTGAAAGCACTCACAAACATTGACAAAGTCATTTGTAAGCCTTCTTCTGTGTGGCACCAATTGGAGTTTCAGCTCACTATAAACCCACCACGTTGACTTTGGATGACACGTTTTGGTAGACATTTGATCGATTTCTGTTACGTCTGGAATGGTGTTTGGCATTCCGGATATTTTCATTCAAGCTGATGTTGGCTTTGGGATATCACGGACACGTGAGCTTGTAATGATGTCAAATGTAGTTCAAAAACACACGGGTGTTGGTTACAGCATTCCCTGACCGGGAATCGAACCCCGGCCGCGGCGGTGAGAGCGCCGAATCCTAGCCACTAGACCATCAGGGAGAGCCTGACCTCTGCCCCGACAGTCAAAACGGTCAAAGGTACATATATTATCTGAAGTTAAAGGTGAAGAAAAGGCACCATAATTGATTTCGGCTCAAATTTTTACCTCACTTTAGTGGACACCTCTTTGTTTATCCATGAAATCACCAAATCAATACGACCGGATTCCAGATTGTGGCCACTGAAAGCACTCAAAAGCATTGATAAAGTCATTTGTAAGCCTTCTTCTGTTTGGCACCAATTGGAGTTTCAGCTCACTATAAACCCACCACGTTGACTTTGGATGACACGTTTTGGTAGACATTTGATCGATTTCTGTTACGTCTGGAATGGAGTTAGGCATTCCGGATATTTTCATTCAAGCTGATGTTGGCTTTGGGATATCATGGACACGTGAGCTTGTAATGATGTCAAATGTAGTTCAAAAACACACGGGTGTTGGTTACAGCATTCCCTGACCGGGAATCGAACCCGGGCCGCGGCGGTGAGAGCGCCGAATCCTAGCCACTAGACCATCAGGGATAGCCTGGCTTCCAACCAAACAGTCAAAACGGTCAAAGGTACATATATTATAAGCAGTTTAAGGTGAAGAAAAAGCACAATAATTGATTTCAGCTCAAATTTTTACCTCACTTTAGTGGACACCGCTTTGTTTATCCATGAAATCACCAAATCAGTACAGCCAGTTTCCAGATTGTGGCCACTGAAAGCACTCACAAACATTGACAAAGTCATTTGTAAGCCTTCTTCTGTGTGGCACCAATTGGAGTTTCAGCTCACTATAAACCCACCACGTTGACTTTGGATGACACGTTTTGGTAGACATTTGATCGATTTCTGTTACGTCTGGAATGGTGTTAGGCATTCCGGATATTTTCATTCAAGCTGATGTTGGCTTTGGGATATCACGGACACGTGAGCTTGTAATGATGTCAAATGTAGTTCAAAAACACACGGGTGTTGGTTACAGCATTCCCTGACCGGGAATCGAACCCAGGCCGCGGCGGTGAGAGCGCCGAATCCTAGCCACTAGACCATCAGGGAGAGCCTGACCTCTAACCCGACAGTCAAAACGGTCAAAGGTACATATATTATCTGAAGTTTAAGGTGAAGAAAAGGCACCATAATTGATTTCGGCTCAAATTTTTACCTCACTTTAGTGGACACCTCTTTGTTTATCCATGAAATCACCAAATCAATACGACCGGATTCCAGATTGTGGCCACTGAAAGCACTCAAAAGCATTGATGAACTCATTTGTAAGCCTTCTTCTGTGCGGCACCAATTGGAATTTCAGCTCACAGTAAGCCCACCACGTTGACTTTGGATGACACGTTTTGGTCAACATTTGATCCATTTCTGTTATGTCTGGAATGGTGTTTGCCATCACAGATATTTTCATTCAAGCTGATGTTGGCTTTGGGATATTACGTACATGCAAGCTTGTAATGATGTCACATGCGTAGTTCAAAACACACGGGTGTTGGTTACAGCATTCCCTGACCGGGAATCGAACCCGGGCCGCGGCGGTGAGAGCGCCGAATCCTAGCCACTAGACCATCAGGGATAGCCTGGCTTCCAACCGAACAGTCAAAACGGTCAAAGGTACATATATTATAAGCAGTTTAAGGTGAAGAAAAAGCACAATAATTGATTTCAGCTCAAATTCTTACCTCACTTTAGTGGACACCGCTTTGTTTATCCATGAAATCACCCAATCAGTACAGCCAGTTTCCAGATTGTGGCCACTGAAAGCACTCACAAACATTGACAAAGTCATTTGTAAGCCTTCTTCTGTGTGGCACCAATTGGAGTTTCAGCTCACTATAAACCCACCACGTTGACTTTGGATGACACGTTTTGGTAGACATTTGATCGATTTCTGTTACGTCTGGAATGGTGTTTGGCATTCCGGATATTTTCATTCAAGCTGATGTTGGCTTTGGGATATCACGGACACGTGAGCTTGTAATGATGTCAAATGTAGTTCAAAAACACACGGGTGTTGGTTACAGCATTCCCTGACCGGGAATCGAACCCGGGCCGCGGCGGTGAGAGCGCCGAATCCTAGCCACTAGACCATCAGGGAGAGCCTGACCTCTGCCCCGACAGTCAAAACGGTCAAAGGTACATATATTATCTGAAGTTTAAGGTGAAGAAAAGGCACCATAATTGATTTCGGCTCAAATTTTTACCTCACTTTAGTGGACACCTCTTTGTTTATCCATGAAATCACCAAATCAATACGACCGGATTCCAGATTGTGGCCACTGAAAGCACTCAAAAGCATTGATAAAGTCATTTGTAAGCCTTCTTCTGTGTGGCACCAATTGGAGTTTCAGCTCACTATAAACCCACCACGTTGACTTTGGATGACACGTTTTGGTAGACATTTGATCGATTTCTGTTACGTCTGGAATGGTGTTTGGCATTCCGGATATTTTCATTCAAGCTGATGTTGGCTTTGGGATATCATGGACACGTGAGCTTGTAATGATGTCAAATGTAGTTCAAAAACACACGGGTGTTGGTTACAGCATTCCCTGACCGGGAATCGAACCCGGGCCGCGGCGGTGAGAGCGCCGAATCCTAGCCACTAGACCATCAGGGAGAGCCTGGCTTCCAACCAAACAGTCAAAACGGTCAAAGGTACATATATTATAAGCAGTTTAAGGTGAAGAAAAAGCACAATAATTGATTTCAGCTCAAATTTTTACCTCACTTTAGTGGACACCGCTTTGTTTATCCATGAAATCACCAAATCAGTACAGCCAGTTTCCAGATTGTGGCCACTGAAAGCACTCACAAACATTGACAAAGTCATTTGTAAGCCTTCTTCTGTGTGGCACCAATTGGAGTTTCAGCTCACTATAAACCCACCACGTTGACTTTGGATGACACGTTTTGGTAGACATTTGATCGATTTCTGTTACGTCTGGAATGGTGTTAGGCATTCCAGATATTTTCATTCAAGCTGATGTTGGCTTTGGGATATCACGGACACGTGAGCTTGTAATGATGTCAAATGTAGTTCAAAAACACACAGGTGTTGGTTACAGCATTCCCTGACCGGGAATCTAACCCGGGCCGCGGCGGTGAGAGCGCCGAATCCTAGCCACTAGACCATCAGGGAGAGCCTGACCTCTAACCCGACAGTCAAAACGGTCAAAGGTACATATATTATCTGAAGTTTAAGGTGAAGAAAAGGCACCATAATTGATTTCGGCTCAAATTTTTACCTCACTTTAGTGGACACCTCTTTGTTTATCCATGAAATCACCAAATCAATACGACCGGATTCGTCTGGAATGGTGTTTGGCATTCCGGATATTTTCATTCAAGCTGATGTTGGCTTTGGGATATCACGGACACGTGAGCTTGTAATGATGTCAAATGTAGTTCAAAAACACACGGGTGTTGGTTACAGCATTCCCTGACCGGGAATCGAACCCGGGCCGCGGCGGTGAGAGCGCCGAATCCTAGCCACTAGACCATCAGGGATAGCCTGGCTTCCAACCGAACAGTCAAAACGGTCAAAGGTACATATATTATAAGCAGTTTAAGGTGAAGAAAAAGCACAATAATTGATTTCAGCTCAAATTTTTACCTCACTTTAGTGGACACCGCTTTGTTTATCCATGAAATCACCAAATCAGTACAGCCAGTTTCCAGATTGTGGCCACTGAAAGCACTCACAAACATTGACAAAGTCATTTGTAAGCCTTCTTCTGTGTGGCACCAATTGGAGTTTCAGCTCACTATAAACCCACCACGTTGACTTTGGATGACACGTTTTGGTAGACATTTGATCGATTTCTGTTACGTCTGGAATGGTGTTAGGCATTCCGGATATTTTCATTCAAGCTGATGTTGGCTTTGGGATATCATGGACACGTGAGCTTGTAATGATGTCAAATGTAGTTCAAAAACACACGGGTGTTGGTTACAGCATTCCCTGACCGGGTATCGAACCCTGGCCGCGGCGGTGAGAGCGCCGAATCCTAGCCACTAGACCATCAGGGAGAGCCTGACCTCTAACCCGACAGTCAAAACGGTCAAAGGTACATATATTATCTGAAGTTTAAGGTGAAGAAAAGGCACCATAATTGATTTCGGCTCAAATTTTTACCTCACTTTAGTGGACACCGCTTTGTTTATCCATGAAATCACCAAATCAGTACAGCCAGTTTCCAGATTGTGGCCACTGAAAGCACTCACAAACATTGACAAAGTCATTTGTAAGCCTTCTTCTGTGTGGCACCAATTGGAGTTTCAGCTCACTATAAACCCACCACGTTGACTTTGGATGACACGTTTTGGTAGACATTTGATCGATTTCTGTTACGTCTGGAATGGTGTTAGGCATTCCGGATATTTTCATTCAAGCTGATGTTGGCTTTGGGATATCACGGACACGTGAGCTTGTAATGATGTCAAATGTAGTTCAAAAACACACGGGTGTTGGTTACAGCATTCCCTGACCGGGAATCGAACCCGGGCCGCGGCGGTGAGAGCGCCGAATCCTAGCCACTAGACCATCAGGGAGAGCCTGACCTCTGACCCGACAGTCAAAACGGTCAAAGGTACATATATTATCTGAAGTTTAAGGTGAAGAAAAGGCACCATAATTGATTTCGGCTCAAATTTTTACCTCACTTTAGTGGACACCTCTTTGTTTATCCATGAAATCACCAAATCAATACGACCGGATTCCAGATTGTGGCCACTGAAAGCACTCAAAAGCATTGATAAAGTCATTTGTAAGCCTTCTTCTGTGCGGCACCAATTGGAATTTCAGCTCACAGTAAGCCCACCACGTTGACTTTGGATGACACGTTTTGGTCAACATTTGATCCATTTCTGTTATGTCTGGAATGGTGTTTGCCAT
The DNA here is from genome assembly GCA_029224185.1 of Karalla daura. Lineage (NCBI taxonomy): Eukaryota > Metazoa > Chordata > Actinopteri > Chaetodontiformes > Leiognathidae > Karalla > Karalla daura. Next base: position 3,372,306 of record CM055210.1, on the reverse strand, counting down.
CACAGATATTTTCATTCAAGCTGATGTTGGCTTTGGGATATTACGTACATGCAAGCTTGTAATGATGTCACATGCGTAGTTCAAAACACACGGGTGTTGGTTACAGCATTCCCTGACCGGGAATCGAACCCGGGCCGCGGCGGTGAGAGCGCCGAATCCTAGCCACTAGACCATCAGGGATAGCCTGGCTTCCAACCGAACAGTCAAAACGGTCAAAGGTACATATATTATAAGCAGTTTAAGGTGAAGAAAAAGCACAATAATTGATTTCAGCTCAAATTCTTACCTCACTTTAGTGGACACCGCTTTGTTTATCCATGAAATCACCCAATCAGTACAGCCAGTTTCCAGATTGTGGCCACTGAAAGCACTCACAAACATTGACAAAGTCATTTGTAAGCCTTCTTCTGTGTGGCACCAATTGGAGTTTCAGCTCACTATAAACCCACCACGTTGACTTTGGATGACACGTTTTGGTAGACATTTGATCGATTTCTGTTACGTCTGGAATGGTGTTTGGCATTCCGGATATTTTCATTCAAGCTGATGTTGGCTTTGGGATATCACGGACACGTGAGCTTGTAATGATGTCAAATGTAGTTCAAAAACACACGGGTGTTGGTTACAGCATTCCCTGACCGGGAATCGAACCCCGGCCGCGGCGGTGAGAGCGCCGAATCCTAGCCACTAGACCATCAGGGAGAGCCTGACCTCTGCCCCGACAGTCAAAACGGTCAAAGGTACATATATTATCTGAAGTTAAAGGTGAAGAAAAGGCACCATAATTGATTTCGGCTCAAATTTTTACCTCACTTTAGTGGACACCTCTTTGTTTATCCATGAAATCACCAAATCAATACGACCGGATTCCAGATTGTGGCCACTGAAAGCACTCAAAAGCATTGATAAAGTCATTTGTAAGCCTTCTTCTGTGTGGCACCAATTGGAGTTTCAGCTCACTATAAACCCACCACGTTGACTTTGGATGACACGTTTTGGTAGACATTTGATCGATTTCTGTTACGTCTGGAATGGAGTTAGGCATTCCGGATATTTTCATTCAAGCTGATGTTGGCTTTGGGATATCATGGACACGTGAGCTTGTAATGATGTCAAATGTAGTTCAAAAACACACGGGTGTTGGTTACAGCATTCCCTGACCGGGAATCGAACCCGGGCCGCGGCGGTGAGAGCGCCGAATCCTAGCCACTAGACCATCAGGGATAGCCTGGCTTCCAACCAAACAGTCAAAACGGTCAAAGGTACATATATTATAAGCAGTTTAAGGTGAAGAAAAGGAACCATAATTGATTTCGGCTCAAATTTTTACCTCACTTTAGTGGACACCTCTTTGTTTATCCATGAAATCACCAAATCAATACGACCGGATTCCAGATTGTGGCCACTGAAAGCACTCAAAAGCATTGATAAAGTCATTTGTAAGCCTTCTTCTGTGCGGCACCAATTGGAATTTCAGCTCACAGTAAGCCCACCACGTTGACTTTGGATGACACGTTTTGGTCAACATTTGATCCATTTCTGTTATGTCTGGAATGGTGTTTGCCATCACAGATATTTTCATTCAAGCTGATGTTGGCTTTGGGATATTACGTACATGCAAGCTTGTAATGATGTCACATGCGTAGTTCAAAACACACGGGTGTTGGTTACAGCATTCCCTGACCGGGAATCGAACCCGGGCCGCGGCGGTGAGAGCGCCGAATCCTAGCCACTAGACCATCAGGGATAGCCTGGTTTCCAACCGAACAGTCAAAAGGGTCAAAGGTACATATATTATAAGCAGTTTAAGGTGAAGAAAAAGCACAATAATTGATTTCAGCTCAAATTCTTACCTCACTTTAGTGGACACCGCTTTGTTTATCCATGAAATCACCCAATCAGTACAGCCAGTTTCCAGATTGTGGCCACTGAAAGCACTCACAAACATTGACAAAGTCATTTGTAAGCCTTCTTCTGTGTGGCACCAATTGGAGTTTCAGCTCACTATAAACCCACCACGTTGACTTTGGATGACACGTTTTGGTAGACATTTGATCGATTTCTGTTACGTCTGGAATGGTGTTTGGCATTCCGGATATTTTCATTCAAGCTGATGTTGGCTTTGGGATATCACGGACACGTGAGCTTGTAATGATGTCAAATGTAGTTCAAAAACACACGGGTGTTGGTTACAGCATTCCCTGACCGGGAATCGAACCCGGGCCGCGGCGGTGAGAGCGCCGAATCCTAGCCACTAGACCATCAGGGATAGCCTGGCTTCCAACCGAACAGTCAAAACGGTCAAAGGTACATATATTATAAGCAGTTTAAGGTGAAGAAAAAGCACAATAATTGATTTCAGCTCAAATTCTTACCTCACTTTAGTGGACACCGCTTTGTTTATCCATGAAATCACCAAATCAGTACAGCCAGTTTCCAGATTGTGGCCACTGAAAGCACTCACAAACATTGACAAAGTCATTTGTAAGCCTTCTTCTGTGTGGCACCAATTGGAGTTTCAGCTCACTATAAACCCACCACGTTGACTTTGGATGACACGTTTTGGTAGACATTTGATCGATTTCTGTTACGTCTGGAATGGTGTTAGGCATTCCGGATATTTTCATTCAAGCTGATGTTGGCTTTGGGATATCACGGACACGTGAGCTTGTAATGATGTCAAATGTAGTTCAAAAACACACGGGTGTTAGTTACAGCATTCCCTGACCGGGAATCGAACCCGGGCCGCGGCGGTGAGAGCGCCGAATCCTAGCCACTAGACCATCAGGGATAGCCTGGCTTCCAACCGAACAGTCAAAACGGTCAAAGGTACATATATTATAAGCAGTTTAAGGTGAAGAAAAAGCACAATAATTGATTTCAGCTCAAATTTTTACCTCACTTTAGTGGACACCTCTTTGTTTATCCATGAAATCACCAAATCAATACGACCGGATTCCAGATTGTGGCCACTGAAAGCACTCAAAAGCATTGATAAAGTCATTTGTAAGCCTTCTTCTGTGTGGCACCAATTGGAGTTTCAGCTCACTATAAACCCACCACGTTGACTTTGGATGACACGTTTTGGTAGACATTTGATCGATTTCTGTTACGTCTGGAATGGTGTTTGCCATTCCGGATATTTTCATTCAAGCTGATGTTGGCTTTGGGATATCATGGACACGTGAGCTTGTAATGATGTCAAATGTAGTTCAAAAACACACGGGTGTTGGTTACAGCATTCCCTGACCGGGAATCGAACCCCAGCCGCGGCGGTGAGAGCGCCGAATCCTAGCCACTAGACCATCAGGGAGAGCCAGACCTCTGACCCGACAGTCAAAACGGTCAAAGGTAGATATATTATCTGAAGTTTAAGGTGAAGAAAAAGCACCATGATTGATTTCGGCTCAAATCTTTACCTCACTTTAGTGGACACCTCTTTGTTTATCCATGAAATCACCAAATCAATACGACCGGATTCCAGATTGTGGCCACTGAAAGCACTCAAAAGCATTGATAAAGTCATTTGTAAGCCGTCTTCTGTGCGGCACCAATTGGAATTTCAGCTCACAGTAAGCCCACCACGTTGACTTTGGATGACACGTTTTGGTAAACATTTGATCCATTTCTGTTATGTCTGGAATGGTGTTTGCCATCACAGATATTTTCATTCAAGCTGATGTTGGCTTTGGGATATTACGTACATGCAAGCTTGTAATGATGTCACATGCGTAGTTCAAAACACACAGGTGTTGGTTACAGCATTCCCTGACCGGGAATCGAACCCGGGCCGCGGCGGTGAGAGCGCCGAATCCTAGCCACTAGACCATCAGGGAGAGCCTGACCTCTGACCCGACAGTCAAAACGGTCAAAGGTACATATATTATCTGAAGTTTAAGGTGAAGAAAAGGCACCATAATTGATTTCGGCTCAAATTTATACCTCACTTTAGTGGACACCTCTTTGTTTATCCATGAAATCACCAAATCAATACGACCGGATTCCAGATTGTGGCCACTGAAAGCACTCAAAAGTATTGATAAAGTCATTTGTAAGCCTTCTTCTGTGTGGCACCAATTGGAGTTTCAGCTCACTATAAACCCACCACGTTGACTTTGGATGACACGTTTTGGTAGACATTTGATCGATTTCTGTTACGTCTGGAATGGTGTTAGGCATTCCGGATATTTTCATTCAAGCTGATGTTGGCTTTGGGATATCACGGACACGTGAGCTTGTAATGATGTCAAATGTAGTTCAAAAACACACGGGTGTTGGTTACAGCATTCCCTGACCGGGAATCGAACCCGGGCCGTGGCGGTGAGAGCGCCGAATCCTAGCCACTAGACCATCAGGGAGAGCCTGGCTTCCAAACGAACAGTCAAAACGGTCAAAGGTACATATATTATAAGCAGTTTAAGGTGAAGAAAAAGCACAATAATTGATTTCAGCTCAAATTTTTACCTCACTTTAGTGGACACCGCTTTGTTTATCCATGAAATCACCAAATCAGTACAGCCAGTTTCCAGATTGTGGCCACTGAAAGCACTCACAAACATTGACAAAGTCATTTGTAAGCCTTCTTCTGTGTGGCACCAATTGGAGTTTCAGCTCACTATAAACCCACCACGTTGACTTTGGATGACACGTTTTGGTAGACATTTGATCGATTTCTGTTACGTCTGGAATGGTGTTTGGCATTCCGGATATTTTCATTCAAGCTGATGTTGGCTTTGGGATATCACGGACACGTGAGCTTGTAATGATGTCAAATGTAGTTCAAAAACACACGGGTGTTGGTTACAGCATTCCCTGACCGGGAATCGAACCCGGGCCGCGGCGGTGAGAGCGCCGAATCCTAGCCACTAGACCATCAGGGAGAGCCTGACCTCTGACCCGACAGTCAAAACGGTCAAAGGTACATATATTATCTGAAGTTTAAGGTGAAGAAAAGGCACCATAATTGATTTCGGCTCAAATTTATACCTCACTTTAGTGGACACCTCTTTGTTTATCCATGAAATCACCAAATCAATACGACCGGATTCCAGATTGTGGCCACTGAAAGCACTCAAAAGTATTGATAAAGTCATTTGTAAGCCTTCTTCTGTGTGGCACCAATTGGAGTTTCAGCTCACTATAAACCCACCACGTTGACTTTGGATGACACGTTTTGGTAGACATTTGATCGATTTCTGTTACGTCTGGAATGGTGTTAGGCATTCCGGATATTTTCATTCAAGCTGATGTTGGCTTTGGGATATCACGGACACGTGAGCTTGTAATGATGTCAAATGTAGTTCAAAAACACACGGGTGTTGGTTACAGCATTCCCTGACCGGGAATCGAACCCGGGCCGCGGCGGTGAGAGCGCCGAATCCTAGCCACTAGACCATCAGGGAGAGCCTGACCTCTGACCCGACAGTCAAAACGGTCAAAGGTACATATATTATCTGAAGTTTAAGGTGAAGAAAAGGCACCATAATTGATTTCGGCTCAAATTTATACCTCACTTTAGTGGACACCTCTTTGTTTATCCATGAAATCACCAAATCAATACGACCGGATTCCAGATTGTGGCCACTGAAAGCACTCAAAAGTATTGATAAAGTCATTTGTAAGCCTTCTTCTGTGTGGCACCAATTGGAGTTTCAGCTCACTATAAACCCACCACGTTGACTTTGGATGACACGTTTTGGTAGACATTTGATCGATTTCTGTTACGTCTGGAATGGTGTTAGGCATTCCGGATATTTTCATTCAAGCTGATGTTGGCTTTGGGATATCACGGACACGTGAGCTTGTAATGATGTCAAATGTAGTTCAAAAACACACGGGTGTTGGTTACAGCATTCCCTGACCGGGAATCGAACCCGGGCCGTGGCGGTGAGAGCGCCGAATCCTAGCCACTAGACCATCAGGGAGAGCCTGGCTTCCAAACGAACAGTCAAAACGGTCAAAGGTACATATATTATAAGCAGTTTAAGGTGAAGAAAAAGCACAATAATTGATTTCAGCTCAAATTTTTACCTCACTTTAGTGGACACCGCTTTGTTTATCCATGAAATCACCAAATCAGTACAGCCAGTTTCCAGATTGTGGCCACTGAAAGCACTCACAAACATTGACAAAGTCATTTGTAAGCCTTCTTCTGTGTGGCACCAATTGGAGTTTCAGCTCACTATAAACCCACCACGTTGACTTTGGATGACACGTTTTGGTAGACATTTGATCGATTTCTGTTACGTCTGGAATGGTGTTTGGCATTCCGGATATTTTCATTCAAGCTGATGTTGGCTTTGGGATATCACGGACACGTGAGCTTGTAATGATGTCAAATGTAGTTCAAAAACACACGGGTGTTGGTTACAGCATTCCCTGACCGGGAATCGAACCCGGGCCGCGGCGGTGAGAGCGCCGAATCCTAGCCACTAGACCATCAGGGAGAGCCTGACCTCTGACCCGACAGTCAAAACGGTCAAAGGTACATATATTATCTGAAGTTTAAGGTGAAGAAAAGGCACCATAATTGATTTCGGCTCAAATTTTTACCTCACTTTAGTGGACACCTCTTTGTTTATCCATGAAATCACCAAATCAATACGACCGGATTCCAGATTGTGGCCACTGAAAGCACTCAAAAGCATTGATAAAGTCATTTGTAAGCCTTCTTCTGTGTGGCACCAATTGGAGTTTCAGCTCACTATAAACCCACCACGTTGACTTTGGATGACACGTTTTGGTAGACATTTGATCGATTTCTGTTACGTCTGGAATGGTGTTTGCCATTCCGGATATTTTCATTCAAGCTGATGTTGGCTTTGGGATATCATGGACACGTGAGCTTGTAATGATGTCAAATGTAGTTCAAAAACACACGGGTGTTGGTTACAGCATTCCCTGACCGGGAATCGAACCCGGGCCGCGGCGGTGAGAGCGCCGAATCCTAGCCACTAGACCATCAGGGAGAGCCAGACCTCTGACCCGACAGTCAAAAAGGTCAAAGGTAGATATATTATCTGAAGTTTAAGGTGAAGAAAAAGCACCATGATTGATTTCGGCTCAAATCTTTACCTCACTTTAGTGGACACCTCTTTGTTTATCCATGAAATCACCAAATCAATACGACCGGATTCCAGATTGTGGCCACTGAAAGCACTCAAAAGCATTGATAAAGTCATTTGTAAGCCGTCTTCTGTGCGGCACCAATTGGAATTTCAGCTCACAGTAAGCCCACCACGTTGACTTTGGATGACACGTTTTGGTAAACATTTGATCCATTTCTGTTATGTCTGGAATGGTGTTTGCCATCACAGATATTTTCATTCAAGCTGATGTTGGCTTTGGGATATTACGTACATGCAAGCTTGTAATGATGTCACATGCGTAGTTCAAAACACACAGGTGTTGGTTACAGCATTCCCTGACCGGGAATCGAACCCGGGCCGCGGCGGTGAGAGCGCCGAATCCTAGCCACTAGACCATCAGGGAGAGCCTGACCTCTGACCCGACAGTCAAAAAGGTCAAAGGTACATATATTATCTGAAGTTTAAGGTGAAGAAAAGGCACCATAATTGATTTCGGCTCAAATTTTTACCTCACTTTAGTGGACACCTCTTTGTTTATCCATGAAATCACCAAATCAATACGACCGGATTCCAGATTGTGGCCACTGAAAGCACTCAAAAGTATTGATAAAGTCATTTGTAAGCCTTCTTCTGTGTGGCACCAATTGGAGTTTCAGCTCACTATAAACCCACCACGTTGACTTTGGATGACACGTTTTGGTAGACATTTGATCGATTTCTGTTACGTCTGGAATGGTGTTTGCCATTCCGGATATTTTCATTCAAGCTGATGTTGGCTTTGGGATATCATGGACACGTGAGCTTGTAATGATGTCAAATGTAGTTCAAAAACACACAGGTGTTGGTTACAGCATTCCCTGACCGGGAATCGAACCCGGGCCGCGGCGGTGAGAGCGCCGAATCCTAGCCACTAGACCATCAGGGAGAGCCTGACCTCTGACCCGACAGTCAAAACGGTCAAAGGTACATATATTATCTGAAGTTTAAGGTGAAGAAAAGGCACCATAATTGATTTCGGCTCAAATTTTTACCTCACTTTAGTGGACACCTCTTTGTTTATCCATGAAATCACCAAATCAATACGACCGGATTCCAGATTGTGGCCACTGAAAGCACTCAAAAGTATTGATAAAGTCATTTGTAAGCCTTCTTCTGTGTGGCACCAATTGGAGTTTCAGCTCACTATAAACCCACCACGTTGACTTTGGATGACACGTTTTGGTAGACATTTGATCGATTTCTGTTACGTCTGGAATGGTGTTTGCCATTCCGGATATTTTCATTCAAGCTGATGTTGGCTTTGGGATATCATGGACACGTGAGCTTGTAATGATGTCAAATGTAGTTCAAAAACACACGGGTGTTGGTTACAGCATTCCCTGACCGGGAATCGAACCCGGGCCGCGGCGGTGAGAGCGCCGAATCCTAGCCACTAGACCATCAGGGAGAGCCTGACCTCTGACCCGACAGTCAAAACGGTCAAAGGTACATATATTATCTGAAGTTTAAGGTGAAGAAAAGGCACCATAATTGATTTCGGCTCAAATTTTTACCTCACTTTAGTGGACACCTCTTTGTTTATCCATGAAATCACCAAATCAATACGACCGGATTCCAGATTGTGGCCACTGAAAGCACTCAAAAGCATTGATAAAGTCATTTGTAAGCCGTCTTCTGTGCGGCACCAATTGGAATTTCAGCTCACAGTAAGCCCACCACGTTGACTTTGGATGACACGTTTTGGTAAACATTTGATCCATTTCTGTTATGTCTGGAATGGTGTTTGCCATCACAGATATTTTCATTCAAGCTGATGTTGGCTTTGGGATATTACGTACATGCAAGCTTGTAATGATGTCACATGCGTAGTTCAAAACACACAGGTGTTGGTTACAGCATTCCCTGACCGGGAATCGAACCCGGGCCGCGGCGGTGAGAGCGCCGAATCCTAGCCACTAGACCATCAGGGAGAGCCTGACCTCTGACCCGACAGTCAAAACGGTCAAAGGTACATATATTATCTGAAGTTTAAGGTGAAGAAAAGGCACCATAATTGATTTCGGCTCAAATTTATACCTCACTTTAGTGGACACCTCTTTGTTTATCCATGAAATCACCAAATCAATACGACCGGATTCCAGATTGTGGCCACTGAAAGCACTCAAAAGTATTGATAAAGTCATTTGTAAGCCTTCTTCTGTGTGGCACCAATTGGAGTTTCAGCTCACTATAAACCCACCACGTTGACTTTGGATGACACGTTTTGGTAGACATTTGATCGATTTCTGTTACGTCTGGAATGGTGTTAGGCATTCCGGATATTTTCATTCAAGCTGATGTTGGCTTTGGGATATCACGGACACGTGAGCTTGTAATGATGTCAAATGTAGTTCAAAAACACACGGGTGTTGGTTACAGCATTCCCTGACCGGGAATCGAACCCGGGCCGTGGCGGTGAGAGCGCCGAATCCTAGCCACTAGACCATCAGGGAGAGCCTGGCTTCCAAACGAACAGTCAAAACGGTCAAAGGTACATATATTATAAGCAGTTTAAGGTGAAGAAAAAGCACAATAATTGATTTCAGCTCAAATTTTTACCTCACTTTAGTGGACACCGCTTTGTTTATCCATGAAATCACCAAATCAGTACAGCCAGTTTCCAGATTGTGGCCACTGAAAGCACTCACAAACATTGACAAAGTCATTTGTAAGCCTTCTTCTGTGTGGCACCAATTGGAGTTTCAGCTCACTATAAACCCACCACGTTGACTTTGGATGACACGTTTTGGTAGACATTTGATCGATTTCTGTTACGTCTGGAATGGTGTTTGGCATTCCGGATATTTTCATTCAAGCTGATGTTGGCTTTGGGATATCACGGACACGTGAGCTTGTAATGATGTCAAATGTAGTTCAAAAACACACGGGTGTTGGTTACAGCATTCCCTGACCGGGAATCGAACCCGGGCCGCGGCGGTGAGAGCGCCGAATCCTAGCCACTAGACCATCAGGGAGAGCCTGACCTCTGACCCGACAGTCAAAACGGTCAAAGGTACATATATTATCTGAAGTTTAAGGTGAAGAAAAGGCACCATAATTGATTTCGGCTCAAATTTTTACCTCACTTTAGTGGACACCTCTTTGTTTATCCATGAAATCACCAAATCAATACGACCGGATTCCAGATTGTGGCCACTGAAAGCACTCAAAAGCATTGATAAAGTCATTTGTAAGCCTTCTTCTGTGTGGCACCAATTGGAGTTTCAGCTCACTATAAACCCACCACGTTGACTTTGGATGACACGTTTTGGTAGACATTTGATCGATTTCTGTTACGTCTGGAATGGTGTTTGCCATTCCGGATATTTTCATTCAAGCTGATGTTGGCTTTGGGATATCATGGACACGTGAGCTTGTAATGATGTCAAATGTAGTTCAAAAACACACGGGTGTTGGTTACAGCATTCCCTGACCGGGAATCGAACCCGGGCCGCGGCGGTGAGAGCGCCGAATCCTAGCCACTAGACCATCAGGGAGAGCCTGACCTCTGACCCGACAGTCAAAACGGTCAAAGGTACATATATTATCTGAAGTTTAAGGTGAAGAAAAGGCACCATGATTGATTTCGGCTCAAATTTTTACCTCACTTTAGTGGACACCTCTTTGTTTATCCATGAAATCACCAAATCAATACGACCGGATTCCAGATTGTGGCCACTGAAAGCACTCAAAAGCATTGATAAAGTCATTTGTAAGCCGTCTTCTGTGCGGCACCAATTGGAATTTCAGCTCACAGTAAGCCCACCACGTTGACTTTGGATGACACGTTTTGGTAAACATTTGATCCATTTCTGTTATGTCTGGAATGGTGTTTGCCATCACAGATATTTTCATTCAAGCTGATGTTGGCTTTGGGATATTACGTACATGCAAGCTTGTAATGATGTCACATGCGTAGTTCAAAACACACAGGTGTTGGTTACAGCATTCCCTGACCGGGAATCGAACCCGGGCCGCGGCGGTGAGAGCGCCGAATCCTAGCCACTAGACCATCAGGGAGAGCCTGACCTCTGACCCGACAGTCAAAACGGTCAAAGGTACATATATTATCTGAAGTTTAAGGTGAAGAAAAGGCACCATAATTGATTTCGGCTCAAATTTATACCTCACTTTAGTGGACACCTCTTTGTTTATCCATGAAATCACCAAATCAATACGACCGGATTCCAGATTGTGGCCACTGAAAGCACTCAAAAGTATTGATAAAGTCATTTGTAAGCCTTCTTCTGTGTGGCACCAATTGGAGTTTCAGCTCACTATAAACCCACCACGTTGACTTTGGATGACACGTTTTGGTAGACATTTGATCGATTTCTGTTACGTCTGGAATGGTGTTAGGCATTCCGGATATTTTCATTCAAGCTGATGTTGGCTTTGGGATATCACGGACACGTGAGCTTGTAATGATGTCAAATGTAGTTCAAAAACACACGGGTGTTGGTTACAGCATTCCCTGACCGGGAATCGAACCCGGGCCGTGGCGGTGAGAGCGCCGAATCCTAGCCACTAGACCATCAGGGAGAGCCTGGCTTCCAAACGAACAGTCAAAACGGTCAAAGGTACATATATTATAAGCAGTTTAAGGTGAAGAAAAAGCACAATAATTGATTTCAGCTCAAATTTTTACCTCACTTTAGTGGACACCGCTTTGTTTATCCATGAAATCACCAAATCAGTACAGCCAGTTTCCAGATTGTGGCCACTGAAAGCACTCACAAACATTGACAAAGTCATTTGTAAGCCTTCTTCTGTGTGGCACCAATTGGAGTTTCAGCTCACTATAAACCCACCACGTTGACTTTGGATGACACGTTTTGGTAGACATTTGATCGATTTCTGTTACGTCTGGAATGGTGTTTGGCATTCCGGATATTTTCATTCAAGCTGATGTTGGCTTTGGGATATCACGGACACGTGAGCTTGTAATGATGTCAAATGTAGTTCAAAAACACACGGGTGTTGGTTACAGCATTCCCTGACCGGGAATCGAACCCGGGCCGCGGCGGTGAGAGCGCCGAATCCTAGCCACTAGACCATCAGGGAGAGCCTGACCTCTGACCCGACAGTCAAAACGGTCAAAGGTACATATATTATCTGAAGTTTAAGGTGAAGAAAAGGCACCATAATTGATTTCGGCTCAAATTTATACCTCACTTTAGTGGACACCTCTTTGTTTATCCATGAAATCACCAAATCAATACGACCGGATTCCAGATTGTGGCCACTGAAAGCACTCAAAAGTATTGATAAAGTCATTTGTAAGCCTTCTTCTGTGTGGCACCAATTGGAGTTTCAGCTCACTATAAACCCACCACGTTGACTTTGGATGACACGTTTTGGTAGACATTTGATCGATTTCTGTTACGTCTGGAATGGTGTTAGGCATTCCGGATATTTTCATTCAAGCTGATGTTGGCTTTGGGATATCACGGACACGTGAGCTTGTAATGATGTCAAATGTAGTTCAAAAACACACGGGTGTTGGTTACAGCATTCCCTGACCGGGAATCGAACCCGGGCCGCGGCGGTGAGAGCGCCGAATCCTAGCCACTAGACCATCAGGGAGAGCCTGACCTCTGACCCGACAGTCAAAACGGTCAAAGGTACATATATTATCTGAAGTTTAAGGTGAAGAAAAGGCACCATAATTGATTTCGGCTCAAATTTATACCTCACTTTAGTGGACACCTCTTTGTTTATCCATGAAATCACCAAATCAATACGACCGGATTCCAGATTGTGGCCACTGAAAGCACTCAAAAGTATTGATAAAGTCATTTGTAAGCCTTCTTCTGTGTGGCACCAATTGGAGTTTCAGCTCACTATAAACCCACCACGTTGACTTTGGATGACACGTTTTGGTAGACATTTGATCGATTTCTGTTACGTCTGGAATGGTGTTAGGCATTCCGGATATTTTCATTCAAGCTGATGTTGGCTTTGGGATATCACGGACACGTGAGCTTGTAATGATGTCAAATGTAGTTCAAAAACACACGGGTGTTGGTTACAGCATTCCCTGACCGGGAATCGAACCCGGGCCGTGGCGGTGAGAGCGCCGAATCCTAGCCACTAGACCATCAGGGAGAGCCTGGCTTCCAAACGAACAGTCAAAACGGTCAAAGGTACATATATTATAAGCAGTTTAAGGTGAAGAAAAAGCACAATAATTGATTTCAGCTCAAATTTTTACCTCACTTTAGTGGACACCGCTTTGTTTATCCATGAAATCACCAAATCAGTACAGCCAGTTTCCAGATTGTGGCCACTGAAAGCACTCACAAACATTGACAAAGTCATTTGTAAGCCTTCTTCTGTGTGGCACCAATTGGAGTTTCAGCTCACTATAAACCCACCACGTTGACTTTGGATGACACGTTTTGGTAGACATTTGATCGATTTCTGTTACGTCTGGAATGGTGTTTGGCATTCCGGATATTTTCATTCAAGCTGATGTTGGCTTTGGGATATCACGGACACGTGAGCTTGTAATGATGTCAAATGTAGTTCAAAAACACACGGGTGTTGGTTACAGCATTCCCTGACCGGGAATCGAACCCGGGCCGCGGCGGTGAGAGCGCCGAATCCTAGCCACTAGACCATCAGGGAGAGCCTGACCTCTGACCCGACAGTCAAAACGGTCAAAGGTACATATATTATCTGAAGTTTAAGGTGAAGAAAAGGCACCATAATTGATTTCGGCTCAAATTTTTACCTCACTTTAGTGGACACCTCTTTGTTTATCCATGAAATCACCAAATCAATACGACCGGATTCCAGATTGTGGCCACTGAAAGCACTCAAAAGCATTGATAAAGTCATTTGTAAGCCTTCTTCTGTGTGGCACCAATTGGAGTTTCAGCTCACTATAAACCCACCACGTTGACTTTGGATGACACGTTTTGGTAGACATTTGATCGATTTCTGTTACGTCTGGAATGGTGTTTGCCATTCCGGATATTTTCATTCAAGCTGATGTTGGCTTTGGGATATCATGGACACGTGAGCTTGTAATGATGTCAAATGTAGTTCAAAAACACACGGGTGTTGGTTACAGCATTCCCTGACCGGGAATCGAACCCGGGCCGCGGCGGTGAGAGCGCCGAATCCTAGCCACTAGACCATCAGGGAGAGCCAGACCTCTGACCCGACAGTCAAAACGGTCAAAGGTAGATATATTATCTGAAGTTTAAGGTGAAGAAAAAGCACCATGATTGATTTCGGCTCAAATCTTTACCTCACTTTAGTGGACACCTCTTTGTTTATCCATGAAATCACCAAATCAATACGACCGGATTCCAGATTGTGGCCACTGAAAGCACTCAAAAGCATTGATAAAGTCATTTGTAAGCCGTCTTCTGTGCGGCACCAATTGGAATTTCAGCTCACAGTAAGCCCACCACGTTGACTTTGGATGACACGTTTTGGTAAACATTTGATCCATTTCTGTTATGTCTGGAATGGTGTTTGCCATCACAGATATTTTCATTCAAGCTGATGTTGGCTTTGGGATATTACGTACATGCAAGCTTGTAATGATGTCACATGCGTAGTTCAAAACACACAGGTGTTGGTTACAGCATTCCCTGACCGGGAATCGAACCCGGGCCGCGGCGGTGAGAGCGCCGAATCCTAGCCACTAGACCATCAGGGAGAGCCTGACCTCTGACCCGACAGTCAAAAAGGTCAAAGGTACATATATTATCTGAAGTTTAAGGTGAAGAAAAGGCACCATAATTGATTTCGGCTCAAATTTTTACCTCACTTTAGTGGACACCTCTTTGTTTATCCATGAAATCACCAAATCAATACGACCGGATTCCAGATTGTGGCCACTGAAAGCACTCAAAAGTATTGATAAAGTCATTTGTAAGCCTTCTTCTGTGTGGCACCAATTGGAGTTTCAGCTCACTATAAACCCACCACGTTGACTTTGGATGACACGTTTTGGTAGACATTTGATCGATTTCTGTTACGTCTGGAATGGTGTTTGCCATTCCGGATATTTTCATTCAAGCTGATGTTGGCTTTGGGATATCATGGACACGTGAGCTTGTAATGATGTCAAATGTAGTTCAAAAACACACAGGTGTTGGTTACAGCATTCCCTGACCGGGAATCGAACCCGGGCCGCGGCGGTGAGAGCGCCGAATCCTAGCCACTAGACCATCAGGGAGAGCCTGACCTCTGACCCGACAGTCAAAACGGTCAAAGGTACATATATTATCTGAAGTTTAAGGTGAAGAAAAGGCACCATAATTGATTTCGGCTCAAATTTTTACCTCACTTTAGTGGACACCTCTTTGTTTATCCATGAAATCACCAAATCAATACGACCGGATTCCAGATTGTGGCCACTGAAAGCACTCAAAAGTATTGATAAAGTCATTTGTAAGCCTTCTTCTGTGTGGCACCAATTGGAGTTTCAGCTCACTATAAACCCACCACGTTGACTTTGGATGACACGTTTTGGTAGACATTTGATCGATTTCTGTTACGTCTGGAATGGTGTTTGCCATTCCGGATATTTTCATTCAAGCTGATGTTGGCTTTGGGATATCATGGACACGTGAGCTTGTAATGATGTCAAATGTAGTTCAAAAACACACGGGTGTTGGTTACAGCATTCCCTGACCGGGAATCGAACCCGGGCCGCGGCGGTGAGAGCGCCGAATCCTAGCCACTAGACCATCAGGGAGAGCCTGACCTCTGACCCGACAGTCAAAACGGTCAAAGGTACATATATTATCTGAAGTTTAAGGTGAAGAAAAGGCACCATAATTGATTTCGGCTCAAATTTTTACCTCACTTTAGTGGACACCTCTTTGTTTATCCATGAAATCACCAAATCAATACGACCGGATTCCAGATTGTGGCCACTGAAAGCACTCAAAAGCATTGATAAAGTCATTTGTAAGCCGTCTTCTGTGCGGCACCAATTGGAATTTCAGCTCACAGTAAGCCCACCACGTTGACTTTGGATGACACGTTTTGGTAAACATTTGATCCATTTCTGTTATGTCTGGAATGGTGTTTGCCATCACAGATATTTTCATTCAAGCTGATGTTGGCTTTGGGATATTACGTACATGCAAGCTTGTAATGATGTCACATGCGTAGTTCAAAACACACAGGTGTTGGTTACAGCATTCCCTGACCGGGAATCGAACCCGGGCCGCGGCGGTGAGAGCGCCGAATCCTAGCCACTAGACCATCAGGGAGAGCCTGACCTCTGACCCGACAGTCAAAACGGTCAAAGGTACATATATTATCTGAAGTTTAAGGTGAAGAAAAGGCACCATAATTGATTTCGGCTCAAATTTATACCTCACTTTAGTGGACACCTCTTTGTTTATCCATGAAATCACCAAATCAATACGACCGGATTCCAGATTGTGGCCACTGAAAGCACTCAAAAGTATTGATAAAGTCATTTGTAAGCCTTCTTCTGTGTGGCACCAATTGGAGTTTCAGCTCACTATAAACCCACCACGTTGACTTTGGATGACACGTTTTGGTAGACATTTGATCGATTTCTGTTACGTCTGGAATGGTGTTAGGCATTCCGGATATTTTCATTCAAGCTGATGTTGGCTTTGGGATATCACGGACACGTGAGCTTGTAATGATGTCAAATGTAGTTCAAAAACACACGGGTGTTGGTTACAGCATTCCCTGACCGGGAATCGAACCCGGGCCGTGGCGGTGAGAGCGCCGAATCCTAGCCACTAGACCATCAGGGAGAGCCTGGCTTCCAAACGAACAGTCAAAACGGTCAAAGGTACATATATTATAAGCAGTTTAAGGTGAAGAAAAAGCACAATAATTGATTTCAGCTCAAATTTTTACCTCACTTTAGTGGACACCGCTTTGTTTATCCATGAAATCACCAAATCAGTACAGCCAGTTTCCAGATTGTGGCCACTGAAAGCACTCACAAACATTGACAAAGTCATTTGTAAGCCTTCTTCTGTGTGGCACCAATTGGAGTTTCAGCTCACTATAAACCCACCACGTTGACTTTGGATGACACGTTTTGGTAGACATTTGATCGATTTCTGTTACGTCTGGAATGGTGTTTGGCATTCCGGATATTTTCATTCAAGCTGATGTTGGCTTTGGGATATCACGGACACGTGAGCTTGTAATGATGTCAAATGTAGTTCAAAAACACACGGGTGTTGGTTACAGCATTCCCTGACCGGGAATCGAACCCGGGCCGCGGCGGTGAGAGCGCCGAATCCTAGCCACTAGACCATCAGGGAGAGCCTGACCTCTGACCCGACAGTCAAAACGGTCAAAGGTACATATATTATCTGAAGTTTAAGGTGAAGAAAAGGCACCATAATTGATTTCGGCTCAAATTTTTACCTCACTTTAGTGGACACCTCTTTGTTTATCCATGAAATCACCAAATCAATACGACCGGATTCCAGATTGTGGCCACTGAAAGCACTCAAAAGCATTGATAAAGTCATTTGTAAGCCTTCTTCTGTGTGGCACCAATTGGAGTTTCAGCTCACTATAAACCCACCACGTTGACTTTGGATGACACGTTTTGGTAGACATTTGATCGATTTCTGTTACGTCTGGAATGGTGTTTGCCATTCCGGATATTTTCATTCAAGCTGATGTTGGCTTTGGGATATCATGGACACGTGAGCTTGTAATGATGTCAAATGTAGTTCAAAAACACACGGGTGTTGGTTACAGCATTCCCTGACCGGGAATCGAACCCGGGCCGCGGCGGTGAGAGCGCCGAATCCTAGCCACTAGACCATCAGGGAGAGCCAGACCTCTGACCCGACAGTCAAAACGGTCAAAGGTAGATATATTATCTGAAGTTTAAGGTGAAGAAAAAGCACCATGATTGATTTCGGCTCAAATCTTTACCTCACTTTAGTGGACACCTCTTTGTTTATCCATGAAATCACCAAATCAATACGACCGGATTCCAGATTGTGGCCACTGAAAGCACTCAAAAGCATTGATAAAGTCATTTGTAAGCCGTCTTCTGTGCGGCACCAATTGGAATTTCAGCTCACAGTAAGCCCACCACGTTGACTTTGGATGACACGTTTTGGTAAACATTTGATCCATTTCTGTTATGTCTGGAATGGTGTTTGCCATCACAGATATTTTCATTCAAGCTGATGTTGGCTTTGGGATATTACGTACATGCAAGCTTGTAATGATGTCACATGCGTAGTTCAAAACACACAGGTGTTGGTTACAGCATTCCCTGACCGGGAATCGAACCCGGGCCGCGGCGGTGAGAGCGCCGAATCCTAGCCACTAGACCATCAGGGAGAGCCTGACCTCTGACCCGACAGTCAAAACGGTCAAAGGTACATATATTATCTGAAGTTTAAGGTGAAGAAAAGGCACCATAATTGATTTCGGCTCAAATTTATACCTCACTTTAGTGGACACCTCTTTGTTTATCCATGAAATCACCAAATCAATACGACCGGATTCCAGATTGTGGCCACTGAAAGCACTCAAAAGTATTGATAAAGTCATTTGTAAGCCTTCTTCTGTGTGGCACCAATTGGAGTTTCAGCTCACTATAAACCCACCACGTTGACTTTGGATGACACGTTTTGGTAGACATTTGATCGATTTCTGTTACGTCTGGAATGGTGTTAGGCATTCCGGATATTTTCATTCAAGCTGATGTTGGCTTTGGGATATCACGGACACGTGAGCTTGTAATGATGTCAAATGTAGTTCAAAAACACACGGGTGTTGGTTACAGCATTCCCTGACCGGGAATCGAACCCGGGCCGTGGCGGTGAGAGCGCCGAATCCTAGCCACTAGACCATCAGGGAGAGCCTGGCTTCCAAACGAACAGTCAAAACGGTCAAAGGTACATATATTATAAGCAGTTTAAGGTGAAGAAAAAGCACAATAATTGATTTCAGCTCAAATTTTTACCTCACTTTAGTGGACACCGCTTTGTTTATCCATGAAATCACCAAATCAGTACAGCC
The DNA here is from genome assembly GCA_029224185.1 of Karalla daura. Taxonomy (NCBI): domain Eukaryota; kingdom Metazoa; phylum Chordata; class Actinopteri; order Chaetodontiformes; family Leiognathidae; genus Karalla; species Karalla daura. The sequence goes on along the minus strand of CM055210.1, from coordinate 3,353,164 downwards.
AGTTTCCAGATTGTGGCCACTGAAAGCACTCACAAACATTGACAAAGTCATTTGTAAGCCTTCTTCTGTGTGGCACCAATTGGAGTTTCAGCTCACTATAAACCCACCACGTTGACTTTGGATGACACGTTTTGGTAGACATTTGATCGATTTCTGTTACGTCTGGAATGGTGTTTGGCATTCCGGATATTTTCATTCAAGCTGATGTTGGCTTTGGGATATCACGGACACGTGAGCTTGTAATGATGTCAAATGTAGTTCAAAAACACACGGGTGTTGGTTACAGCATTCCCTGACCGGGAATCGAACCCGGGCCGCGGCGGTGAGAGCGCCGAATCCTAGCCACTAGACCATCAGGGAGAGCCTGACCTCTGACCCGACAGTCAAAACGGTCAAAGGTACATATATTATCTGAAGTTTAAGGTGAAGAAAAGGCACCATAATTGATTTCGGCTCAAATTTATACCTCACTTTAGTGGACACCTCTTTGTTTATCCATGAAATCACCAAATCAATACGACCGGATTCCAGATTGTGGCCACTGAAAGCACTCAAAAGTATTGATAAAGTCATTTGTAAGCCTTCTTCTGTGTGGCACCAATTGGAGTTTCAGCTCACTATAAACCCACCACGTTGACTTTGGATGACACGTTTTGGTAGACATTTGATCGATTTCTGTTACGTCTGGAATGGTGTTAGGCATTCCGGATATTTTCATTCAAGCTGATGTTGGCTTTGGGATATCACGGACACGTGAGCTTGTAATGATGTCAAATGTAGTTCAAAAACACACGGGTGTTGGTTACAGCATTCCCTGACCGGGAATCGAACCCGGGCCGCGGCGGTGAGAGCGCCGAATCCTAGCCACTAGACCATCAGGGAGAGCCTGACCTCTGACCCGACAGTCAAAACGGTCAAAGGTACATATATTATCTGAAGTTTAAGGTGAAGAAAAGGCACCATAATTGATTTCGGCTCAAATTTATACCTCACTTTAGTGGACACCTCTTTGTTTATCCATGAAATCACCAAATCAATACGACCGGATTCCAGATTGTGGCCACTGAAAGCACTCAAAAGTATTGATAAAGTCATTTGTAAGCCTTCTTCTGTGTGGCACCAATTGGAGTTTCAGCTCACTATAAACCCACCACGTTGACTTTGGATGACACGTTTTGGTAGACATTTGATCGATTTCTGTTACGTCTGGAATGGTGTTAGGCATTCCGGATATTTTCATTCAAGCTGATGTTGGCTTTGGGATATCACGGACACGTGAGCTTGTAATGATGTCAAATGTAGTTCAAAAACACACGGGTGTTGGTTACAGCATTCCCTGACCGGGAATCGAACCCGGGCCGTGGCGGTGAGAGCGCCGAATCCTAGCCACTAGACCATCAGGGAGAGCCTGGCTTCCAAACGAATAGTCAAAACGGTCAAAGGTACATATATTATAAGCAGTTTAAGGTGAAGAAAAAGCACAATAATTGATTTCAGCTCAAATTTTTACCTCACTTTAGTGGACACCGCTTTGTTTATCCATGAAATCACCAAATCAGTACAGCCAGTTTCCAGATTGTGGCCACTGAAAGCACTCACAAACATTGACAAAGTCATTTGTAAGCCTTCTTCTGTGTGGCACCAATTGGAGTTTCAGCTCACTATAAACCCACCACGTTGACTTTGGATGACACGTTTTGGTAGACATTTGATCGATTTCTGTTACGTCTGGAATGGTGTTTGCCATTCCGGATATTTTCATTCAAGCTGATGTTGGCTTTGGGATATCATGGACACGTGAGCTTGTAATGATGTCAAATGTAGTTCAAAAACACACGGGTGTTGGTTACAGCATTCCCTGACCGGGAATCGAACCCGGGCCGCGGCGGTGAGAGCGCCGAATCCTAGCCACTAGACCATCAGGGAGAGCCTGACCTCTGACCCGACAGTCAAAACGGTCAAAGGTACATATATTATCTGAAGTTTAAGGTGAAGAAAAGGCACCATAATTGATTTCGGCTCAAATTTTTACCTCACTTTAGTGGACACCTCTTTGTTTATCCATGAAATCACCAAATCAATACGACCGGATTCCAGATTGTGGCCACTGAAAGCACTCAAAAGTATTGATAAAGTCATTTGTAAGCCTTCTTCTGTGTGGCACCAATTGGAGTTTCAGCTCACTATAAACCCACCACGTTGACTTTGGATGACACGTTTTGGTAGACATTTGATCGATTTCTGTTACGTCTGGAATGGTGTTTGCCATTCCGGATATTTTCATTCAAGCTGATGTTGGCTTTGGGATATCATGGACACGTGAGCTTGTAATGATGTCAAATGTAGTTCAAAAACACACGGGTGTTGGTTACAGCATTCCCTGACCGGGAATCGAACCCGGGCCGCGGCGGTGAGAGCGCCGAATCCTAGCCACTAGACCATCAGGGAGAGCCTGACCTCTGACCCGACAGTCAAAACGGTCAAAGGTACATATATTATCTGAAGTTTAAGGTGAAGAAAAGGCACCATAATTGATTTCGGCTCAAATTTTTACCTCACTTTAGTGGACACCTCTTTGTTTATCCATGAAATCACCAAATCAATACGACCGGATTCCAGATTGTGGCCACTGAAAGCACTCAAAAGCATTGATAAAGTCATTTGTAAGCCTTCTTCTGTGTGGCACCAATTGGAGTTTCAGCTCACTATAAACCCACCACGTTGACTTTGGATGACACGTTTTGGTAGACATTTGATCGATTTCTGTTACGTCTGGAATGGTGTTTGCCATTCCGGATATTTTCATTCAAGCTGATGTTGGCTTTGGGATATCATGGACACGTGAGCTTGTAATGATGTCAAATGTAGTTCAAAAACACACGGGTGTTGGTTACAGCATTCCCTGACCGGGAATCGAACCCGGGCCGCGGCGGTGAGAGCGCCGAATCCTAGCCACTAGACCATCAGGGAGAGCCAGACCTCTGACCCGACAGTCAAAACGGTCAAAGGTAGATATATTATCTGAAGTTTAAGGTGAAGAAAAAGCACCATGATTGATTTCGGCTCAAATCTTTACCTCACTTTAGTGGACACCTCTTTGTTTATCCATGAAATCACCAAATCAATACGACCGGATTCCAGATTGTGGCCACTGAAAGCACTCAAAAGCATTGATAAAGTCATTTGTAAGCCGTCTTCTGTGCGGCACCAATTGGAATTTCAGCTCACAGTAAGCCCACCACGTTGACTTTGGATGACACGTTTTGGTAAACATTTGATCCATTTCTGTTATGTCTGGAATGGTGTTTGCCATCACAGATATTTTCATTCAAGCTGATGTTGGCTTTGGGATATTACGTACATGCAAGCTTGTAATGATGTCACATGCGTAGTTCAAAACACACAGGTGTTGGTTACAGCATTCCCTGACCGGGAATCGAACCCGGGCCGCGGCGGTGAGAGCGCCGAATCCTAGCCACTAGACCATCAGGGATAGCCTGGCTTCCAACCGAACAGTCAAAACTGTCAAAGGTACATATATTATAAGCAGTTTAAGGTGAAGAAAAAGCACACTAATTGATTTCAGCTCAAATTCTTACCTCACTTTAGTGGACACCGCTTTGTTTATCCATGAAATCACCCAATCAGTACAGCCAGTTTCCAGATTGTGGCCACTGAAAGCACTCACAAACATTGACAAAGTCATTTGTAAGCCTTCTTCTGTGTGGCACCAATTGGAGTTTCAGCTCACTATAAACCCACCACGTTGACTTTGGATGACACGTTTTGGTAGACATTTGATCGATTTCTGTTACGTCTGGAATGGTGTTAGGCATTCCGGATATTTTCATTCAAGCTGATGTTGGCTTTGGGATATCACGGACACGTGAGCTTGTAATGATGTCAAATGTAGTTCAAAAACACACGGGTGTTGGTTACAGCATTCCCTGACCGGGAATCGAACCCGGGCCGTGGCGGTGAGAGCGCCGAATCCTAGCCACTAGACCATCAGGGAGAGCCTGGCTTCCAAACGAATAGTCAAAACGGTCAAAGGTACATATATTATAAGCAGTTTAAGGTGAAGAAAAAGCACAATAATTGATTTCAGCTCAAATTTTTACCTCACTTTAGTGGACACCGCTTTGTTTATCCATGAAATCACCAAATCAGTACAGCCAGTTTCCAGATTGTGGCCACTGAAAGCACTCACAAACATTGACAAAGTCATTTGTAAGCCTTCTTCTGTGTGGCACCAATTGGAGTTTCAGCTCACTATAAACCCACCACGTTGACTTTGGATGACACGTTTTGGTAGACATTTGATCGATTTCTGTTACGTCTGGAATGGTGTTTGCCATTCCGGATATTTTCATTCAAGCTGATGTTGGCTTTGGGATATCATGGACACGTGAGCTTGTAATGATGTCAAATGTAGTTCAAAAACACACGGGTGTTGGTTACAGCATTCCCTGACCGGGAATCGAACCCGGGCCGCGGCGGTGAGAGCGCCGAATCCTAGCCACTAGACCATCAGGGAGAGCCAGACCTCTGACCCGACAGTCAAAACGGTCAAAGGTAGATATATTATCTGAAGTTTAAGGTGAAGAAAAAGCACCATGATTGATTTCGGCTCAAATCTTTACCTCACTTTAGTGGACACCTCTTTGTTTATCCATGAAATCACCAAATCAATACGACCGGATTCCAGATTGTGGCCACTGAAAGCACTCAAAAGCATTGATAAAGTCATTTGTAAGCCGTCTTCTGTGCGGCACCAATTGGAATTTCAGCTCACAGTAAGCCCACCACGTTGACTTTGGATGACACGTTTTGGTAAACATTTGATCCATTTCTGTTATGTCTGGAATGGTGTTTGCCATTCCGGATATTTTCATTCAAGCTGATGTTGGCTTTGGGATATCATGGACACGTGAGCTTGTAATGATGTCACATGCGTAGTTCAAAACACACAGGTGTTGGTTACAGCATTCCCTGACCGGGAATCGAACCCGGGCCGCGGCGGTGAGAGCGCCGAATCCTAGCCACTAGACCATCAGGGAGAGCCTGACCTCTGACCCGACAGTCAAAACGGTCAAAGGTACATATATTATCTGAAGTTTAAGGTGAAGAAAAGGCACCATAATTGATTTCGGCTCAAATTTTTACCTCACTTTAGTGGACACCTCTTTGTTTATCCATGAAATCACCAAATCAATACGACCGGATTCCAGATTGTGGCCACTGAAAGCACTCAAAAGTATTGATAAAGTCATTTGTAAGCCTTCTTCTGTGTGGCACCAATTGGAGTTTCAGCTCACTATAAACCCACCACGTTGACTTTGGATGACACGTTTTGGTAGACATTTGATCGATTTCTGTTACGTCTGGAATGGTGTTAGGCATTCCGGATATTTTCATTCAAGCTGATGTTGGCTTTGGGATATCACGGACACGTGAGCTTGTAATGATGTCAAATGTAGTTCAAAAACACACGGGTGTTGGTTACAGCATTCCCTGACCGGGAATCGAACCCGGGCCGTGGCGGTGAGAGCGCCGAATCCTAGCCACTAGACCATCAGGGAGAGCCTGGCTTCCAAACGAATAGTCAAAACGGTCAAAGGTACATATATTATAAGCAGTTTAAGGTGAAGAAAAAGCACAATAATTGATTTCAGCTCAAATTTTTACCTCACTTTAGTGGACACCGCTTTGTTTATCCATGAAATCACCAAATCAGTACAGCCAGTTTCCAGATTGTGGCCACTGAAAGCACTCACAAACATTGACAAAGTCATTTGTAAGCCTTCTTCTGTGTGGCACCAATTGGAGTTTCAGCTCACTATAAACCCACCACGTTGACTTTGGATGACACGTTTTGGTAGACATTTGATCGATTTCTGTTACGTCTGGAATGGTGTTTGCCATTCCGGATATTTTCATTCAAGCTGATGTTGGCTTTGGGATATCATGGACACGTGAGCTTGTAATGATGTCAAATGTAGTTCAAAAACACACGGGTGTTGGTTACAGCATTCCCTGACCGGGAATCGAACCCGGGCCGCGGCGGTGAGAGCGCCGAATCCTAGCCACTAGACCATCAGGGAGAGCCTGACCTCTGACCCGACAGTCAAAACGGTCAAAGGTACATATATTATCTGAAGTTTAAGGTGAAGAAAAGGCACCATAATTGATTTCGGCTCAAATTTTTACCTCACTTTAGTGGACACCTCTTTGTTTATCCATGAAATCACCAAATCAATACGACCGGATTCCAGATTGTGGCCACTGAAAGCACTCAAAAGTATTGATAAAGTCATTTGTAAGCCTTCTTCTGTGTGGCACCAATTGGAGTTTCAGCTCACTATAAACCCACCACGTTGACTTTGGATGACACGTTTTGGTAGACATTTGATCGATTTCTGTTACGTCTGGAATGGTGTTTGCCATTCCGGATATTTTCATTCAAGCTGATGTTGGCTTTGGGATATCATGGACACGTGAGCTTGTAATGATGTCAAATGTAGTTCAAAAACACACGGGTGTTGGTTACAGCATTCCCTGACCGGGAATCGAACCCGGGCCGCGGCGGTGAGAGCGCCGAATCCTAGCCACTAGACCATCAGGGAGAGCCTGACCTCTGACCCGACAGTCAAAACGGTCAAAGGTACATATATTATCTGAAGTTTAAGGTGAAGAAAAGGCACCATAATTGATTTCGGCTCAAATTTTTACCTCACTTTAGTGGACACCTCTTTGTTTATCCATGAAATCACCAAATCAATACGACCGGATTCCAGATTGTGGCCACTGAAAGCACTCAAAAGCATTGATAAAGTCATTTGTAAGCCTTCTTCTGTGTGGCACCAATTGGAGTTTCAGCTCACTATAAACCCACCACGTTGACTTTGGATGACACGTTTTGGTAGACATTTGATCGATTTCTGTTACGTCTGGAATGGTGTTTGCCATTCCGGATATTTTCATTCAAGCTGATGTTGGCTTTGGGATATCATGGACACGTGAGCTTGTAATGATGTCAAATGTAGTTCAAAAACACACGGGTGTTGGTTACAGCATTCCCTGACCGGGAATCGAACCCGGGCCGCGGCGGTGAGAGCGCCGAATCCTAGCCACTAGACCATCAGGGAGAGCCAGACCTCTGACCCGACAGTCAAAACGGTCAAAGGTAGATATATTATCTGAAGTTTAAGGTGAAGAAAAAGCACCATGATTGATTTCGGCTCAAATCTTTACCTCACTTTAGTGGACACCTCTTTGTTTATCCATGAAATCACCAAATCAATACGACCGGATTCCAGATTGTGGCCACTGAAAGCACTCAAAAGCATTGATAAAGTCATTTGTAAGCCGTCTTCTGTGCGGCACCAATTGGAATTTCAGCTCACAGTAAGCCCACCACGTTGACTTTGGATGACACGTTTTGGTAAACATTTGATCCATTTCTGTTATGTCTGGAATGGTGTTTGCCATCACAGATATTTTCATTCAAGCTGATGTTGGCTTTGGGATATTACGTACATGCAAGCTTGTAATGATGTCACATGCGTAGTTCAAAACACACAGGTGTTGGTTACAGCATTCCCTGACCGGGAATCGAACCCGGGCCGCGGCGGTGAGAGCGCCGAATCCTAGCCACTAGACCATCAGGGATAGCCTGGCTTCCAACCGAACAGTCAAAACTGTCAAAGGTACATATATTATAAGCAGTTTAAGGTGAAGAAAAAGCACACTAATTGATTTCAGCTCAAATTCTTACCTCACTTTAGTGGACACCGCTTTGTTTATCCATGAAATCACCCAATCAGTACAGCCAGTTTCCAGATTGTGGCCACTGAAAGCACTCACAAACATTGACAAAGTCATTTGTAAGCCTTCTTCTGTGTGGCACCAATTGGAGTTTCAGCTCACTATAAACCCACCACGTTGACTTTGGATGACACGTTTTGGTAGACATTTGATCGATTTCTGTTACGTCTGGAATGGTGTTAGGCATTCCGGATATTTTCATTCAAGCTGATGTTGGCTTTGGGATATCACGGACACGTGAGCTTGTAATGATGTCAAATGTAGTTCAAAAACACACGGGTGTTGGTTACAGCATTCCCTGACCGGGAATCGAACCCGGGCCGTGGCGGTGAGAGCGCCGAATCCTAGCCACTAGACCATCAGGGAGAGCCTGGCTTCCAAACGAATAGTCAAAACGGTCAAAGGTACATATATTATAAGCAGTTTAAGGTGAAGAAAAAGCACAATAATTGATTTCAGCTCAAATTTTTACCTCACTTTAGTGGACACCGCTTTGTTTATCCATGAAATCACCAAATCAGTACAGCCAGTTTCCAGATTGTGGCCACTGAAAGCACTCACAAACATTGACAAAGTCATTTGTAAGCCTTCTTCTGTGTGGCACCAATTGGAGTTTCAGCTCACTATAAACCCACCACGTTGACTTTGGATGACACGTTTTGGTAGACATTTGATCGATTTCTGTTACGTCTGGAATGGTGTTTGCCATTCCGGATATTTTCATTCAAGCTGATGTTGGCTTTGGGATATCATGGACACGTGAGCTTGTAATGATGTCAAATGTAGTTCAAAAACACACGGGTGTTGGTTACAGCATTCCCTGACCGGGAATCGAACCCGGGCCGCGGCGGTGAGAGCGCCGAATCCTAGCCACTAGACCATCAGGGAGAGCCAGACCTCTGACCCGACAGTCAAAACGGTCAAAGGTAGATATATTATCTGAAGTTTAAGGTGAAGAAAAAGCACCATGATTGATTTCGGCTCAAATCTTTACCTCACTTTAGTGGACACCTCTTTGTTTATCCATGAAATCACCAAATCAATACGACCGGATTCCAGATTGTGGCCACTGAAAGCACTCAAAAGCATTGATAAAGTCATTTGTAAGCCGTCTTCTGTGCGGCACCAATTGGAATTTCAGCTCACAGTAAGCCCACCACGTTGACTTTGGATGACACGTTTTGGTAAACATTTGATCCATTTCTGTTATGTCTGGAATGGTGTTTGCCATTCCGGATATTTTCATTCAAGCTGATGTTGGCTTTGGGATATCATGGACACGTGAGCTTGTAATGATGTCACATGCGTAGTTCAAAACACACAGGTGTTGGTTACAGCATTCCCTGACCGGGAATCGAACCCGGGCCGCGGCGGTGAGAGCGCCGAATCCTAGCCACTAGACCATCAGGGAGAGCCTGACCTCTGACCCGACAGTCAAAACGGTCAAAGGTACATATATTATCTGAAGTTTAAGGTGAAGAAAAGGCACCATAATTGATTTCGGCTCAAATTTTTACCTCACTTTAGTGGACACCTCTTTGTTTATCCATGAAATCACCAAATCAATACGACCGGATTCCAGATTGTGGCCACTGAAAGCACTCAAAAGTATTGATAAAGTCATTTGTAAGCCTTCTTCTGTGTGGCACCAATTGGAGTTTCAGCTCACTATAAACCCACCACGTTGACTTTGGATGACACGTTTTGGTAGACATTTGATCGATTTCTGTTACGTCTGGAATGGTGTTTGCCATTCCGGATATTTTCATTCAAGCTGATGTTGGCTTTGGGATATCATGGACACGTGAGATTGTAATGATGTCAAATGTAGTTCAAAAATTCACGGGTGTTGGTTACAGCATTCCCTGACCGGGAATCGAACCCGGGCCGCGGCGGTGAGAGCGCCGAATCCTAGCCACTAGACCATCAGGGAGAGCCTGACCTCTGACCCGACAGTCAAAACGGTCAAAGGTACATATATTATCTGAAGTTTAAGGTGAAGAAAAGGCACCATAATTGATTTCGGCTCAAATTTTTACCTCACTTTAGTGGACACCTCTTTGTTTATCCATGAAATCACCAAATCAATACGACCGGATTCCAGATTGTGGCCACTGAAAGCACTCAAAAGTATTGATAAAGTCATTTGTAAGCCTTCTTCTGTGTGGCACCAATTGGAGTTTCAGCTCACTATAAACCCACCACGTTGACTTTGGATGACACGTTTTGGTAGACATTTGATCGATTTCTGTTACGTCTGGAATGGTGTTTGCCATTCCGGATATTTTCATTCAAGCTGATGTTGGCTTTGGGATATCATGGACACGTGAGCTTGTAATGATGTCAAATGTAGTTCAAAAACACACGGGTGTTGGTTACAGCATTCCCTGACCGGGAATCGAACCCGGGCCGCGGCGGTGAGAGCGCCGAATCCTAGCCACTAGACCATCAGGGAGAGCCTGACCTCTGACCCGACAGTCAAAACGGTCAAAGGTACATATATTATCTGAAGTTTAAGGTGAAGAAAAGGCACCATAATTGATTTCGGCTCAAATTTTTACCTCACTTTAGTGGACACCTCTTTGTTTATCCATGAAATCACCAAATCAATACGACCGGATTCCAGATTGTGGCCACTGAAAGCACTCAAAAGCATTGATAAAGTCATTTGTAAGCCTTCTTCTGTGTGGCACCAATTGGAGTTTCAGCTCACTATAAACCCACCACGTTGACTTTGGATGACACGTTTTGGTAGACATTTGATCGATTTCTGTTACGTCTGGAATGGTGTTTGCCATTCCGGATATTTTCATTCAAGCTGATGTTGGCTTTGGGATATCATGGACACGTGAGCTTGTAATGATGTCAAATGTAGTTCAAAAACACACGGGTGTTGGTTACAGCATTCCCTGACCGGGAATCGAACCCGGGCCGCGGCGGTGAGAGCGCCGAATCCTAGCCACTAGACCATCAGGGAGAGCCTGACCTCTGACCCGACAGTCAAAACGGTCAAAGGTACATATATTATCTGAAGTTTAAGGTGAAGAAAAGGCACCATAATTGATTTCGGCTCAAATTTTTACCTCACTTTAGTGGACACCTCTTTGTTTATCCATGAAATCACCAAATCAATACGACCGGATTCCAGATTGTGGCCACTGAAAGCACTCAAAAGTATTGATAAAGTCATTTGTAAGCCTTCTTCTGTGTGGCACCAATTGGAGTTTCAGCTCACTATAAACCCACCACGTTGACTTTGGATGACACGTTTTGGTAGACATTTGATCGATTTCTGTTACGTCTGGAATGGTGTTTGCCATTCCGGATATTTTCATTCAAGCTGATGTTGGCTTTGGGATATCATGGACACGTGAGCTTGTAATGATGTCAAATGTAGTTCAAAAACACACGGGTGTTGGTTACAGCATTCCCTGACCGGGAATCGAACCCGGGCCGCGGCGGTGAGAGCGCCGAATCCTAGCCACTAGACCATCAGGGAGAGCCTGACCTCTGACCCGACAGTCAAAACGGTCAAAGGTACATATATTATCTGAAGTTTAAGGTGAAGAAAAGGCACCATAATTGATTTCGGCTCAAATTTTTACCTCACTTTAGTGGACACCTCTTTGTTTATCCATGAAATCACCAAATCAATACGACCGGATTCCAGATTGTGGCCACTGAAAGCACTCAAAAGTATTGATAAAGTCATTTGTAAGCCTTCTTCTGTGTGGCACCAATTGGAGTTTCAGCTCACTATAAACCCACCACGTTGACTTTGGATGACACGTTTTGGTAGACATTTGATCGATTTCTGTTACGTCTGGAATGGTGTTTGCCATTCCGGATATTTTCATTCAAGCTGATGTTGGCTTTGGGATATCATGGACACGTGAGCTTGTAATGATGTCAAATGTAGTTCAAAAACACACGGGTGTTGGTTACAGCATTCCCTGACCGGGAATCGAACCCGGGCCGCGGCGGTGAGAGCGCCGAATCCTAGCCACTAGACCATCAGGGAGAGCCAGACCTCTGACCCGACAGTCAAAACGGTCAAAGGTAGATATATTATCTGAAGTTTAAGGTGAAGAAAAAGCACCATGATTGATTTCGGCTCAAATCTTTACCTCACTTTAGTGGACACCTCTTTGTTTATCCATGAAATCACCAAATCAATACGACCGGATTCCAGATTGTGGCCACTGAAAGCACTCAAAAGCATTGATAAAGTCATTTGTAAGCCGTCTTCTGTGCGGCACCAATTGGAATTTCAGCTCACAGTAAGCCCACCACGTTGACTTTGGATGACACGTTTTGGTAAACATTTGATCCATTTCTGTTATGTCTGGAATGGTGTTTGCCATCACAGATATTTTCATTCAAGCTGATGTTGGCTTTGGGATATTACGTACATGCAAGCTTGTAATGATGTCACATGCGTAGTTCAAAACACACAGGTGTTGGTTACAGCATTCCCTGACCGGGAATCGAACCCGGGCCGCGGCGGTGAGAGCGCCGAATCCTAGCCACTAGACCATCAGGGAGAGCCTGACCTCTGACCCGACAGTCAAAACGGTCAAAGGTACATATATTATCTGAAGTTTAAGGTGAAGAAAAGGCACCATAATTGATTTCGGCTCAAATTTTTACCTCACTTTAGTGGACACCTCTTTGTTTATCCATGAAATCACCAAATCAATACGACCGGATTCCAGATTGTGGCCACTGAAAGCACTCAAAAGTATTGATAAAGTCATTTGTAAGCCTTCTTCTGTGTGGCACCAATTGGAGTTTCAGCTCACTATAAACCCACCACGTTGACTTTGGATGACACGTTTTGGTAGACATTTGATCGATTTCTGTTACGTCTGGAATGGTGTTTGCCATTCCGGATATTTTCATTCAAGCTGATGTTGGCTTTGGGATATCATGGACACGTGAGCTTGTAATGATGTCAAATGTAGTTCAAAAACACACGGGTGTTGGTTACAGCATTCCCTGACCGGGAATCGAACCCGGGCCGCGGCGGTGAGAGCGCCGAATCCTAGCCACTAGACCATCAGGGAGAGCCTGACCTCTGACCCGACAGTCAAAACGGTCAAAGGTACATATATTATCTGAAGTTTAAGGTGAAGAAAAGGCACCATAATTGATTTCGGCTCAAATTTTTACCTCACTTTAGTGGACACCTCTTTGTTTATCCATGAAATCACCAAATCAATACGACCGGATTCCAGATTGTGGCCACTGAAAGCACTCAAAAGTATTGATAAAGTCATTTGTAAGCCTTCTTCTGTGTGGCACCAATTGGAGTTTCAGCTCACTATAAACCCACCACGTTGACTTTGGATGACACGTTTTGGTAGACATTTGATCGATTTCTGTTACGTCTGGAATGGTGTTTGCCATTCCGGATATTTTCATTCAAGCTGATGTTGGCTTTGGGATATCATGGACACGTGAGCTTGTAATGATGTCAAATGTAGTTCAAAAACACACGGGTGTTGGTTACAGCATTCCCTGACCGGGAATCGAACCCGGGCCGCGGCGGTGAGAGCGCCGAATCCTAGCCACTAGACCATCAGGGAGAGCCTGACCTCTGACCCGACAGTCAAAACGGTCAAAGGTACATATATTATCTGAAGTTTAAGGTGAAGAAAAGGCACCATAATTGATTTCGGCTCAAATTTTTACCTCACTTTAGTGGACACCTCTTTGTTTATCCATGAAATCACCAAATCAATACGACCGGATTCCAGATTGTGGCCACTGAAAGCACTCAAAAGTATTGATAAAGTCATTTGTAAGCCTTCTTCTGTGTGGCACCAATTGGAGTTTCAGCTCACTATAAACCCACCACGTTGACTTTGGATGACACGTTTTGGTAGACATTTGATCGATTTCTGTTACGTCTGGAATGGTGTTTGCCATTCCGGATATTTTCATTCAAGCTGATGTTGGCTTTGGGATATCATGGACACGTGAGCTTGTAATGATGTCAAATGTAGTTCAAAAACACACGGGTGTTGGTTACAGCATTCCCTGACCGGGAATCGAACCCGGGCCGCGGCGGTGAGAGCGCCGAATCCTAGCCACTAGACCATCAGGGATAGCCTGGCTTCCAACCGAACAGTCAAAATGGTCAAAGGTACATATATTATAAGCAGTTTAAGGTGAAGAAAAAGCACAATAATTGATTTCAGCTCAAATTCTTACCTCACTTTAGTGGACACCGCTTTGTTTATCCATGAAATCACCAAATCAGTACAGCCAGTTTCCAGATTGTGGCCACTGAAAGCACTCACAAACATTGACAAAGTCATTTGTAAGCCTTCTTCTGTGTGGCACCAATTGGAGTTTCAGCTCACTATAAACCCACCACGTTGACTTTGGATGACACGTTTTGGTAGACATTTGATCGATTTCTGTTACGTCTGGAATGGTGTTAGGCATTCCGGATATTTTCATTCAAGCTGATGTTGGCTTTGGGATATCACGGACACGTGAGCTTGTAATGATGTCAAATGTAGTTCAAAAACACACGGGTGTTGGTTACAGCATTCCCTGACCGGGAATCGAACCCGGGCCGCGGCGGTGAGAGCGCCGAATCCGAGCCACTAGACCATCAGGGAGAGCCTGACCTCTGACCCGACAGTCAAAACGGTCAAAGGTAGATCTATTATCTCCCCCTCAAAAACCTCGCTCTTGACATGCAGTCATGATGAATTTCAGGCTGTGAAGAATCACAACCTGTTGCATAAGGACTCATACAGACCACCAAGAGTAATTAGACTGAGGCAGCAAGTCAATAGGCAAATCAAGATCATGTTTTAAATTGACCGGATACCAAAATGAATATTTCTTTCCATTATTATTAACGTAGTGTTTATCCCATTCTTGGGATTACATAATACAAACTTTCTACCAGTAGTTTTTTTAAGACCAGCCTTTTTGTGCTGCCACTGACTATATTTGTCAATGTCATGCTAAAGAGCTAAATCAGAGAAAGTCTGAGAAGATTTATCCTACTGTATACTTTCAAAACTCATTTCTGCATCTTGTTGGCTCCTAATCATGTGTTTTATTGTGCCTTTTAGTGCCGTTGTGAGTTTTTCTCACAACAAAAGCCTTCGTTGACACTGAAAACTGAAGAAAACACGCTGCTGAGGGATTTCGTATGGATCACCATACCTCAGGACAACATGGTGATGCCAACCATGCTGCCAGCTTTCAGTGGCTTTCATTTGCTTACCAGGGCCTGACGGAGATCCCCTATGACACTATCTTAACACAGACAGAGACCCTGGAGGTGCTGGACCTCAGTTACAATCTGCTGGATGAGTATCCTTTTCTTCATAGCAGTGAACAAGAACCACGTAATAGTGAATGGTTTCCTTTTTTTTGATCCTTGACTTGTTGCACACTCTTTGACCTCACCAACATCGCTCATATGTCACTGTAGGTATAGATATAGAATTCACTAGAATTCAATCGAGAATTCAATAGAGTGCATGTGTGTCTGAGAATCAGAACTGGTTTCAGGATCCCAGCTGGTCTCAGAGGCACAGTGGCCAACAAGAGCAAATGCACTCTTACATCCAAATGCTGTAAATAGGCCCCTGTTGGCCATTGTACCATGAGGCTTACTCGGAAACTAATGTATTGATTTGAAGAGTTTCTAAATCTGTTTTTTTTTTTTACTGAAAATATCAGTGATCTACTATGGGTAGCACCGGTTGTGTCTACAAATTGAAGTATGCATCAGTCACAAAAACAGTGTGGAGTCTGGTCTGTTCTCCTTCATTCAGTCCCTATTGGAACCCGGCTCTGCTGGGTCAGCTGGAGAAGCTCAGCACTCTGATCCTGGATTGCAACAACTACACATCTCACATCAAGTTCCCCTTCATGCCCAGCATCACTACAGTGTGCATCAACAAGAACAAGATCAACAACCTGCCTGTCTTTGTAGAGGAAATTCGACGAAAGTTCCCAAATATAAAGTGAGCCTGGGATTATTTGCCATTCCTGTGAACAAAGATGGTAGCAATTAACGACTAATAATGAGTAATTCCATTACGTCCTAATACTTTATTCTTGTGCATTTTTGTCAAATCCAGGATGCTTAGTATGATGAACAATGAGGCAGCCCCCAGCTATTTCAACGGAGGAAGTCTGACCCAGTACAGAGACTACAGGTAAGAATAGATGCCCCTCGCAATCTGCCCGTTCAGGACCCTCCATTTACCAGCTCACACGTGCATGCATTCACGTACAATGCATGCATGCAAGTGTGCAGATACACATGTGCACACATACACACGCATAAACATACAAACACACAAACAAGAAAAACAGTTGTTTTTACTGTTACTGTTATTTTGGCTATTTTGGCTCAGAGGAAAGGCCTGCTTCCAACAGATCATAGTTTAGGAGCAACTTAGGGCCAGTCTGATCACAGGACTATTCTCATTCTGCAAATGTACAGCTGACGTTAAAAATGCTCATCTTCTTGTTAGACAGTACGTCATCAGCCAGATCCCCAGCCTGGAGATCCTGGATGACACTGAGGTCCTGGAGAAGGAGAGAGCGCAAGCCAGGAAAACCTATCGCCTTCAGCAGAGCAGCCACAGCAGCAGGAAGAGAAAGGAGGCCTCAGCAAAGAAACACACACACGTGCAAAAAAAGTCAAATACTGCCTTTAGACAATAGGACTTCTTTTTTTTCCCCCTTTTCCTGTACTGTCTTAACATCCATTAAATGCCATACATTGTGTCTTTTGTATCTGCTCCATAGCTGCATTGTTGTGTAACTTTCTACATCTTAACCAAACCTCTGTCTTTTGATTCACTTTTTCACAGAATGTAAGACTCAGGAGCGCTCTGTATGGTGTTTATTCCATATGGCAGGTTATATCGATGATAAAACATGTCATGTGATGTGTTTGACATGTCTGATCAGAGATCCATTAGTAATAAATGCATATATATTTTCATATATTTGGCAAATAAAAAGTCAATGGGTATATCAGAGGGTGGACTTTCTGTTCGTGTGTCCTCACAGAGGTCAGTTATGGAGTCATGTAACTTCTTATGTAGCTACATAACATCTAGTGCGTATTATTTAAGCACGCTCAGCAATGCCTAAAGCTTCTTTGCACTTAGACATTGAGCAACCTCCTGCAGGGCTCCCTAAATGTTTGCCTACAGAGATCGCTTCACTATGGAGGCCCTGGTATGTCTCCAGGCACTCGGACACTTCAGCGGGCCAAGTATCCTGGACTCACCCTCAGCAGGGTTAGTAAAAAGGGAACAAAAGAAAAACAGGAAGGACTGATGTATTGGAGGTTTTTCCCCACTTTTTACACATCTACATTTTATTGAAACCTGTAGTTTGAACCTTGTTAGAGTTCCATTAGTAACACATTAGTAATTACTAAATTTGATTCACACATTGGTTTCAGGCTCTGGTATTGTCTGGTGAATATCAGACTAAATGTACCTCTTATCACATGCTTTCTTCCGTTTCTTCAGCTGAAAAAAAATATCTGCTTTTGAAATGCTGCAGTGAATTCCAGTAGGTTTTCCCACTTCAGTGGCACGTCTCTCTGCAGCACCCAGTTTAAAGCCGTTTCTGACTGCAAAGACCAGTGTGTCTGAGCGGATGCCAAGCGGGAACACTGGTGCCAGACTGGCCAGCACACATCAGAGCTCCGGCAGGCTGGCAGCCTTTCAGTTGCTCGGAAAACACCTGCGCATTGACCTCCATTCACTCCCCATTGATTCAAACTCATTATTTCCCCTAACTGGCCTGAACATGCATGCATTTGGACCATGGGAGGAAACCGGGGTTACTCAGAGAAAACAAAAAAAAAAAATAAAACACTTCGTCCCAGAGAGAACATGGGAACTGCACAGACGAGTTCAAACCCTGACCCTCGATGCTGTGAGGTGCCACCGCCACCTACTGGCGCACTAACTGGCCCTGTTCACTGCAGCTCCAAAAGAACTAAAATATTACCTTGAAGACCTGGGACAAAAAGCAAAGTACCTGGAAACAAAATCTATTATTGCACAGCATGCAGCCCCCATGACGCCACTGGATACAAAGCAGGTAAGATGAATGACCTTACACAGTTCCAGACATTACTGTCTGTCTGTATGTGTATTTTTCCATGTCGACTGCATGTGGGAATCGGCAACGAAGATGAACACAAAGTGCTAAAAGATGCAGTTTCTAGAACAGAACCCACGAATGCCACAATATCAAATAAGCCAACTTTACAGGAGAAATAAGCGTCCTGACAAGCAGGTGTAAAAAAAAGGTCACTGTGAAGAGCTGAATTTTATACAGTTCACTGAACTGAGTTACAATATTGCATAATTAAGGGCTAGTTTAAGTGATAGTGTGGCATTTAGTTTCATTCAGCCAGATGTCCAGTTTTCACTTTATCACAGCAAAGAGTGCAATGGCGTCGTAGCATTCACACTTCCACAACACATTCTATTGTTTTTCATACCTGTATGTTAGCTATATTGCCAAATGTGTCCACTCACCCGTCCAAATAAATGAAACCAGGTGTTCCAATCACTGCTATAGCCACAGGTGTATAAAAGCAAGCACCTAGGCATGCAGACTTTTTTTCTACAAACATTTATGAAAAAATGGGTCGCTCTCAGGAGTCCCAGGAATTCTACCATGGCGCCTAGTGCGCAGAAGTCGCCAACATTCTGCAGGGTCAATCATTGCAGAACTCCAAATTTCATGTGGCCTCCAGATTAGCTCAAGAAAAGTACGTAGAGAGCAGCTGCATTCAAGCCTTTCATCAGCAATATATATGTGTATATATATACACACACACATATACATGTATGTGTGTATATATATGTGTGTGTATATATAGACACACACAAACACACACACACACATATATATATATATATATATATATATATATATAGAGAGAGAGAGAGAGAGAGAGAGAGAGAGAGAGAGAGAGACATATATATAGTCAGATTCCCAGGGCTTTTACTGTGGCTCTCTCCCAGGGGTGCTTTGCATTGATGTGTACCCACTTCCTGCCAAACACAACCTTCCTGACATTTGATCTTAACAGTCATTGCCGGAAGTTAAAAGGGAAGTGCATTGAGTGCATTTGCATGGGCCGAGGGGGGTGTGGGGGTGGAACTGGACTCCCACAAGGCTCCTCGGTGGTTAAAATGACAAGGGGCAATTTGCTGGGTGATGATTCAGTCCTGGATCTAGGAAACTGCAGACATAGCCACTATTAGATGTCTGCCCTGGGAGCTGAGAATTTAAGAACTGGCTGCAATTCCTTTTCTGAATTCTACTGAGTCCAAAAGGCAGGAAGGATGCATCGTATCGAACATATTTAAAGTTAACGTGGAGCATTGAGCGCTCACAAAGAGCAGAGTAATGCGCTGCTGTGTCCTGAGTCATGGGAGGTAATGTGAAGCGGTGAACACATGCAGCATTATGGAAGCAAGCAGCTGAGGAAGGGCAGGTGCTGCAGGACTGTGCCCTGGGCCAGGCACCAAGTCGGAGGCTGGATTACTCAACGCGGAAGGACCGTGAGTTTAAAGGCAGATGCGGGGAGGACCGTTAGTCCGCAGTGCCAGGATGTTGTGCCGGCACTCAGCCGGCCAAACCCAAAGCTGTAAAGAGAAAGGGAAAAAAAGACCAACAAAGGAAAACAATACCCGGGGAGAGGTGCAAATTATTCCCCTCTTTGAAATTGTTCAACGCTGTGCGCAAGACTGCAGAGCTGCACAGAGTTAATCCCTCCAGACCGGAAACCCAGTCTCTCTCCTTTCAAAGTAAACTCTTCCTCCCTATGGTATGGTCAGATACAAGTGAGGTACAATTGAATGTCGTAGACAGTCGTAGACAATAAATGTATTATCTCACTCAAACATTCTATCCTATTCAATCACCCGAATACAATTTAGCACACACACTTTGAAAGTTTGTCAGTTAATTCGGATTTTCAGTTCATTCACTTCAGTCATTTGCTCTATTGTTGAACCCACTGAGTTAAGGCTACCAGTTTTGTATCGTTCCAGTTCACATTTATTGGTTTCTTTGTTGTCAGTAAAACTGTCTGTATCTGTAGAACACATTTGTAATATGTGCTATGCAGCTTCAGACTGAAGCTAAACCAAAGTAGTCTTTCAGGTAACTGTTTGCATATGATGTTACCTAATCCGCTTGGGTGTTTATACGCACAGACTCATTAATGGGAAGAGACAAGGCAAAATGGAGACCGACCGTGCTTTTGTTCTTCTACTTTCTCACATTTTATCCAAAATAAGGTCACACATATCCATACATGCAGAAACGACGGGAGATGTCTAAATGCAACTTTTCATGGGTAAATATCTGGAAAACTACAGTCTCAAGCGTTGTATTGAGACCTCTGGGTTTTACTCTGAAGTTTCCCACCGGAAGCCAAGTATTACCACAGGCTGCTGAACCTTGACGGCAGTAGCTGTCAAACACTCCGTCCCGTTTCCCCTCAGAGAGACCGGCTCCTCAGACTCTACCAGCTCTCACCTGCTCCCGGCATTCCGTCCGCCTCTCTTCTCAAACGGACTTCTACTTTTTCCTTCCATTTACTCGGAGGTGATTTCGCGATGAAGGATTGCGCGCAACGTCCTCCGTGTCCTCAGTGCCGCTGTCAATGAATGGGAGGCGGATGAATTGTAAGTAGGACGTGGATCCAGACTGATGGGCCAGGAACAACGGGAGGAAGAAGCCTGCACTGGCCTGAACCGGTGCTCAGCTCCAGCATGACCTACATAGCACACAGCTCAATGGATGTTCCCCAGGCCATGTCTGCTACAGTAACCAACCTCCTCCTCAACCTTGCCACACAGTGATAAGTGACCTTCATATTTATCTGTTGCTCCAGAACTATGCACAGCAAGATACGTGGATCTGCATGTGGTTGAAACATACTTAACCATCCATGTCTGGGCAAAATAAGGGAACGAGATAGACGGCACTCAGCGTTGGATGTTTTGTTGACCTTTTTACGTCGGGGGGTCAAGAGGGAAGCAAGGGAAAAGCGTCATTTCTGGGTGCTGCACTATCTCTGCCATTTTCCGCTCAGTGCACTGTAGGACTGAACAACAACTCTGCCCCGTGGATTAACGTCCAGCTCACAGGGGCCGGCAGTGGAGCCGGGAGCAAAGGTCAGAAGAAGAGTGCCGCTGAAAGGTCCCGCATGCCTTATGGACTCATAAACATGAGGGTTTTACTGTTGTTGCCGTTCATTATGCTGTGATCTGCCATAAACTCAACAGTCGAGCAATAAAAGAAACCGCAGTGAGTTTGCAGGGAAAGTCGGATCGGGAACAACCCGACTGTGGCCGTGAGCGACACAAACTGTCGTCGCCATGCTTCTGAACTGCGGTCAACCGCTACCTCTCCTGAGGCATACAGATGTGCCCCCACGGGTCATAGAGAGCTTCATCCTGACCGGCTACCGCTTCCCAAACTACAGCCTGAAGGACTGCCTGCTCTCAGCCTTCAGGCCCACCAACGAAACGGGCAATTTCTGGACACACTTCCTCCCGGTGTTCATTTTTTCCTACTACTTTGTGGAAGTGTTCGGCTGGGAGGGGGCGCCGCAGGGCGACGCGCCCTTCTTCTACCCGCTGTGGACCTACTTCATTGGGGTGTTCTGTCTGCTAATGGCCAGCAGCATGGCCCACCTGCTCAACTCCATGTCTCTGGTGGTGAGAGAGGTGTGCTTCTTCGTGGACTATGGCACTATCAGCACCTACACGGTTGGCTCGTCGCTGGCTTACTACTACTACATACACCCCCGGGCGGGGATAGTGGAGATGGGAGGCTCCAATGGCTCCCAAATGGCCTTCAAGGACGAGCCTGCCGCAACCCCCACATCGTCCTATGCAGAGCCGGATTTTAGTGTTTTCTTCGAGACCTTCTACATCCCATGTGCATGCGTCGTGGCAATCATTTGCGTTTTATCTTGCTGCAACACTCGCCAGAGGTGGAGGAAGCACCGGTACGTCATCCGGACCCTGGTTTTCCTCCTCCCGTTCCTCATTTCCTCCACGCCGGTCTTCTACCGCCTTCTCACCAGATCGCCTTACTCGGCCACCTCCTCTTCCTTCGCCGCCTCCACCACCACTTCGAGCTTCTTCTACCGCCATTGCTTCTGGCTGCTGGTGTCCGCGGTCTTCAACATCAGCAAGTTCCCCGAGAGACTGGCCCCGGGCTGCTTTGACATCTGGGGGCATAGCCACCAGTGGTTCCACTGCTGCACCTTTCTGTCCATCCTCGATGAACTCCAAATGATAAAGGCTGAGGTGAGGGCCATTCTTCTGTCCCCGACTCTGCTGCTACCCCCTGCCACTCTCTCCCAACTACCTGGACCGACCATAGCATCTACCTATGGGGTGCTGTTCCTCCTTCAGGCCACCATCGTCTCCATCATCATGTGGTTCTCCTGGTGCGCCAACTGCACCTACGGGCCCCAGAGCGACCAGCTCGCGAAGGATCAGCTGAAGACCCGACTGAAATGTCACTGATCACAAAGATGTCTTTTTTTTTTTTTTGAAACACTGGAACTGTGAAATGAGATTTGCACATCTATTCAGAGCCATGCCACAAACAGTAAGCGCACAGAACCTAAACAAGACCTCCCTTTCAACTTCTGGTTTGATGTATGTTCTCTTTCTGAGTGTTACAAGTGTACACTGATAAAAAATGGGGACAGTCATGCCTCTTTTCTATTGGACAGTGTTGCCTCACATGGCCTTGCCTGTACTCTACTCTCAACATAGGACCCCCTTTGGAGTGTATTTTTTTTTGTTTTGGACCAAACAAGAATTTTTTGACTTCTTCAACTGTTTGTTGGATCATTGTCTTGGAAACTGCCATCGTCTCACTACAGAAAAAGAAAATATAATTCACAGCGGTATTCCAACATGCCAAATGGTTGCACATAATGGTGGGTGGGTGCTGCTCGGGACAATTCCCTCTCACCAGATTCGTGAGAGTGACAGGACGTGGTGAGGTGATACTCCCCCGGTGGAAAAGGGGCGTTGGAGAGAAGTGGTCTGCATTCTGAGCTAATCACTGGCTGCCCTGTTGAGTGTATACTGAGAGACTTTCCCATTCCTTCCCTGAGCTGCTCCAGCATGTTCCAACAGGATATCTGGCAATAATAACTACCTCTAGGGACTGTGCACTTGAGCACAGGAAAAGTGTCGGTACCCAGGAGCAAACAGGTTCCAAAATATATATTTGGCTAGTGCGACTTAAGAGTGACCATATGAGTTGTCTAGAGGAGTTCCTGTTGCACTTCCCCTTCCTCTTACCCAAACTTCGCCTTTTAAAGTCCTCCCGTCTGTTAGTGCAGCCGAGTACATTGTTCCACACTGAATGAAACCTTTGTTCTGACCATACCGTCCTCCCTAGCTTCAATGAGTCTCATTTCCCCTTTCATTCCAAGTAAACCTTGCAACAGGAAGTGTTATGGCCTTGATGAGCTCGTATTAGCTGTTTACTAAAGCACTTTGATGGGCACGGTCGAAAACGCCCTGCTGTTAGGAAGCTATGCCTGCTTTGTAACCTTTAAGGATGCACTCACATCCCTGAAGTTTGTAACTTGTTGACATGCTAGATCAGGTTTTGTAGATGTGAAACAGATTCACCGTACATATGTGTGTTTCATCATGCTGGTCGCCCGTTTCGTAGATGAAGTACCCTCTCCTTATTGTGTCCTAGGTCAGATTAAATGCCATGTGAATCTGATGTTTTTTTAAAAATTAGAATGAAGAGTGTACAGGATTTGTCTGGAGCGCACTGGCGTGTGCCCCATATACCTTTTTACTGTCGTGGTATGCCGTCGTTAAGAAAAAAAAAATACCATTGAAAAACATAGACTAAGTGAGAATGATGAAGCCGGAGACTGCTTTTATTGTTATGCGATTTTCAGCAAGCTCTCCAAGCAAAAGCCATAGTTCAGAAAAGGAATAGTAAAAAAATAACAGCTGTTTGTAGTCAGACTGAATCATTAGACACTCCCTGCATGGATTCCCATTTGACAGGAATACCAGGGTAGTAGATCACACTCACCTACCAGATTATAATTTCCGTGTATCTGTTACGTAATATGTTACTTTTGAGTCATATATAACCCAGATATAATTTCACAGCATTAAATGAGGGAAATGTCATCTCAGTGGCACGACATAAGACATATCATTGTTCCGAGACTTTCTTCAAATCATAACTGAATGAATCTTCGGCATTTTTCAGTGTCACTGTATATTTATGATTTCAGGAGAACAGCTTTTTAGGGCTGTGCCGAACTTTGACTGCAAATAGGGGAAAATGTACCGTCTAATACACTCATAATTGTGATTATCATGTCAGTCCACTATGTTTTTCCAATCATTCATAGTTTTTTGCTCGTCTTGGTAGCATTTAGTTGCAAGATACAGTAAACTGTTTTTTTTCCGTCTGGTCTGTCCGGTATTCCCGGATCCATAGTCCTAAAGGGACTGGATCCCAGGATTCTCATATTTTAAGTGTCCCTGTGAAAGACATTTGGGACTGCAGTAAACCCAGGCCTGTCATCACCGATGAGGGAAGGTGAAAGACAAAATGGCACTCAGAAGATTGTTTTGTGTTTTTCACAATGCCATGTTGCTGTTTTCATCCTGTTGAACAGAGGGAGTTATATTTTAGAGTGGAATTGTCGCACCCACCGTGTTTGCAATGATTACAGGTTTGTCAGTTCCACTCGACTTTGTTCATTTACTGTTGCTGCACACTCACTCGCACGTGGACAAATGAAGTAGAGCTGTTAGTTTTGCACAGTACGGAATGAGTACATATGGGCTGGACAGAGAAGTTATGATAATCACACTGTTATGGTGCAATTTCATGCTTTTTTTTTTAAAGCTACTCAATATGTTCCTTTTTGGAGGTGAACCCTGCAGTACTGTATTGTTTCAGGTCTAGCTCGCGCTTTTTAATCTACAGAGTGCTTTCCAGATAAGGCTGCTGAAGCTCTATTGATGTCTCTACCTCGATAGAGCACCTCTGTGACTGAGAGAAGAACCATTGTCGGAGCCCATACTAGGCAGCGAATGTCACACTTGAATCTATTTTAACAGTGTCCTCCGGTATGTGAGACTGCTGTATCCTCTCTAATGAAGGTATTACAGGTGACTGAAGAACCATACTTGTATATTACTGTATTTCTAAATGCTGAAAGCCCGTCACGTTCATTGATGTATCACGTAGGACTTCTAAGGATTCTTTGAATTTAACTGAATAAATCTCAGACCACTGCTTTGTGTCAGTTTATTTCTTCATTTCGCAGCGACGATGATGATGATGGCAGAGACTCGTACGGTATGCCTGGTTTCAGGTTTCAGGCTGGAATGTGGATCAATATCAAAATGAATAATACATTTAATACATTTTTGAGGGTCGACCCTCAGCCTGGATCCATCGAATGGACTCCAGGTCTTACTCCGACCATTTGAATTACTCAAATGTTACTCAAATGACTTCCGCGTCGTGCTTTTGCGAGGGCAGCGGTGCGTGCGGCTCTGCCAGAGAGCTGCTTGTAGGTGTGCTGGGCCTTGCTAAGGCTGTGTGTGTGTGTTCATGTGCAGCTGGCTCCTTATGTCAAACTCCACCCCCCCCCACCCCTTCACACTACCCTGGCCCTTTCTGTCCCTCTGTCTGTCGGTCAGTCCGTCTCCCTTTATCTCTTTTCTCTTCGCCCGGTGATGTCGCGACCCACAGACAAACAGCAGGTGCGAGTGAGAGAATGGGGGGGGGGGGGGCTCCTCGGGTTCAGGGCCGACACGGCGAGGATCGGCCTGGTCAGAGGCAACGGTCGCGTCTGAGAGGGAGGAAAGGCTGCTGGGAGGAATTACTAATGAATGAGATGGGTGGGCGGCTGCGGGCCGTCTCGGTTTTCACTGCGGCCGAGTGCAGAGTTCACCCGCCCTCCATTTTGTGGTGTCACTTTCTCCTTCCATTGTGTCGCTGGTGTGAGGCCGGTGAAAGGGAATAAAATAGAATGCCGAGATCCTGAGGCAGAGTGGCAGGACATTTGACAGCCCAGTGAAGTTACTGTCCCAATCAAATGATCAGAAGTTGCTTTAGTGTAGACTTCTGGTACTTTAAGAGCTAATTAAAGTGATCCTTTACACTTTTACTCCACCCTTTACAGAAAATGATCTGACCCAGCATGCAGATCAGACAATAGTTATGCAGTTGTGATGTTTAGTGTGTTTAGTCTTGCAGCTTTTTCTAGAGCTGCAATAGATGAGACGGGAAAAAGGAAGTTCCAGCTAATTATAAGCCCAAAGTTCTCTAGTTCTCCAATTATCAAGATGAGGAGGTGAGGAGAATGACAGGCAGGAGAAAACACATCCACCACATTGTGGCTCCGTCTTGGATAAGAATCTTCTATTCCTGCTTTCTTTGAGTTGGAGGAACAGCCTAAAATAAGTGTCTTCTACTGCCACCTGGTGGCCACACCGTGTAGACGCTGACCTGACTGTGCCACCAGCTTCCAAGTCACCGAACGGATAAAAATGTAGGAACAAACGACACAGAGACCGTTCCTAAAAGAACAATCATTTGTTATTCAGTTTTTTTTCCTATGCAATATACAGATGGCAACAAACATGGATCTTAAATAAATGATTTGGTCAGTCTTAAGGAGTTTTTCAGGACAGACGGGCACGAAGACACAAATATTCCTGTATTACAACAAACAGATTAAGACATCGAGGCGGTCAGTGACATAAAGTTGACACAATGACATTAAGCAATCTGACACATCAACAGAACAAGGGAATGTGCTCCTCACAGGATTCAGTAGGAAATTAGCGAAAATAAGGACAAAATATCTACGGATGAGACTCGAAGAAGGCAAATCGGATGAAAATTGCACGAGGAAACATGAGTAAACTATGGAAATCACAAACCGTTTAGAGCAATGAAAGTGAAGTCATCGGAACAAATACTCTCAGTCTCGGTCAAAATCTTGCTTCCATTTTTGATGTAGAGGTCCATAACTAACAACCCAAACCACCGACAAACAGATGCTGCTAGCTGCTAAACGGGAAACCCCAGCGTGGCTTTCTGACGTCAGACACCTTCACTCTAGGTGACGACGACATGGTTTATTCGTGACAGAGCGCTGTTCCGTCTTCATGAGACGTGCATAGTCGATTCTTCTCACCCAAATGTGCGTGGTAATAATGCTCTATAATGCTCTATAATGCTCTATGATGCTCCGTAGAGGCGGTGCCGTCTGTGGACTGCAGCTAACGTACACCTGAAATCGCGTGCACAGAGCGGCTGGGAATGGCATCTCGAGTCAACCTAATCAACCTCGACATCCTTGCACCTCATAAGCAGCTCTGCGGCTTCCTCAGCTCGGATCACTGTTTTTTTTTTTCGTTTCGTTTTTCGTCCCCCCCCCCCCCCTTCCTGTGTAAGCGGCTCCTCGCACCAGTGCCCGGGCTCCTCCGAGGACGGTGTTTTTTCGCCGTCAATGAGCGGTGTCACGCGCCCGTCCTAGTTTGCGGACATCTTGCGGATCATGTAGTTGAGGATGCCGCCGTGTTGGAAATAGGCCAGCTCCACGTCGGTGTCAAATCTCACCCGCACTTGGAACGTTTTGCCCGAGTCAAGCTGAGGGAGAGAGAGAGAGACAGAGAGAGAGAGAGAGACAGAAAGAGACAGAGAGAGAGACAGAGGGAGAGAGAGACAGAGAGAGAGAGAGAGAGACAGAGAAGAGGGAGACAGAGAGAGAGAGACAGAGAAACAGAGAGAGACAGAGAGAGAGAGACAGAGAGAGACGGAGACAGAGGGAGAGAGAGAGAGACAGAGAGAGAGGGAGACAGAGAGAGAGAGAGACAGAGAGAGAGAGAGACAGAGAGAGAGAGACAAAGAGAGAGAGAGACAAAGAGAGAGAGAGACAGAGAGAGACCAGCTGGAGTCACTACATGGACAGCAATATTCTGATTATGGAGTTTTCACGGCTTGTTCCGAAAACGCTACATTCATATTCCTGTTTACATAGTCAAGGCCATCCAGTGCAACAACTGTCAAACGTGCGGAGGCCAATTAAGAATACATGGCGTTTACATGTCTGTATCCTGGGAATAAGACTGGAACAGTCCACCTGCTGTAATGAATGCCCTGTTCAATTATCAGCCCATTCAGCTTGAGGCAATTGAAAAGTGTCTGTCTACGTGGTCGTTACTTTCTCAAAATACTACAGTCCCATAACAGATTGCTTATGCAGGTCGTCTGCAGGACTCAAGTTAGTTTCAATACCTTTTTGAGACTTCTTTTTTTTAAAGACCTTCCAAAATATACTTCAAGGCCTCATCACCATTTCAAGGTGTAACCCTTGGTCACAGCAAGTGACTCTGACTGAAGACTAGTTGGGACATTTTCCGGGGCTTTCATTCTCCCAGAAGTGATTCATCACCTTTGAACCCTTCTTGAGAGATCTCATGAGACAGTGACCGACCTGCACGTCGACCGTCTGCCGAGGCGTGAGCTGCTCCGGGATGTGGATGGTGTAGAGCTCCCGGCCCGTCAGGCCCAGGCTGTCGGCCGTCTGGCCCGCCAGGTACTCCAGGGGGATCACTCCCATGCCGACCAGGTTGCTGCGGTGGATCCGCTCGTAGCTCTCCGCTATCACCGCCTTGATGCCCTGCACGCGTCCGCAGAGGACACTCCTTTGAGGGACTGAGCTACGACAGGCGGGTCGTTTCCCCTATTTTTGTGTGGCGTTTTGCTTCCCCTCCCTCCCCCCGATCCTCACCAGCAGGAAGGGGCCTTTGGCGGCCCAGTCTCTGGAGCTGCCCGAGCCGTACTCCTTCCCTGCGAGGATCAGCAGGGGCACTTTCTGCTGCTGGTACCGCTCCGCAGCGTCGAACACATCCAGCTGGAGAGACCGGAGGGGAGGAGAGACACAGGGAGTTAGCCCGCAGCCGTATTCATTGCCTAGACTGGGACATATCTGGTTCTGAGCTTAAGCAGTTCATATTCAGACAACATGCCGGAATATCAATAGACAAATAACTATCGGTCTTGAACTCTTCTCGTTATTGTTCCGATCTCGAGAGAGCAAATGAGAGCGCCGAGGCATCTCACTGTGTTGAAATGAGTGAAATACGCATCAAAGATGGGAAGTGCAAGAAGAAGTACTGTTACATTGATCTCAATATTGATAACCTTCACAGCCTTCATAATGCGAGGCATCGCTGTCGGTAGCACATTTAATCGTTGCGAAAATCGAAATTCGGAGTCTATTTTGGGGAATAAAAAAGTCACGTTCTCTGATATCAGCTTCTTAAGTGGCAAAGCTCTCTCCCTATTTGGTGAGACGAGGACGAGTGATGGGGACCCTGGCCCGTGCTGACCGTGTCTCCGGTGGGCAGGTAGACGGTCTTCGGGGCCTGCTTGTTGAGGAACTTGTTGAAGAGGCGGATGTTGGCGAACGTCCCCCTGGCCATGATGGCGTCGTTGCCTCGGCGGGAGCCGTACGAGTTGTAGTCGCGGGGGTTCAGGCTGTCCGAACAGACGGGGGGGGAGGGGGGGGGGGACGGGCAGAAACGACGAGTCAAGCGTGGGTCTGGGCAGACGACATCTCTCGTCCTGGTGCCGTTGAACCAGCATCACAGCTGCAGAGCTGATTCCGGGAGCGGCCCTGCCCGGCCGAGGCCCCGCTGAGGCCCTGCCGGGGCCACTCACCCTCTTTCGGCCAGGTAGCGAGCCGCCGGACTGCTCCTGGCGATGTTCCCCGCTGGGGATATGTGGTCTGTGGTGACCGAGTCTCCGAAGTTCAGCAGCACGCGGGCGGCGCTGATGGACTTGAGCGGCTGCAAGTCCATGGTCTGGAGAGCAGAGTGAAGGAGAACCAAACAGTCAAATGAAACCAAACCTGGAGTCATGCACCGATACCTTTGCAAAGGCAAGCAGGCTTGTTCCACAAGATAGCACAACTGAGTTAGACTAGTGAGAGATCAAGGAAATCTTTAATAGCAGTAAGGATAAATAGAAGTATGCTTCTTCAGTGTCTACCATGCATGATCCAGTGGGTCAGAATTCCAATGTATGTATAGTAGCCCATTGTCTCGTAATATTGATAGAGGTCCTAAACCGACAAACTCTTGGGTCTTTTGTTAAGTCATTGAGCTTATATGGGGCGGGGCAACAGATTTAGCCAAGTTAAAAGAGAAACGGTTTCACAAAAAGAGTTTCTGAGGCTACGTGACGAAGCTACGTACAGTATACCGTAATGTAAACAAAAATCTATATTCCCCAATGAAAACTCCATGAAGTTTCAAAAACTGAATCCCTGCTTTGAATACATGAGCACAAAAAAACGATATGCCTCGTGGATTCATTTCACCTTGCTCTCTCACTGTATGGCAAACGTACGGTATACTCACCAAACCGTCAAAGAAGGGTGGTGACTTGATGTAGGTCGACTTGAGGTCCCAGGGGTACAGCTTGTCAGACGGAGCAACCAGAGAGTTCCAGCGTTCATTCACCTTCTGCAAAACCACAGCGCGGACACGTGTCGTTTACCATTCTCATCTGCTCGGGGGCTGCACGCTCGCTCCCCCACCGACCACAGATGCACAACCTCGATTTTCTCGTAGACTTCTTTGAACATGGACGGGATGACGTAGGTTCTCTCCACGGCCTGGATCTCCTCCCGGGTGGGCCACACATCCCTGAGGAAAATCTCTTTGCCTTCAGAGTTGATGGCTGGGGAAAGGAATTAGAAGACAAGAGGCCTCGATTAGGAACAATAAACCGCCTTTAAGGTGAGTCCGAGTCTAAAACTCAGAGTGTGAGCGCTCACCTAAGGGCTCCTTCTCAAAGTCTATCCTCACAGTGCCGGCTATGGCATAGGCGATGACCAGCGGGGGAGAGGCCAGGTAGTTGGCCCGGGTGTTGGGGTGAACCCTCCCCTCGAAGTTCCTGTTCCCCGACAGGACGCCTGCCGCTACCAGGTCTCCCTGAGGCGCAGAGACACAGGTTCAGTGCCAGTCACCGCGGGATGCGCAAGAGAGACAAACAGCGGGAGGAGAGAGAGAGAGAGAGAGAGAAGAACGGGGAGAGCCCAGCTGGCCCTACCTGGGTTATGGCCTCCACCACTGGCTCGGGGAGCGGCCCACTGTTGCCTATGCAGGTCATGCAGCCGTAGCCGACGACCTCGAAGCTGAGGGGGGGAGACAAGAACCGTTATCCCGGCTGTAGATCGCCTCCAGAAAGCGGCTTGGCGGCTACACTCACCCCAGCTGGGAGAGGTAGTCCATCACGCCGCTCTCCTTCAGGTAGTAGGTGACCACGCCGCTGCCGGGCGACAGGCTGGTCTTGATGTACGGCTTCACGCTCAGGCCGCGCTCTATGGCCTTCTTGGCGAGGAGGCCTGAGAGGGGGAAAGGCAAACCTTCAGAACGTCTGTGAAAAAACCACGGGGCTGTGGTGTGGGTGTGGGTGGAGGTGGAGGCGGCGCACCCACCCGCGCCCAGCATGACGGAGGGGTTGCTGGTGTTGGTGCAGCTGGTGATGGCGGCGATGACCACCGAGCCGTGGCCCAGCGCGTACTCCCTGCCGCCGAACTGGAAGGGCACCACGGCGCCGTGGCAGTCGGGGCTCACTTGGAAGCCCTTGAAGCCTTGCTGAAAGACGCCGGGGGAGGGGAAACGAACGGGGTCAGGGAACACAAGCGGAGAGGAGAAGATGTTGCCAGGCAAACAAGGAGCCGGGGAGCACGTCGTCAGAGCAATGCATGCCATATAACGTTTGCTTTGTTTCTTCGACTTCAACTGCTCTTTTTAAAAGCAAGGCAAACGGCATTTGCCTACGCACATCCAGCTCCTCGCATTATCATAACGGTACCTACTTTGGCCCCCAGGCAGGCTTCGAAGTCGTTCTTCATGTCAGACACAGGAATTCTGTCCTGAGGCCTCTTGGGACCGCTGCAGCACGGAACCACTGTTTTCAGATCCAGCTCTACCACCTGAGAGTGAAAGCGGCCATAAGAGACAGAGAGAGAGAGAGAGAGAGAGAGAGAGAGAGAGAGAGAGAGAGAGAGACAGAGACAGAGAGAGAGACAGAGACAGAGAGAGAGAGAGAGAGAGACAGAGAGAGAGAGAGAGAGACAGAGAGAGACAGAGAGAGAGAGAGAGACAGAGAGAGAGAGAGAGCGGCCAAACAGAGACAGAGACATAGACATAGACATAGACATAGACATAGACATAGACATAGACATAGAGAGAGAGAGAGAGAGAGAGAGAGAGAGAGAGAGAGAGAGAGAGAGACAGAGGGTTTACCGGTAGAATCAACGCCTTCAAATAAGGAAAAAAAAAAAAAGGTCACGACGGCATACGGACCGACCTGAGTGTAATCAGGGTCCTGTGACACGTCATTGTAGTCCCTGAACATGGCCACCGCCTTCAAGTACTTGGAGATGTAGGCCAACTTTTCTGGATCGCGCCCTGCGGGACACACGGATGCAGACCTCGATCACGATGTCACGCCATCACCCCGGGCGCTATCTTCAGAGACGAACACCAAACAAACTGCTGAAAACTGCAGCTGCTGACCAACGGCACATGGCCCTGGGGTCAGTCTCACTCCGACACGTGAGAATGGATACAAGTGGCACGTTTGGAATGAGGGTGCTTGACACTCTGAGGGGTATGAATGCGACGACTGGCAGCTCTGGGTGGCTGCAAACACGGAAATGTGGGAAAAATTCACATTCTCTTTTGGTTCTGAGCGAATGAGGGAGGTGGGATACGTTCGCTTGTCTGAACAAGTCGGAAAACCACTGGCAGGTTGTGGAACACGTTGCAAAAGAGTCCTAGGGGGTTGAGTTAGTGTGGGACCGTGGAGTCCCGGAGCAAGGTAAGTATGACTAAGCGAGACCACCTGGGTTAAGCCTCATTTCCTTACATAAGAGCACATGCTGTTGGTCTCCCAGTTGTCATAAAAGCCCGGGATGGGACAGAAACTTGAGACCACGCGATGGCGGAGGCAGAACTAGTTTTTTTTGCTGGTTTATAAGACAATATCTACTTTTATGGTTGAATAATATGAAACCGACCACCTAGGTATTGCCGTGTGTGTGTGTCCCCCTCCCCCTCCCCCTCTCACCTGTCTGCTCCAGGTACTGGATGCTGACGTGGTCCACGGGGAAGAAGGCGGCCGTGGCTCCGTACTCCGGGCACATGTTGGCGATGGTGGCTCGGTCGGCGATGGACAGCTGGGCGACGCCGGGGCCGAAGAACTCCACGAACTTCCCCACGACCCCCACCTGCCGCAGGTGCTGAGAACACAGGCCGAGGAGGAGGTGCCAGATAGTGAATGCGAAAACATGGCACACCTCGGACACGGATTAGGATAGAGGACTGAGCCTATGTGGACAGGAACCCAGGTTTGATGGCAAGAAAATGTGGATCGCCTCAATAACAAACCAAATTTCGAGCATTTTCCAGCACTTTTCCATGTTATCCCGATGTTATCGTCTATTCTGGGATTCTGGGACTATTTCACCGTGGCTCTGACAGGGGTAACTTCTACCGGAGAGCTACATCCACTCACCTTGGTGACGGTGAGGACGATGTCCGTGGAGGTGATGAGTTTGTCCGGAGTGCCGCTCAGCTTGTATCCCACCACTTCGGGCAGCACCATGCTGATCGGCTGGCCCAGCATCACAGCCTCGGCTTCGATGCCTCCCACGCCTGGTGGCGGACCACAAACCTCGTCTCAACATTCAACAATCAACTCAAGGCAGCGTTACGTCGGAATATCTCCATACTCCGATCCAAAGGATCCGAAAACACTCGGGATGGTATGGGGATGATGGGGAACGGACACAAATGGGGCCGTCTTACCCCAGCCCAGAACTCCGAGTCCATCGATCATAGTGGTGTGGGAGTCAGTTCCCACGAGGCTATCGGGGTAGAAGTAGCCGTCGTAGTTGAACACCACCCTGGCCAGGTACTCCAGGTTGACCTGGTGGACGATGCCCGAGCCGGGAGGAATGATGCGCATGTTCCTGAAGGCCTTGGAGCCCCACTGAAAAGGTCCAAACAACAGAGCTGTGGTTTACAAGAAAACTCTGCATTATATCCATAATAACGCAATAAAATCACTTTGTAGCTTTTTGGTAGCAATGTATACCTTTAAGAACTGAAATCGCTCTCTGTTGCGGTCAAACTCCAGGTCTTGGTTTTTCTGAAGGCTGTCAGACCTGGAGAAAACAAAGCAAAGAGGCTTTGCGTCGAGTGTTCCAGCCTCTGAGGCGACAATGGTCATACGTGGAGAACAATATATAAGCCAGACTTGGATGAACATGGCCTTACTTCCTGTTGAAGTCCACTTGAATGGAATGGTCTATGACGAGGTCTGCGGGGCACACTGGATTAATCTTCTCCGGGTCGCCACCCAGTTTCATCACAGCGTCGCGCATGGCAGCAAAGTCCACCACAGCTGGAACACCCCTGCAAGCCGGGAGGGGGGGGGGCAAAACAACAAGGGTGGGGGTTAGTAAAATCACCTGATATAAGCCTCTTAACTGTAAATATGTCATTCATTGCAGAATGCCTTATGTATTTGGCAACCCGTAATTACATTTCAGAACTAAGCCCCCCATACTAGGGCTACACAATATATCTCAAATGAATCGTTATGGCAATATCAACAAGTGCGATACACGCGAGACGTAAAGTCTGAGCTCTGACAAATGGCGTGTTACCATGCACTGGACATTCATACTGAGCGTGTCAATACCACTGGCCAATCAGAGGAGCCCTAGCACCCTAAATGACCCCCAGGCCCACTTTTTTTCTCCCCACCTGCTCAGAGGCCAAAGTGCAACCGAAACGTAACATCGCCCGACTCCCGGCCACCGACTGCTCGCGGGGGGGGGGGGGGTGTTTTCGCCACAGACACTGTTTATATTTCACAACTTGAAAGCAGTAGCGCGTACGTCTTCCTGACGCTGCGCAGCCGTACTCCCTGCACTGCCAGCACGTTACTGACCGGGGGGGGGGGGGGGGGGGCAAATGAAGGCCGTCGCCTTACGTGAAGTCCTGGAGGATGACGCGGGCCGGCCTGAACGGCACCTCCACCGTCTGGGTCTGGGTCGTCCTCCAGCTGAGGATGTTCTCCACGTCCGAGCGCTTCACCAGGAACTCGTCACAGTTCCTGACGGCGGACTCCAGGAGAACCCGGATGGAGAAGGGCAAGCGGTCTGGGGAGCAGACGGCCAGTAAACCTCACCGGAACAACTTCACAGGGGAGTGTCGAGGTCTTTTAGTATACCGGTCGTTACCATATCTTGGGTCTCCAAGCTTGGTAAGATTGTAGAACAGCCGTTTTGGGTCATCTGGATCCAGGGGCTCAGCTATATGCTGAAAAGGGTTTTTTACAGACTCAGACATCCTCCTTCACGTGGCAGCACAAATCTGAAAGAAGAAATCAGAATCGATATCAGCACCATTCAATACATAAACTATCTAAAATACAATCCATTGGCTGCTCAGACACACTAAATGCATACATAATAAAAGTGTCACATCTCTACTGACTGAAAGAATGGTGATTAAAAGCACTAGCTGGCAGCCTGGGTTCATTTTATGGCGAGTGCATAAACGAAGGTAGCAGTCCACATGGGTTCCTTCAGATGGGGGTTAGTGAACTCTTAGGCTCCGCATCACAAACATTACATAACTCAGCAATCTGATGATACTTTACTGCGAAATATAGAGTGAAATGTCCGAGGAGCTGCATTTCCTGGAAATGGACACGGACTCGCTAAGGATTCATTGTTAACCCACGCCTAGCCCAAAGGTGTCAAAGGTGGACCGATAACTCGCAAGACCTTCATATCCTGTACGTCCACACACTTTGAGGGTTATTTAACGTGCAGGCAGGAGCCCGGCCTTTGACTGTCAAGTGTGGCGATACACACATTGCAACCAGCGCTTTACATAAATGTAGCAATGTGAAATAGTAATTTTGATTCATTTTTGGTTGTTATTTACAGCAACAGCAACGCATACCCACAGCAAATGTCTGGAAGTGAATGTCTAGTTGTTCTGTTTTTAGAGTCTTATTTAAGAGCTGAGCTTTTCCAACTTCAGCCTTGCTTTATTGCAAAGACACGAGTTATCGTGGTTAAATAGACGCAGCTTAAGCCATTGTCTTATTATGACACTCTCCATTGGTGATTCCGACGTTGGATCCTCCACATTTCCCTTCCACTACGTCAACTTTACTCACTACTGGCGTGAAGTCGCGTTTGCGATCGAATGCATTAACAGACGCGCTTGCACCGGGTGAGAAGCCAAAAAGGGTCCGGTGTGGTAAAACATCACTAGTGACCCTTCACCCATATATACTGTCAGCGTGACTTAGCAATCAGGCGCAGAGAGCCAGCCCGGGCTAGCTCACAGCTGGAAGCTACGTACGGCGCGGTCCATCTAGATGATGTCCAACCTACCACACTGAGAGGCAGCTGGGGACTCTGTCACTGCGATGACAGCCGCTGGTGTCCACTCGCTCCTGTGACCACAACAGACCGGCGCTCGACTGATAAGTACACACCGGCAGCCTCTGCTCGTCATCCACAGTTGACCCGAGTTGTTCCGACTACGGCATTTCCGGTTTGTGGCCGTCAAAATAAAAGCACCCCTCTCGGCGTCCTCAAACGCACCCGGTCTCTGTCCCTTTTTGGACTCCGAAATCGAGAAGTAAGAATGGCACGACAACACTACAGCCTAAGAGCAAGTCATAGGTCTAAGGTCTTAACCGTCGGTAACTTTTAGGAGATAATTGAACTGGTTAAGTATCTCCTGTCCCCACTGTGCCCAGTAGGTGGTGGTATTGTGAACATTCGATTTATTTAATTATTTAATTATTTAATCAATTCATTTGGCGTTTATT
The DNA here is from genome assembly GCA_029224185.1 of Karalla daura. Classification (NCBI taxonomy): domain Eukaryota; kingdom Metazoa; phylum Chordata; class Actinopteri; order Chaetodontiformes; family Leiognathidae; genus Karalla; species Karalla daura. Next base: position 3,316,321 of record CM055210.1, on the reverse strand, counting down.
TAACCAGGTGAATCACATTTCAGGTAATCACCTCTCCTCAAAGATGTGTTTGAGAATAGGTTTGATCGGCAGACCCAGACCGCCGTGACACCACTGCGTATGAAACAGGTACGGATCGAAGGGGAAATGTTGGGCTGTGCTATGCAAATTAAAACCTAAAGAGGGCGCTAAGGGACTGTGTGATTTGCAGAATGCGCTGTAATAATGAACGTGGAGGAACAAGAAGGTCAATAAAGCAAAGGAGGAAGACAGAGGGAAGTTCTCCGGATAAATGTTTTCCTCCTTTTCTTTACTTATATACCACAGATAGTGACATCAGTTGGATGCAGTGTGTTTGTCACCTCTGGGTCAAGTTTTGTCTTTTAAAGTTTTATGCCATACACTTGCATGGCACTGTGGCACACGCTCTTCATTCACACCTATGTGTAGCTCCCTAACTCTCGCCGGGCCACACGCACTATATGTGCACACAGACATCACATGCTGCTCTGTCCCTTAAAGGGTCACGCCACTGGCTAAGGCTGGCTCGCCCCCACACTGTTCCCACTCTGTTTAGCTCCGTCTGTGGGAACAGTTTGCTTCTCCTTTGCATAGTGAGCGATGTACTAATCCCGCAACACAAGTCGACAATAAAATTAGTTGCCAACAATTTCATATTAATCTGTTTTTTAAAATGTTACTGATTTGTTGTAGCAGCCCCGCTATTGTGCAGCACACTACACAATTCCAGGACGATTTTGTTGAGGACTTTGTGGATACATGTGTAGTGTGCACCCAGCACCCAGCAATTAATGAGAAATAACAGGGGTGTTTATTGTTTAGTTTTGCTTAATTCGTTATTTTGAATTTTGGGCTGGAAATTATCACTACTATTATTAGTTTATATTTTTATTCTTTCAAAGGCTTACAGCAGCACCCCATTCAGCAGGTTGTGCCTTAGGTGACTTGTACCTTAGTCTTTACGGCATATACCAAGAGCTGGCCCTGGTTATAAGTACCCTGGTTTCCATACAGTCCAAAAGCGTTCAAGTAGGTCACTGGAGACTTTAAATTGCACTTAGGTATGAGAGTGTGAAGCCAGTTAGATATAAAGCAGGTTGAGGAAATGGATGGATGGAAGGATATGATATGATAATGAAAGACGTATATTGAAAAGAACTCAACGTGGATGTTCCTTGGGAGTTGATACTACGGCTCCAGAGAGTAAACAGGAATACTAATTCAATATTACATTCGCAATGCACTATAATCCAAATCATTGTTTTACTTAGACTGAGATCAATATTTATTCACTTACTGTCAACATGCAAGTTGCTAAGCAATAACAACAAAATATGGCCTATATTTAGCTCCCACTGAGTTGGACTGTGCTCATGTATTAATACCTGTAGTCGAGATATTGGGTGTTATGTTGACAACATAAGAGATTAAATTCCTGTCAAGTCACTTCTCTCCCCCGCCTCTCCCTTCATCTCTCTCTCTCTCCCTCCCTGTGTGTGTGTGTGTGTATGTGTGTGTGTGTGTATGTGAGAGAGAGAGAGAGAGAGAGAGTGAAATTGGAAAGTGAGTGAGGGACCCGCGGCGGACGTCATCTGCCTGGCCTGGAACACCGCTCCACAGGCATACGAGCACCGGGCGGTGGAGAGAGGAGAGGCGGACAGTGGATCCTCTGTGTGGCCGGACAGAGGGGCTCTGTGCACGGTCTGGAAACCCGCCGCCGGTCGTGGTCCCGTCGGACGTGCGGAGGGCAGCGGTGCTGAATGCTGGATAGTGGGAAGTATTACCAGGAGCATGCGGGCGACATGGCTTCTTCTCCGGTCACCCCAGCGTCGGTCGAGCGTGAGACACCTTCACCCATCGGAAATGAGGGGACCGTCACGTCGCGACAGGTACACGTCTGTGGGTCCCCGTGCGAGCCCGGTGTCGTTGCAGTCGCACGGACGTTTAAATGAGGGACAACTTAGGGAACTTCATGTGTAAATGTAGCGTTAACACTTTGTGGAGCATCTGCAACATCGGCACATGGAGGGTGCATTAGTGCGTACTCACATAGTCTGAGTCAGCAGAAATCACCCAGTCAGTACGTTTTTTTTAACCCTCTGTGTGGTACCCATTGTAATATCAATGAGAAAAATTACTTTAAAGATTTTTTTTATTGATATACAATTTAAACGTAAACGTTTTATTTTATTTCAAGCCGTGCTATTAACTAGCTGAAACATCTGGTATAACCTTGTAGCAAAAGGACATAAGCCTAATGGATGCATCATTATGGATGAACAGATTTATCTAAGTTTTCATGTATGGCACTTTCCCTGTTTTATTTACTTCTGTGTGACGTGCCCATGTGCTGAGAGGGAGCACAACAGACCTCTATGAGACATTTGACCACATTTGAATCAGTGATACATGTATTTTATTTTGTCTAAAATGCTGAAATATAAAATGCTTCTAGGAGGCAATGCATTACCATTGAAAGTACATAAATTAGGGCTTGACGTTGAATACATCCCACCATACCATGTATGCCTTGGCAAATTCCAATTTTGTTCAAATCACTATCACCTGGTGGATTTACTATTACACCCAGAGACATACACCATCCACATAGGCCTACTTCAACATGTATCATTTATCATTTCTGATAAACACCTACAATGTGAATTGATTCTGGGTTGACTGACTTGACTCATTAAAGAGACATCAGGCTTAAGAACCCTAATGTGCAAAGTCATCGAGCTGGCCCTACTTATTTGCCTGCAGTTCATCCAGATAAATTGAGGTTGTGTAGGTAAAGGCGATTGCCCCTTCTGCACTTATGATACCACCAAGGTAGTATTTACAGTGCACTCAGTCTTAACCCTTTTTAATTTTTTTCTTATGATTGAAATCTGACATCCTTGGAGATTCTCACTCAGGTCATCTTTAGCTAAATGTCATTAGACTTATTTGTATTTGATGGTAGATATTGACAGCATCTTAGAAAGCATTACATGAAGTTATATGACACTTCTCCTCTCAACTATACAACCTTGGCTTTGGAAAGGTGAACCTGTTTACAGCCTGCTCCAAAGTGAAGCCTCCATAACAGGTGTGCGGTGGGATCAGTGACACGAGTCAGCAGCTCCTATGTACTATTGTGGACACATGGCTGGAGTGACAAGAATGCAAAGTCAATGCCACGGTTACAACCTACACTGCCTGTTCTCTGTTTTGCATGTGAGGGACATCGGGAAGTCTCCTTGGAATGATCCAGTGGTGTGAGAATTCATCACTCGATTACTCACCACATGGAGATTGTCAGCTCTATGTTACAGCATGTCGAACACGGTCAATGGGAAAAATGGAATTAGGGCTGGAGACCTTGGCCTTTGTCCTCAAAGGTAGTCTGTTGTCTGGTCTTGCATACTATCACAAGGCCACTTGACTACATATCTATACATAACTACAGACTACATATCTATAAGTCAAATTGAGCATTTGATATATTTTTGAGTATGTCTTTAAAAGAAATTTAAATCGAAATGTTCTGTTTTCTTTTGTCTTGATTTGACAAGATGATTGAATATCTTTGAGATGAAACAATTGATGATTTGTTTTTTTAGATATTAAACATGTAATCAAATAATCAAGGAAATAAATAGAAAATGAATCATCTACAAGAGTAATTTACTGCCGACCCAGTCATGACTTTCTGCAAGGTCACAGCGCAATGTGCACTGCATGCCATGTACTATGCAATTTGGATAATTTGATCTGACTTGCATATTCATAGTGACAACAGTTTAGAGCAAATCTTTACAGTAATAGTATTTGAATTTCTGCCATCAGTGAATATCCTCACTGCCGTGATCAGATTTGTACAAGACGTGACAAGACCTTTTTTTTCCTGTGTGTGTGTGTGTGTGTGTGTGTGTGCGTGTGTGTGTGTGTGTGCCAGTGTACACAATGCAGTCTCCGATTGGCTTACACTCCTGACGCGACTTAATGAATTTACAATCCCTGTGACGTACTTACGATGTACTCCAGTGATCGGTAAAGTAGTTTTGTCCTACTAGTCACAGCTCAGCCCTGCTCCTTCTCAATAATACACCAGCAGCAGTTTTTCTCCCCCTCTTCCGCTTCTCGTGCAGCCATTGCCCCCTGGAGGCTTCAGCCACATACACCTGTCCACCTCCACCAATCACCCGCTCCCCTCCACTAATCAGCCCAGTACTTATACGGACCTCAGTCTTAATCATTGCCAGATTGTCTTAGCATCCACGACTCTTGAGAACTTGCCTTGCCTTGGACCTCCCGTTGCCATCCTGTTTTGCCCCTGACCAGCACTCCAGTCTCTGTTCTGGTAAACCTGCTACTTGTCCTGCATTTTCTTGTGTCTTTGCCCTGGAAATCTGACCCGCCTTCTGGCTTCGACCTCTCTCTGTCTGTCCCTGCCCTGGATACTCAACCTGCCTTCTGGTTCTGACCACAGTCCATCTCTGTCCTGGCTGTCTGACACACCTTCCATCCTCTGGTAGTTACTAGTCATTTTGGACGCATTTTGGATGGCCATCTGATTAGTATGATATGAATATCTGCTTATACTATTCATGTGATTGAATAGTATAAGCGGTGGCAATTATGTGCACAGAAATCAATATGCGCATGTATTCAAGGCAATAAATGACTGCTTGCTAGCAAACATGGATGTAACAATTAGAGTTGCAAACTTTCAAGTCATTAAAAAAATCAGTTTACAATTTATTATTTATTTATTTTATAAGGGAGAAATTAAATTAGAATGAAAGCTTTTGCCCTACCATGGATGGGATGGATGGATGGGATGGATGGATGAATTGAGCAATATGTCCCATATATTTTATGCACAGTACCTGGAATTTTTGAAGAAAACTTTACTGAGTAAAGGGAACCAGCAGACGTGATCATGTGTCATGTGATAATGTTTCAAAGAATATTTCAGAAGACCCAGCAAGCGTCTCTCTGATTTTCACCTCAGAGGCTCTGGCCAGAAACAGAGGCGGGTTGGTTCAATTTGGCAGCCATCGCAGCCTGCAGAACATCCTGTGGTTGTAGTGACTGATGCTGCAAGCAGGATTAATGGTTGACAGAACAGTCATAGTAGTAGTGGTGTGGTTTGCCACCAGGTCATCCCTGTAGAGAAGGACATCTGGCTCTCAATTATTTCTGTGCTGTCCAAGGTCAGGCCCTGACAGAACAATCCGACTGTGGCAACTGTATGATTTTGAAGGAAAGACGTGGGTATGAGAATGCTTGAGAATGCTCTATATTGGAATTGCTTTAATAAAGGATGTTGCAGCTTGGTGAGAAATATGAATCAATTTGGGTGGGAAATTCAGTTAAACATTTAAGATGTTTAAATGTTCAACATTTAAGGTGCTTATTCAGATTTAAATCTGAAGAATAATATGAGGGACGACCCTTAGAACAATTGAAGTATTTGAGGTTTATTATAACTTTTGTTTTGTACTTTTTGGATGTCGGCGTCTGTATTGTGTTAGGTTAACATGCTTGATTTCCCATGAAACAAGTGCTGCAGGTATTTCCTCTGAGCCATCTTTGTCTTCTGGTTGTCCTTTCCTCCTCTAGTGCATGGGTCCTCTCTGGACACAGCTGTCGCCAGGTGCTTTGCTCAGCAGTGATGTTCTCAAGGACCTCAGGCCTGATGTTGCAGATTGTAACCGGTCTTCATTTGTGATTCAGCATAGCATCGGCCTTGATGTGGCTGGCCACACCCTTGTAATGCTTGACTCTTGCAGCCTGTTTGTGTATCGCAGTGTTACAAACATCACAGCGGTTTTCATCACGATCATGTGATGATCATGCCATCCACCCTGATGGCATGGGTAAGGCAAGACGAGGCAAAGCAGCTTTATTTGTATAGCACCGTTCTGACACAAGGCATTTCACAGTGCTTTACAAAGTCAAGGAAATATATTGGAAACATTGGCAAATTAGAACAGAATCAATTAATAACTTTATAGATAATAATCAATCATAAACAATCTGATCTGTTCCATGTTTGCATTCCTTTATTAGGACTCTATTTACATTGAAGGCAGTCAGCCCTGCATTACTCCACACCAGGGCTAGAGTAGAAATCAACTTGGTGTCTGTCTCTCAGTTTTACACCAGCCCTAAATTATTTCTGTGAAAATGGGGCAGAAATCAATTGAGTGTCTGTTGCTCAGTTTTTGTTTTTTTCACAGAGCTTTCTTTTATGTTCCTGTTGTTCCTATTTAATTTATCCTGTCCCTTTGAACACGGTGCAGATGTAGTATTTGGTATCTTAAAATCGATAAAACATTAAAATCCAATCCAAAGTCATTAAAATAGGCAGATAGCAAAGCTAAAGTGGTTAGAATAGACACAATAGGAAAGCTGCAGTAAACAATATTTTCAGCTCTGACTTAGATGAGATAATAGTTTGGCACACCTAAGGTGTTCAGGGAGTTTGTTCCACAGGTGAGGACCATAGAATCTGATTGCAGCTTTACCCTGCTGGCCTCCGCCCCTGGGGATGCTGAGTAGAACTTTCCCTTACTACCTGAAGAGCATGGATGCCTCATAACCAGTGGGAAGCTCTGACACGTATTTAGCCTATTCAGTGACATGCAGACCAGTAACAGCATCCAAAGGCCAACCACCACCAAGGTAGCATCTAGTCCAACATCTCCAATAGGTCACTCATAGTAACAGGGGAGTAAGAGCGCATGAGAGTGGAGCTGGATTGGCAGCTGACACCGCTACATCCTCTCAGCACCCAGACATCACTGGAGCGAGATCTCACCCTGCTACCTTACACTCTCGCTGACTCCCTGAGTGTCACAGTCTTGTCTCCCCTGGCAACAAATGAGGTAAACAAGCTATTAAAACTGTGCGGCAAAGCATGGAGAAATTTACACCTGTGCTCGTGGTGTGTATTTCCACAGCATGGTAGAAATTGAAAGTTCCAAGCAGTTATCCAGGCAGATGCAGTGTCCAGTTCCACCATGTCCAGTTTCCACCATGTAAGGTATGACTAGGCAGTTTTTCAAAACAGATCTCATAAGAATATGTGAGATGTGGTACAGTGGTTAGTAACCTTTGAAAAAAGTCTTCAACCATGAAGCATCAGTGTGTAAGAATTCTTGTATTGTTTTATATGCTTGTATAAGTAACTGAGATGCTTTTAGAGTATTTGAGACCATCGTGCAGATAATGGAAAGCTTCCCCTGCATCAGTAATATTTTGATGATTTTCTTAAAATCTGGATTTTCTATGTACCCTTTCATGGTTTGTGCTGAAACTGAAACTGAAAAAAAAACTAGCCAAAGCCAATTCTACTTTTCCTAGTTACAGTTTTACAGTTTTGTTCCTTGACAGATGCTTAGACCATTTACTTATAATATGCAGTTGTCAGCTTTCATGGTAATCAAAGGAAAATGACAAATGTGACATCAAACACGATTAACTTTATACTTGCAAAAACATAATCATAAAACGACCATGTTTTCTGACATTAAAGGCTGAAGGTTGCACATACAAACACTACACTTGCAGTTGTACTTAAATGCAGGGCCTTTCGACGTCAGAGGTTTGTTATTGAGACCAACAAAAACAACAACACCATTTTTTCCCACTCGAGTGAAGCCACTGACATAACAGGACAGCTGTGGTCTATCAAGGAGTCATGCCATCTCCTCGCTGGATAAAAATGTGCTCATGGGAGCTTTGCGAAACTAGATGGCCAAGAGGTGAGAGGTGGGATATAATAGAAGTTGACTTAAAGAAGCTAAGACTATAGGGACCATAAAAGTTTTTTCTTCTTGTAAGTTGTTTTGGATTAACATGTCTGTGAAATGACTAGATATAAAGATCTAAATGTGACCAAACTGTCGTTTCTTTCTTCAGTAATTAGATGTCTTGCTGCTGCAGCTGTAGGACTTTGGATGGCAGATTATCAGCAGCCTGGCAGGCGTAATGGAACACAGCTGTGTCACTCAGCTGTAGTGGACAGACATACCGTTGTCAGTGTACCGTCTCACGCTGGGCTTCAGTTAATGAGAGGCCGATGAAGTGACGCTGCACACTCGGACCTCACTAACTCACCTCTTGAGTCGTTTTATTTGTCTCTGAATTAAATGTAGATGTTATTCTTATAGCATGAAATCAGTTTTCAGCAGCACTCTGCTGCACTTCTGCGGTTGCCCTGACTGCACAGCGATTGCCTGTAGCAGACCTGCAACTTAATCTAATAAGAGTCTCACATATTTGATTAGTATTTCTATTCTAAGATTCACTCGTGCTGGAGGACACAATGATTGTTTGATCTCTGGAATATTTTCCTGACACACGATTAGTCAACCGGACCGTCTATCCACCATCCACCCAGGGGAAACCGATCTACTGCACAACCGCTGCCCAAAAAATTTGTTTAGATGATAACAGCAGGCTGACGAATTATTAGAGGTTAAATCCAATCTCCCTTGAGTGCTGATCAACTGATCACAAAAATTACTGGGTGTTAGCCATCCCGTCCTGAGAAACATTTAGGTAATGGAGTCAGATGGAGCCAGTTCTTTGTCGCTGGAAACAGAGAAAAGTTGCAAAGTAACCTGCAGCCTGAAACCAGCACTGGAACTGCTTTGGTGGAAAAGAGGCACGCAGGCCTCCAGGCACCAGGCTGTTGGCCTGCGTCACATTAGTGACATGCCTTCATTGGATCCCATTGCCGTGCTATATAAAGTCATGGAGAGCGTGAGCTCCAGAGTGGTACACCTCACTTATCAAGTGCAAATGGAATGCTCTTGGCGTGTGTAAGTCCGTGTTCAAGCATTGTAAATAGCAGTCTGTGTGAGACAAGTATTTTTGTTTGTCTCAGAATGGAGGAGATCTTAAGGAAAACTATTAATTTATCAGGTGTTTATGTTCTGTTAGGGTCTCATTTGTCTTTTGCTTTGGAGAGAACAATCCTCTCATGTGTAATCCAGACAAATTGCTTCAGGTTTACAGAATAAAAGGTGAAGCAAATTGACCGTTTACAGTTCATCAGAAAGTACCATCTGCATCTGCATGACCATGATTAAGCATGTGTCTTTGTGGAAGAAGTTTTCCATCTCAGCTCCCAGTAGCACTGAGGGCCCTTTTGTTTGGAGTTTGCATGTGTGTCATTGCTGTGTCTGCGTGGATTTTCTGTGGGTACTCCAATTTCCTTCCACAGTCCATAAACACATATAATAAACACATTATGAAGTCTGTCACTGTTTTTTTTCAAAAACTGTAAAACTTACCTTCCCCCTCGATTCAAAATTCAATGCCAATTCAAAATTGGCATTTACAAACAGTCTTTTAGTTATGGGGCCAATAAATCATTTAAAAAAACAAATTACCACCATCTCCATGCTGTGCAGATTAGTGTATTTTTGTATTTTTGTCTTAACTGAATTCTTGACAGTTGTTTGAAATGTTCCTTTGTGTGCTACAGTCAATATGGCATGTCCACTTGGCAATTAGCTCAGTGAGGTAGAGGAAGGTTTTGAGTGTTGTGGGTTTGAGTCTCTCCTTGTACAACATTTCCGTCTGAAAGTTCTGCCCAAACTTCTCAAAAAGGTCCAGTCCCATGCCAAATGTCCTCAACTGGAAACACTGAACAATAGTCCTGATGGTGGTGCTACAGCAAACCCTGAAATGTGAAAACTTTGAAAATTCATAACCCATCAACTATAGTTCCAGGTTTAGGACTTTCATTTAGCATAAAATTGCCTGGCCCCAAGCATTGTTGTGCAGCAGCTATGATATAAGAATAGCTCTTGATACCTCCATTCTGCATGCACGGGGCCCTTATCACTAAATCCAACTCATATGTTGAGTGTTCCTTATGTCTGTCTGTAAATAGGTGTGTGCTTTGCATTCTTAAAGCGGCGCTATCCTGATCATTCTCCTCGCTGTGGCAGTTTATATGATGCTATTAGTGTGCCTAAACTCTTTAGAGCTATATGCAGGATTTGTCATTATAACTGACCTCACGTGGGTGATGACAGCTGCTTAAATTGGCCCTGATTTTAGGGCTGGTCTCGAGTTTGAATCCTTGCCCAGAGAGACAGATTGATGGGGGGAATGGCCAAATGTTGGTTATCCCTGTCATGATCTCTCTTTCCTCCCTAGATTTGTGAATTATTTGTTTGTCATACAACAAATTGACTTATATATTGGGGAAATGTGTGTGTGTGTGTGTGTGTGTGTGTGTGTGTGTGTGTGTGTTTGTGTTTGTGTGTCTTCTTTGTCAGGATTTATATAGGACCTTATAGATGATCAAAAAGTAGAACCATATGGCTTTTACTCTTGATTTTTTCCCTCTCTGTCAGTGCTGTTGAGCCAGCTGCAGTGTCATTGGCTGGGAGCCACTCTTCACTGATGTTTCACCCGTTTAGTCCTGAAACATCTCTGAATGATGAGACTGCTGTGCCACGGGCATCTCCCTTCCGGCCCTCACAGCCAGCCTTAGAACTCACTCCTTTACAGCCACAATCGCCTCCTCATCAATTCCTCCAGAGCCCTCTTTAGTTGTGATTGCCAGTGTCTTAAGGAGGAGCTGTTCCTGACTCTCCTGTGGATTGAGAGACTTGGCTGGTTTCTAGAGCTTCTTTCGGAGCCTGGAGGTGCATCTGCTGCTTGACGGAGGGTGGTGACTTCCATGCAGCACTGTAGAGCAGGGATTCAGTGCTTGACTGGGACCTGACTCCATGGACATTCTGTGTGCCACCTGTCAGGATAATCCAAAATGCTGGTGTGAATAGGATAGCAGAAATGGAGCTGCCCATTGCTATCCCAGCTTGTGTCAACCAGTTGAAGTCTCCTGTATCAGATATGGAGTAGCTGGCTACAAATCTCTGGAATCATTGTGGGGTATGGAAGAAATCGAGTGCTAAGTGGATTAGCTGGTTGGGAACGTTCATAGTTTTTATGAACAGAATTTCTAGGTACAACCAGTTGACACAGGGTGGGATGAACCCCCCTCCCCCGCCAATGGGCTGGGATGAAAATCAGCACCTCTAAATCTGAGGCCATGGTTGTTAAAAGGGAGAAGGGTGCAGGGAAGGGTGCAGTGTCCTCTCTGGTTTTGAGAGGCGTCCCTCCCCCCAGGTGATGGAGATCAAGTAATTATGGATGCAGGCTTGCAACCCCAAGGTCGCCTGTTCAAATCCCTGAGCTGACAGGAAATCTGGGTGTGTAAGGTGAAAAGCCATCAGTTGTTCCCACCCTCACTGTTGCCATCACCATCACCACTGTGGGCCCTAGAGCAAGGCCCTAAACCCCCAAATGATCCCTGGGGAACTCCCCAATATACTGCTCTTAGGATAATTTGGGTCAAATGCAGAGGAAGAATTTCATATATATATATATGTGTGTGTGTATGTATGTAGTGCAATAAAGACTTCACATAACTTCATATAGGTGCAAATAGATATTAAGTTTAATGTGACATAAATAAGGTCAAGAGCAAGATGTGTTGTCAAGAGCGAATTGCACCATGACAGCTGACATGTTGAGATCCCCACACAGGACACACTCCCACCCACTGTCTGCACCTGTGCTATTTATCTTAGTGCCCAAGTTTTCAGGTTAGAGCCACACACACACACACCCTAAAGAGCAGCATGATTGTGCAGTTTTTTTCTTTGCAAGCATTTAGCAATAACGAGATACAGTGCAAGCTGGATTCATTCAAATGTATCTTTGAAAAATATGACTGGAGTACTATGGCTGTAGTTTGTTGTGCTGAGAGTTATTTAAAGACTGAACAAGATTATACATTGTGAGACATCTCACATTTCAAATTCACCTAGAAATTGAATTCTACATGCTGTGGCTATTCTTCAGTTACCTTACAAAATGACTTACAAATGACTTGGCTGTGGATCTGAGCCAGACCAGAACCATGGCTGTAAGTTATTCACCCTCACTGTCTTGGCTGTCCGGCTTCCCTCTCTGTGTTTTCATCATTGGATCAGGTTTTTGGTGTGGGTGGTTGGAGATGAGAAATGAGATTATGAATGGAACCAGCATCCCATGTGTATGCATTTTGATTGACACAACACGGACTTACAGACCTGCACTCTCACATTGATACCAAGGGGCAGTTATCAGTCTCCAACTGACCCACAAATCAAGGTGAACAGAGTACCTTGAGGAAACCCACTTAGAACATGCAAACTCCTTGAGGAAAATATTTTGGTCTAACCAGGATTCGAACTTTAACCTTCTTTGTTACTTTCTTGCTTTGAGATGGCAGTGCAAACCACTGTCTCAGACTATATTGTCTATACTTTATAATTTGCAATAGTTTTAACCCCTCCCTGTGACACTGTTGGTGTAAAGCAGGTAATATGATCTCTTTAACCTGTAGCGTTGTGGAGATTGTAAGCAATTGTAATTCATGTTCACTGAAACCATTGAGTGATTCAAATGTAAATCTACAAATACTGATGAAGAATTTAAATATGTAGACACCACTAAATGTCAACAAAAATCATTAGCAAGTGTTAAAACACATACAGGCATACTAATCATGACTGAATATGACATTTAGATTCTGAGGGGTGACCCTTTACTTGTAGCAGCTGATAGCACTTCTTATATTTCCACTTCTCTCTGCGTCCAGCTGAACCAAAGGTGATCTTTAGCTCTCTGTCTGTGTGTGTACTTAAGCAAAACCATGTTCCTTTTGGCATGGACAACAAATATCAGTCCTGAGCTCTGTCATTTTCCTCTCTGTGTGTGAGACATTAGAATGTCATGTGACCAGTACCAGAAATAACATTCAGGAGAGGTGTGAACGCAGTGGAGGTCAGGAGAGGACAAATGAACACAACTTGGAGACTGCCTCCTAGTGGATCAGCCTCACACTGCCACTCATAATCAGTCACAGAGGCACCATCTGCATTTATTAGGAGCTTAATGCATAATGCTAGGAGCTTAATTAATCTAATGTCACTGGAGCATCTCGAAATTCGTTAAATGGCTTCAGTCATATGCCGACCAGTCGTGGTCACACTTTTGTAAGCATCCTCAAGAGGGTGCCATCTACCAACTGAAAGAAAAGGAACATATTTCCGAGCTGTGGATCAGTGAAATGTGATGCAGAATGTGAAGGCAATTTGCGATTAGTGAAATGAATTTGGTACAAAACAAAAGCCCAAACCTGTTGTCCTGTTATGGCAATTCACTTCATGTTACCGGTTGATTTGACTTTCATCCATTTTTACTGATTTCTACTAACCGAGTCAAAAACAGCAGAACGAAATTAACTGCACGGGAAAATTTAGGAAGACGCTTTATGCAGAAGGTACTGTATCTCAGGAGGCCTAATTAGCTGTTTTAAATTGTTGTGGATCGGGCAACAGAAAAAGGCGGGGGCCTTCAATCCCCTGTAACAGAAACACATAACAGGGACATGTGACGTCACCTCTCTGGTGGGCGAGGAGCCCGGGCTAGTGTGGGAGGAGGTTGACAAGTTCTGACTAGATACTGTTGGGCTCACCCAGGTATATGCCCAGTTCTGGTTCTGGAGCCAGTCGTCTTGATGGAGACTACTTTTTGCTGGAGTTGCAGCGGGTGAGAGATGGAGGGCTGGTGCGAGCGTACTCATAGCCCCCCAGCTCTCAGCTTATGTGTTACAGTTCAGCCCAGTGGATGAAAGGGTTGTTTTTCTGTGCCCTCAGGTCAGGGAATGGGTTTTGACTGTCGGCTGTATATGTTTCTGGAGTCCTTGAGACGGATGTTGGAAAGCAGCCATGATCAGTTGACAGCTCCACTACTCTCTTAGTGTCCAGATCATCACATATCAGTTGATACGACTCTCAAGCTGTTTATCAGTCTATGATAAACATCTCTACAAACACATCTACAAACTGTGACTGGAAGAGAAGTAACTCAGCATCATTCAGGGTCATGCCCAATTGTCCACCATGGGTCTTCTCAACCACACGTGATTAATAAGCAGCAGATTTTTTTCACCACACCTAATCACTCGGGTACACACACCTCTTGACCATGATTAGGTGGTGGTTGACACTGGGGATATGGGAATTCTTACCTACTAATATAAGCCATGGAAACACTTGATCGGTTGATTAATATCAAGTAACCTGATCCTGTTTGTTTTATTTAATGTCCCAGTATTTTAGAAGCATTTTCAAAATCATACCTTCCCCTACATAACATCCTAACCATAGTAATGTCTGAGCCTGCAGCCCGCCTGTGACCCGCCTGCCTGTCTGCGAGACTACTTCCCTGTAGCCTCCAAACCTTGCCTCCTCCGCTCTCCATTGGTACGTCCCTCCCCAGTGTTCCCCCTCCACCCTGTTGCCCTGACAACAGACAGATACCTAAATGGCTATTTCCGAGGAGACGAGACAGGTCTTCCTGTCCTCTGGTCCGACAGTGGAGCTGCAGCACCACCTGTCAATATAATATCTGATTTAGGTAAAAACACATCCACATTTTGAAATGCCCCCGTTTTTGCACGAATGAAGGCATCTTCTTTGCTGCTCCATTTTAAAGCAGTTTCATTTTTTCTCTTTAGTATTAAGACAAAATGTGGGAGGGCTCTTCCTCACTGGATGCTTATGACTCAAGGAGCAAATGGATTTCTTGGCTCAGAGTTCAGACCATGTTTATGAGCACAGTATTACATGTCTGAATGGCAGATTGTGGATTTGGAATCAAGGACATACAGGGAGAAGGGTCAGCGGGGATTAAGAAAATCATTGCCTGTGTTTTTCTTTCGAACCATTGCGAAGGAAAGCAACCACATGAAAGGAGAGATGCTGCCAGTAACGGAAGCATTGACACCACATCTGTTTAGAGGAAAAGGAAAGGTCTAACAACAAACTGGTTAGTCTGATTCTTTTAGAATGAAAAGGCACCAAAACTTTCATTTTAGAGCCATTGGGCTGCACTCTCACTATGACAACCAACATCTTGAAAGCAGACTGCTTCCCGTCTGTTCCAGGATCACAGTACTTGTTTGTTTAGATGTTAAAGAGGACGTAGAATGGTTGAGTGGGGTATTCATCCTTGTTCTCTGGAGCCAACATAGCAGCTATGGAAATCAGATTTCGCCAGAAATTCCTAAGAATCTATTGCTCTACTTTACAAGCCCTTTTAGAAGGGTAAGACCTTTTTGTTCCTCCTATAATAACCCTGTTAGCGCTTTGGTCATAATTTTACAGTGTGTGTTGTGTGTGTTGTGTGGGTGCTGTATGATAATGTAAGTTTCTTCAACAAACACCATCCCATCTACCCGTACGGATCTTGGATGTCGCCGTTCTGAACTGAGATAATCCTTGTCAAAGTGTACACCTGCAAAGCAGCAGATTGGTTCCAAAGAAGTGCTCATTACTGAGGATTAGTTCGGGTTATGAGTAAAACTAGTTGCAACCCCCCCGGAGGCAAAGCCGGAGTTCTTACACAGTCAGTTAAGAGAATTATCTGACTTGTGAGCCACTGGTTTTAAAGTGGCTCTCCATTGCACTGAACACAGTGGAGGGAAAAGAGGCAGACCCACATCCCCATCCCCCACCCCCACCCCCACCCCCACCCCCAGCTCAGTTTATTTTGAACCAGGAAATAGGTTCATAGAATCATATTGTGCAAACTGCACCTCCATTTTATAATAATGTGACAGTTGGGGTTTGGAAAGGGCAGATATGCCTTTAGGGAGATCTTTTTAGTATGCTAACTGTTTGCCTTCTCCCCTTCTTCTTTATTCCTTCCTTTCCCCCTGTTTTCCACTCCGCCACACTGCTCCCATTCTTCATTCTCCGATTTCAGATTTTCTCCTTTCTCCTCCAACAACATTAGGCCTATTTGATCTCCGCCACTGAAAACAGCCGCTTCCTCCATGCCATCAAATGTATCTCCGCGGTTGCTATGGTTATCCACTTAGATACAATTGCTATAGCAACGCTGTTTCCGGGGGCATAGGAAGAAGTGGCTCAGCAGGAGTCCAGGTGGAGCGACAGAAACCACCAGCTACGTGAATTAACACACTTTCATGGCAGCAGACTACTACTGGATGCTGTCCTACACAAAGCACCAGACCCTGGTGAAATCCACCCACCAGCTTTCATCATTTAGAAATGATTTGGTCACGCCCGGCGTCCCCCTGCTTCATTTGTGTGTGAGTTAGCACGGTCTCCCCCATGTCTATGCTTGTTGTTTGGGGACTCTGGTTTCCTCCCACAGTCCAAAAACAAACATAAAGGTCAACAGGAAACTCAAAATTTTCCCTATGTGTAAATGAGAGAGTGGATTTTCATTGTCATTGGCTTTGGTTACGTGTTTGCAGTCAGAAGGTCATCAGCTCATCTGCTGTGTTTTATTGCACTTGATACTCAAGTGACTGACATTATGAAGTGTGAAGTCTTCTTGTTTGCAGATTCTTCTGTAGCCAATCGAAATGTGAATTCCTAATGAGTAATGTTTTAATGTTCTGCGTTGTATTAGATGTATCAAAAGTTCTGATCCTGCTTTAGATTCAAATCCAATGATCAGATCTAACGTTTCCGCTGTGAATCGGCCTGTTTGCCGAATCAATTTCTCATCATTGCTTTTATATCAGCCGCCCTCCCCGTGTCACCAGCAGCTGGCAAAAGCTTCATCTGACCCTGCAGCAACTATTGTTCTCTATTTCACTCATTTGCAAAATGACTGGATGTAGTTGACACACTCTGCCCACAGGTAAATTGTTTGCGCTGGCATTCAGTTCAAAACCACCATCATTTATTTATTTATTTATTCATTGTACATTTAAAAATTGGCAAATGGGAGTATTTTTTCCACGTAAGTCCACTTAAAAGGTTTCTGTATAGAATTTTCCCCCATCTGGAATTGTAACTGTTTATTGGAGTCAAACGAAAAGGTCACTCAAATGCCTCACTTTATTAAACATGCATTGCAGCTACAGTAGCCGCTGAGTATCAAAAGGCCTCTGTCGCTGATCTCCTCCTCTGGCGTCTCTATGCGGCTTCCCTTCCTGTCACATGCATTAAGAAATCTAAAATTCTTCGCTTACGAAAATGTGTCAGATTATCGGGGGTCATGATGCATCAGTAATAGTAAATATGAATTCAAACATCGACTTCGGCCAATAGACAACATAGAATGTTGCACAATGTGCGTTTAAAGCTGCTCCGTATTTTATTAATTGCTGAAATATAGACTTCTGCAGAGTAGTTCAGATCTGCGTGTTGTTTTGTAGGTTGTGTGGATCGAACATCGTAATGACCATGAGGGCAGATAACTCCAGATACTTTGTCAGTTCAGCAAAATTCAACTCCAAGTCAATAATATCCGTTAATCTGCTTATACCTGTAACCTGTCAAGGGAGGAGTGACAGCAACAGCCAGGTGTGATTTGACAGAGCCGCTAGGGTATTTGAGCTAAATGCAGGTGTCGGTTGTAAAACAGGCTTGCAACGACGAGCTTGTCATTGTCGTTTATGTTCCCATGTAGCGGACAACGCCGGCACCTTATAATACCTTGACCTTCAATATTTAAAGATGTCGCATTATAACAATAGCTGATATAAAGTGACAACGCATTCATCATGTTTACAGCCATTGTATATTTTGTCTTGCAGTTCCGTTTCTGTCAAGTTGTGCGCTGTGTTAGATTTCCTTGCCTCACTTTTTTCCAGTCTATTTTCCTAGTTATGCTTATCCAGGCACAAAATGGCACAGAATCAGGAATCAATTCTTGATTCCTGATTCTTGTTGATTTGTTAAGGCGGAATGAGACAGACAGACAGACATAGGCATTCACCTCAGCACAGTGAGCATCAGAATCAGAATGTGCCTCAGTGGGCTCCACAACCTGCCAAGGACTGAGACGTGTGTGTATCCGACACAATCAAGCTCTTCTTCTTTCCTACCATGTTACCACCCCCACCCATCTCCAGCCCACTGTGCCCCACCCACCCCACCCCACCCCACAGCGCCTCCCGGACCCGTCCCCCATTAACCACACCTTCCCACCTCTCTCCACTTCATGAAATATTCAGAGAGCCTGGCACTGGGCCAGATGCTGCCCTCCCTCCCTCTCTGCTGGGCAGGCAGCCAGCTGACAGGGCACGTGGCTCACTGGGGGGCGAGTGGGGTGGTGGGTGGGTGGGTGGGTGGGTGGGGGTGGAGGTGGGGGTGGAGCATTCAAACACAGTGGTTAAGTTAAAGCAAAGATAAACAGAGGAAAAGGTACGCGTATCATTTGTCTTATTTTTCTTCTCCTTACAATTGTTATTATCATTACCGTTTCTTTGTTAGCCTGTCCTGTCCAGCAGTTTAATCACGTAGTACAAGACTGAATGCGTTTGCAGTGCCAAGCTATGCAGTTCAGTATACCCCATTTCTGTTACGGGAAAAAATAAAAGCTTTGTAATTAGAATAATATAATTCACAATATAATTCATTTCCGTTGGGAAAGTAGGTTACGAGAGAGAAGAGGAATGAACACTGACAACAAGCCACAGTGCTGATGACAATAACAATAATGACAAAAACAGCATGGCAAATAACTAAAGCTGCAGCTATTGATTATTTGTGACTGATTACTCTATCAACTAATCCATCAATTAATTGAATGAATACTGTATTAAAAATAAAAATAGTGAACTTTAGATGGACAAAAAAAAGATAGATCTCAACAGCAGCATCCCTGTTATCTTATTCTGTTTTCTTGTATTAGGATTAGAGTTCAGAACACCTTAGTCTGTCTAGCCGAGGTGATCAACCGACATCCTCTATTCTCCATTCCTAATAACCACGGTTACTGTACGTTCTTACTGGCATCGATCTCGATTAATGATCGCGTCTCCGCTCGAATCGACTGCTGCATCGTAGACGTTATCCCGTCCTGTACGCTACCTCTGTCTCACAGTGCTGCCGTCCTCTGTGACCCAAAGTGGACACTTTCTGTGTTTTCTGTCGCTTTCCATCTTGCACCTGAGTGCGCCGCTGTGCGTCAGCGATAAACGGAGCATGATGTATACCGAGCGAAATAATTGAATGAGGCTTTGTTTCAAGACGATCCGCCCGGAGGACTTTTTTCGCTGATCGAGTTATTCGAGCAGTCGTTCCAGCCCCAGCGAACGACTTCAAAAATAGCAGCCGCAGCAAAAAGCTACAGTATCGAGAGCGACAGTCGTGACAAGAGTGGCGAGAAGACCGACTAGATCTATGCATCGCGGCATTAATGATTCACATGATCAGAAGTGGGGATGCAGGAACAAAAGCGAACAAACTGACATGTTGATGTGGGAGTGTGTGCGTGTGTCTAATGATGAGAAACAGAAACAGATTCTTCATGTCACTGGAAATGACAGCATAATCGCTGAAACACTACACGAACGCTGACATGCCGTCCTAAAATTACTCAGCTTACACCCTAAGGATAGATGTCCCCGGGATGGAGCCTTATATTTTCTTTCCTTTTTCCTTTTCTGATCTGTTTCAACTCTTATTCTCATCTATGGCCCTACGCCACACTCCCAAGTTCTTATGTGACCCTAGCTGTTGGTTAGGCGTCACAGACTCTTCCACAACGGCATCTCTCAAAGTCACTTTGGAGCCGTTTGCTACTAAATCGGCTTGAC
Source organism: Karalla daura (assembly GCA_029224185.1). NCBI lineage: Eukaryota > Metazoa > Chordata > Actinopteri > Chaetodontiformes > Leiognathidae > Karalla > Karalla daura. The sequence continues at coordinate 3,296,667 of CM055210.1, read as the reverse complement.
TGCAGTGGGAAGCCTTCATACATGTCTTTGTGTGTGTGTATGTGTGGCTGTGTGCATGTGCGTGTCACTGGCTGTGCCAGTGTGCGTGTGCGAAGGGAGCCATTCAATGGCTGTGTGGAATGTTATAGTTCCTTTTTTCTTGTGTAAGCGCGCAACGTGACTTTGTGTGTGTGCGTGTGTGTGTGTGTGTGTGTGTGTGTGTGTGTGTGTGTGTGTGTGTGTGTGTGTGTGTGTGTGCGTGCGTGTGTGTGTGGGGAGTTGGTCTGGGAACCAGTTTGAATAGGCTTTTTCTTCTACAGGTCATAAAGTAAAGAATCTTGGAGTGCAACAGCGAATTCAATTGTTCATTGACACACACACACACACACACACACACACACAGAGCTACAAAGGATGAAACAGCATTAGAAACACACCACCGCTTGCAGTTGAGCTGAGTTTGGCGTCTTTTCATCGATTCTTTGTATATAGAGGATCTGTAGTGCTGAAGTCATATTTCTTCATAAAGAGATCTGGGTATCACTACTGCAGGAAAACTTCCAGCTCCCTGGTGCAGCATTAAGATGTGCCCCCCCCCCTCCCTCGCCCCGAGGCGGGCCTTTTGAAGCTGGCCGTGAATTAATCACAACAAAACAAAGCAGGCTCATGTCTCGCACAGCAGTACTTAACACACTTCTAAGCTTAGCTCTAATAATAATGAATAGGCCTAGATGAGGGTATCATGGCTGTAAAGAACCAGTGCAGAAACAGAGAGAGAGCAGACGAGGAGCCCATCAGGTTTAGAAGTAAGGTGAAGATAGAGTAAGATGATGTTGTGTCTGGTTTGGTTTGGTCCTTATCGTTCTCTTTTTGCGTGTGACAAGGCGTGTGATCTTTCAGTCAAATCTCAACATTTGCAAATCATAACAAAGAACATATTCCAGAGATCTTTTTTATTCTTAACCCGGATTTCTTTTTACCATCAGACAACCAAGGCTAATAAAATGAGAGGGATTTCATTTGTGTGTGGGATTATAATAGTTACGGGGTGTTAATGTGGAGACTCATAAGACAACCCACCAAAATACTGTGGCATCTTTTTAATCAAAAACACAGCTATTTCTTTCCGCTCATATCTCCTCCTCGGTGTCTCTCGGTCTCGCTCGAGGCAGATGGCTGCTCACTCTGAGTAAGCTTCTGCTCAAGGTTTCTGCGTGTCATTAGGAAGCTTTTCCTCACTGCTGTTGCCAAGTGTTTTGGGGGGGATCTGTTTGGTTCCAGGGCCGGGGTTTGTCCACTTTTCAGTCCACTCCCAGGATTTCAGATCCATGACTGGCCCACATTTTCGGAAACTTGATTAATATTACAATTGCCCAGCTACCACTATCCTATTATTTTTCATTACGTAAAAGTTTCAACATGCGTGGAAAAACACAAACAAAAGCAGTTTGTTAAGTGGTTATTTTACTGCACACACAGATCATGCTTGAATTTTTTAAGTTGTTTCTATATAGGTTTTCAATGTCTGCATATTTGACATATTTTCTACATTTGATTATACAAGTAGTAATATTTGAATTGAATTGAAAGATTGCATGCTCACAGATTTTCTTTCCAACCAAGCTTTTTCAGTCCCAGCTTAAAGCTGTTGGCCCGGCACACCTCGATTTGTGAAGTGCCATTTTATTATCATTAAATCACAGAGTTCCATATCTGCTTTCATCATTGCACATTTAAGGAGTCCTCAGGTGAGCAGCACGTAATCAAATTAGGGAATTTTGCTCTTGTTGTTCTTGTTCTAGTTGTAGATATCCAGTCTCAAATTTTGTCATACAATAATTATATGTATATTATTCACTTATAACATCCCCATATTCTTTAATAATTGTATAATAGCAATAGCAAAGACAACATGCAAACTTGTTTGCTAGTCGAACAGTGCGTACCTTGTGCTAGCCACTCATACGCAGTGCCTTGTAATATATGAATATATTTATATGAACATATTTTCTGATATTTGCCTTATTTACGATTTTCTTTGTGTCTTAGCCATACAGTGCATTCATTCATTTTCTTAAGCTGCTTGAGTCAACAGGGTCTGCTGGAGCCCGTCCCAGTGCTCATAGGGCGAGAGCCAGGGACTCATTTAAAATCAAATTAGTATTTCCTTTTGTCTCGCTGCTCTACATTTTAATAGCCGTATTAACTGGAACAAAAGTCCAAAAAAAGTCAAAGAAAAGTGTGAGCGCACGGGCCCGAGCCACGCTGACACAGCAGCCGGGGCAGTTTGGGGCTCAGCATCCCGCCCGTCCACGTCTGGGGGTTGAACCACCAGCCCTCCAATACAGCGACAACCGCCCTACCACCTGAGACGCAGCCACCGGGTGTGTGTATGTCTGTGTGTTGGTGTGCGAGCGTGTATTAATGTGCCTGCGATGACTATTTTGGTTCACCAGCATGGTTTCCAGATAAACACCACTGACAGCTGCTGCCATGGCAACACCATTGTGTTCCCTCCCTCTTCTCCCCCCTCAACCCCCCTCGCCTTGCCCAACCACTCCCCCTCCCCTTCACTCACTGTGTGTGTGTGTGTGTGTGTTAAGCCCAGCGCCTCACACACAGACACACAGAGCAAGTGAGGAGCAGAAAAGAGGGAGGTCTGCTCAGTGAGACAAGTGGACGGAGAAGGTGGCAGAACAGAGCAGAGGAATAAACTGGAAGGAGACGCGGGCATAGGGGACAATGAGTGAGGACAACCACTCGCATTACAGGCTGGACCCCAGTGATCGTCTCAATGGACTGGGACAGAGGAGGAAGAAACCCAAGAAGGTAGATGAATAGATGGAGAGACACACGCTGCAAGGGTGCAAAGAGGCTGGAGAAGGGGAGGGGGGTTGGTTTGTCTTTGGCGTGTGTGTGTGTGTGTGCGTGGAGCGTGGAAGAAGGGCTCACCTCCACGTCTACCTCCACCTCTGCTGATTCTTTATATTTTCCACTTTCGGGGTTATGCCCTCTATGCCTCTCTCCAGTTCTTTGTGTTTCTCCGCCCTTCATTATTGCGTGCATCTCAGGGTGTTGTTGTGAACACCTCTGGGTGGTGCGTAGTAGAAGGAGGCTCCTCTCACATGCCGACTGGGTGGGTCCCTGCCCTGCTCGCTCTTTGTGTCCCTGTTGTTGTGAACGACATTAAAGATACCAGCTCCCAGGAGAAACCCTCTGTTGCTGGGTATTGTAACCACTGTCAAATTTCCACAGCGCATGTATATTATTGTTATTATTATGATAATTATAATTATAATCAGTGTCGCTGCTATTATTATTACAGTAATTTCTGTCTTTTCGATCCACTGTTTGTTTCAGCAAAATAGAAGCAGAAAAACAAAACAAGTTAAGAATGATTTAATATCTCAGAAAACCCAAAGCTGCATTGCTTGTTTTGCTTTTGTTTTAGATGTGATATCCTATCAGAAACCTGTGGAATATCATGTATTCCATATAGTCTGAACCTGTTCTGAGTCACCTATTATGAGCTTGTCTCTCTGTTGCCATCTAATATTGTGTACTGACAGATAGCGCTGTTAGTAGAAGCACAGTCCCTGCCTCACGGACCCAGCATCAGTCTGGCACAACACATTACTTCATAGTTCAGCACATTCGGAACTGAATAATTTATATCTATGGCCCAATCACAGATGTTAAAAATAAACATGAAGTCAAACTGAAAGATTTCAGCGCAATTGTTCAAAATAGTTGTAACCACGCAAAAGATGTTTTGCCTTTCATCCACTAGTCTTCTCTCAATGTATATGACACAAGAGTCATTGATATGATCATCTGACAAACTTTGATTGTTTGAACGGCCAGCCACACCCAAGAAGTGACACCAAAGTGAACAAAGGTGGTGAAGTGAGATGGTCCCTATTACTTGCAGTTACAACTCAATCAGGATGTTTTTGTTATGCCTTCTCTATGTCAAGGCCCAGTTATCTTCTAGATTTGGGAGATTAATATAGGTAACAACTAATACCTATGGCTATTATGGTTTCTCTATGAAACCTCTAAAAACGTAATATTTTGATGGGAAACACTTCAATACTTCTGTGCTGTTTTGTTCAGTTGATCTTGCCAACCTTGAACCCTCGCTGAACTCTTACTGACCTCTGGATTCCTCCTCAACTGGTTCGCATCAGCTTTAAAATAACAAAGTCATCAGACAACATGTAGTGAAATTAGGCCATGGATAAACAAATTGAACGAACAAAGACACAATAATGGAAGGAAAGCAAACGCCACAGCAATTTGCGTGTAGTCATGCAAAAAAATAAAAACAAGACAGCATCTGCTTCCTTAATGGACATAGAATGCTTGGAAAATTGTAATTGACCATATAAAAATGAACTGAGGCAAAGCAGAGTGAAGAGATAGAGGAAATTAGTCAGAAATGGATTTACAGAAAATCCTTATTTTACATTTGGTATATAATGTTCTCATACAGTAACTCAACTGCCGCGCTCAGAATGAGTAGCAAAATCGAACGCGGAGGAAAAACAGACGCTACGGCTGTTGTGCTGTAACTGTGCAGCCACATTTTAATAAAAACAAAAAGAATGGGTGAGTGATAGGGAGAGGGAGCCGAGCGCAGAGAAAGGCAAGCGGGCAAGCTGCTAATGCTGAATGCACAAAATTAATCAGTGGAAGCAAGCAGGAGCAAAGCGTTTGTCAGCGGTGATGGGGGGCAGGGGCATCCAGAATCAATAGATGAATTATTGATATGCTCCCTCCACCCTGGTTAGATAGACATACAGGGACACAAATACAAACACATGCTGCGCTGGTGACTGATAGGCACTAATTTTGCCGTGTCCAGGGGTGCCTGTGCTCAAATCCCTTTGTCTGCTCCCGCCAACCTGGATATCTGAGCACAAGTGCAATTTTGAGTTCATGTTTCCAGCTGGCAGAAAGCCTCAGTTTGATATACTGTGGTCTTGGCTCTTTTGGTGAAAGCTGTAAGCACTTTAATCTTCCGCTGACTCAATTAAAATTCTCCCCCTCACACTGATCTAAAGGGGATTTGGGGCGCTGTCCTACTGTACCCGTGCAGCCCATGCTTGTTCATTGTGCGGTTTCTTTTCTTGGTCGGGAAGATGCAGGTTTTGTTTCTAATGAGCACTAATAAGGGTTGTGTGTGCTTTTTTCCCGCGTGGGAAGGATAATTTGGAAAGACATCAACTCATATTCATATTTGCCAGAAACTGCCAGCGATAGAAATGTTATTTTATTGGCCTTATTTATGACTGATAACGCAGAGACTGCTCAACCAGAAGCTTAAAATGCACATTCAGACACTGATAACGCGGCAGCAGTGGCAGTTTGGGATTCGGTATCTTCCCCAACTTAAATGTGGTTGTGTGAGTTTAGGCTATAGTGACAGGATCTGTGTCTGTGATGGGGGAGATGCAGCTGTATCCCCAGTGCACACTGGAAATGGACTGATGTTGACTGGAGAGAGAGATATGAGAGATGGCTGGCACTCAGGGGAGGGGGAATCTCTTTGACATCCTGCATGTCAAAGAGATTCCCCAAAGATGTCAGTTTTCCAGCTGTGTATCAGAGACACAGGAGAAGGGGAGAGGAAGTCTACCGTCTTTCCAGTAAATACGCACCTCGGGATGTGCTGGGAGATATATAGATACTCTTCAAAGGACAATGGCTTGCTGGGTGTTGCTCCCACCTCACAGCAAATCTGGTCAGACTGAAGACCAGAGTTTGCATGATCTCTCCATGTCTGCATGGGTTCTGTCTGTGCTTCCCTCAGGTTCCAAAAACATGCATATTCTGATTGGAAACTCTTTGACCTAAATTCTCCTAAGAGGTGTAAGGTGTGCGCGTAAATGCTGTATTTGTGGCCTCGGAGAGACTGGCAACCTTTCCAGGGTGCATTAAAGGCAGGCACAAGGTTACAGAGGAGGTAAAAAAAATGTGATTGACTGAACTCCCAGACGATTTTATGTTTAGCTCCGAGCAGGGGAGTGGAGGAGAGGTGGCAGCCGCAAGAGAAACAGTGAATCACTGTGCCGAGCACGACAGCGAAAATGATTGGGATCTGATGTAAGTTTTTCTGGATTCTCTGCTCCAGTTCCAGCTTAGTCCTCTGACTAAGAATGATATATATATATGTATATATATATATATATATATATATATATATATATATATATATATATATATATATATATATATATTTAAGTCTAAAACAACAGCTACAGATGGGCCTTGATCAGTGTTAGGTTCCTGCACTGCTGCTGACTATGATTTGTCTGGAGACAACAAGACAACATGAGGAAGAACCCATTCCATATAGTAACTGTCCACACATAACTCATCTGACAAGAAAATTAAGATTAAAACCTGTTTATCTACAATGAACTTACATGTTCATTGTGAGGACTTTTCATAAATCCGAAGTCTCTGCAATTTTTAATGCTGAGGCAGGGGTTGCAGGGAGAATTAGGATTAGGTTAGATTAAGTATACATTGGTGTTTGTGTTTGTGTGTGTGTGTGGGTGTGTGCATTCATCTCTGTACACACTTACATTTCGTGGATTATCCTCCCTGTGAGGACATAACTCACGACCATAGCCTTAATCAATATATTTAGGGATGAAGGGCAGGGTAAAGTGGTTGACCGGAGTGAGCAAAGAGTGCATTGCCCCGCCCACATATGCCCATAAAAGGTCATAGAACGCCTGGAATAAGTATTCATGTCGCTCATTTTATGGAGAGAGGACTTGTGACACAGTGTGATTTATCATTTCAAATGAAAAAAGAACTGAGAAGGAGAAACATGGCATGAAGTATGTGTGTGGCTGGTGGGGGAGGGGGGCGCCCCTCCCACAGATGAACAGCGCTTCTCAGTGCAGTGGAGGCGGAGGGGGGCACAGATGCGCCGGGAAGCATTTCATTTCATTCCCTTGTTGGAAATGATAATACAATGAATAACATGTACAGTACAAACGCAATCCAGGCGTCATTCAGGAATTTGTGACTTTTCTTTTTTAGGTACACGCAGCTGTGCTTGCAGTATATCAGACAGTCGTCGAGATGGTTTGACTTAACACCCTGGTGGTATGGTAGAGACACCAAAACCGATGGACTAATCAGAGTGCCAGACTCAGTCATTGACCAAGCCCTCTTGTAAAGCAATTTATTGATGTTTAGTGACGGGTTTAGAGCCGGGGCTGCTTCGTCTCACGCTAAGCAGGATGGTCCCGTCTCAATTATGTATGGCCTGGGATTATTTATTGATGACTCCCGCTATCCGTTTATCATGCCTGGGGACTGAGGTGGCTTATGGATCGATGACGCTTCTCTTGTTCGGATGACACAAGGTGTTTGGCCGCGCCCGGGGGTTTTAACCTGGGCAGGACCTGGGCAAGACTGCCAGGACTGGCAGCGTGGTGTGGTTTCATTTTACAGATTCACAAGTGAAGCTCCATTTCTATTTCGATCTATATCATGAACTCGAATACCTGTTAAGCAACAGCAGTGCATGCGCTGGACAGACATCATTGTCCTGAAACTCTCAGGTTTTGTCGCCTGCACTCTGTCTGCAGTGAGACATTGATGTATTTCCATATGTAAAAGATAAAAGACAGTGTCACAGAGATGATATTCTTTGTGCTGAATCCCTCTAATGACACAGCAATACAAAAACGCAGAGCTCGGGAAGCAGCACGGTCAGTGGATATGATCCCCAGCCTCTGACAGTCCCCAAAATGTCGAGGTGTCCTGGAGCAGGACCCCGACTGTGCCCGATGCTGTTTCATCTGTGTGTCATTGTGTTGGAGTGGTCCTAGATGATCAGGATCAGTTTGTGGCCCAGTGCTCGAGGATCTCAATGTATGACCTCAGGTTCTAGGTTCAAATCCCTCCCTGGCTGAGGTGCCCCTGAGCGGGGACCTCACCCGATTTGCTCCTGGGCAGCTGCAGCATCTCAGTTTCCTTGAGGGAATCCTTTTTATTCTATTCAGGGCTGATTTAAATAATGCAGAAATAGGGTGAAATACAGTATTATGGGTAACAGAAAATCCCAGGGAAAGACGAAGGAGAAAATTCTCTCCCTCATCTTGCATCCCCTGGTTGTAGGGTCATGTGTGGGCGAGTCTAATCGTCGACGTTCTATTTCTGGCAGACATTGACAGTGTTGATACCGGTTCTGCTACTCATCCTTTACAAAAGCTTATATCAAGCCTGTAATTTGTCTCGTGCTGACTTCATTTTTACCTCAGGCTCCTGTTAGGTGTAGGGTGTAGGGATCACTCAGGAATCATCCACAGTAATCGGAAAGGAAAAGATAGCAGGTCGCAGTTCATGCTAGGTCATAATCCAGGGGAGAATTGCTAAGACTGTGCCAGAAATGGCCTTGATCCAACTTGATTAAAGAATATAACACACAACCTTTACCTTCCAAAGTCAGGACAGGGGCATGCATGTGTTTGGTATTATTCTCCCACAAGCCACATTGTAGAAATACAACAGATTTATTTTATTAGTTTTCTTTTTAATCCCATGAAATACGAAGGCTTGGACCGATGTGAGACTAAAGATTAAACTGTTTTAACAGGAGTGTCCCCACTTTACCCCAACCCCATTATTCCTGGACCAAGAAAAGAAACACCTTGTGGCACGCAACCAGGTGTTGCTGCTTTTTTCATTAGTCATTGCACATATAAAATGGATGGTTTGTATCAAAGTAACAACTAAAATGTAGACACAACAAACTGAAATAATACATGAACTTAAATTGATATGTGCTACTTCAAAAATAGGGAGGGCTGACATGACAACCCTCATGATTTCTGTATATCACTCTTCTCCTATTTGTAACTCAAAAAGGTTCCCAGGTAGAATCAACCCCTGTGAATGTATGTGTGAATGTAAAAATGAGTGCAACATAATGAAATAAGGTAATGTGATGGGCCAGATGTTGCTGCTTAATTACTTCCTCCTCCTCATCTACTTCTATTCTTCTGTACTTTACTCTATTTTTTGGCACACCCTCGGATGGATGGTTTGCTGAGCCAGGGGCAGTCTGGCCCTCAGGTCTAATCTAATTCGCCCTGCTCTGCAGTTGGCCCATTCACTCTTTGTCACATCCAGTCTCACCTTTTGTTTTGGGACATTTCACAGGCTCATCCTCACCACACATGATACAGGCAGGGGGCTATATGTTATTCTCACAGCTCAGGTCATGTTTGTTGGCTATCTGTTACTAATCATCAGCAACAATTGTTCAGCTGTGAAACCTAGGGGTCCTGACTAATGGACATACATCTGCAATTTGTTTGCCAGAAACATGCTCAACTTGTCAGCACAACATAAGAAAGTTGCAGTGTTTTGGACTGACCTAAGTGGAACCAGTTGTCTTGGAAGCAAACATTCAGATGATGAAAGAAAGTATTATGGCTTATTTGAATCTGATTTGTCAAGGAAATTATCTTTGCAAGACACAAAAAATGATAAAATGCTTACATGCAAATGAAATGATAGCCTTCATTATGCCCTTTAGAGTGCAATGTAGGCTATCATTTCATTTGGGTAGAAAAATCTAAGTCATTGAGCATCATCTTGTCTTTGGGCTGGGTCAGGCAACAGCATTTCATCATCACATGCTATATTTGCCTTTGCCAGGGCAGTTTACAGTAGTACTGTAAGCTTTCAGTGATACTATGAAACAGCAGAGCACACTTTTTTGACACTGAAAATCTAGAGGTATTTGGTTGGACTTTTTGTCCTACATCCCTTAATGCCATGCACAAGGACATGGTCTTTGACAGTAGCCCAAGTTTCATCAGAAATCACCGCTCTTCATCTTTCTCTTCCTTCTTGTCCTGCTCCTCTTTCTCTTCTTACACACACTTGCCTGATTGTGTCTCTCCATTAGTGATATGGGTTATAAGAGCATCCTTCTTCTGTTATGAACTCTGAACACTCTGAACCCTGGGTGTGTCAGGGGTCAATTTTGAACCATTTTGTTTAAAGGAGACATATTTTGCTAATTTCTCCCTCTTTGACATGGTTCTTTGATGTCTAAAAGTGACGTTAGTGACTGGCAGCCCTACTCTGGATGCTCAGTTTTAGTGCCCTTCCCTTGAAATGCTAATGAACTCCATGTGCCCCACCCACCTCCTGCCCCGCTGGGCAGAACAGGCATGGATGCTGTTGCATGAGCATGGCAACAGTTGAGTGTGGGAGAGAAATGGCTACTGGACAACAAGTATGTTTGAACTAGTGTGAGTTCAAGAGAAACATGAGGATCCCTGCATCCGACTACAGCGGAAGCTGTTGCACACCAGTGAGGACTAGAAAATGGCAGCAAGGGTGGAACTATGATTTATTCCCAAGATTTAGCTGTCAAAACTTAGGCTTAAGGTGTCGAGAAGCACTCCAGATATGCAAATATACACACTAAAGCAATGAAAAAGTGAGTTTTGTATATGTCCCCTTTAACAGGTGATTCTCTTCACGTTTTGCCACTTGTTACCATTGTGCATCACAAGTGAGTCAGTGTCAAAAGTGTTTTGTTACTTGATGTGTTTTCCTAAAGGAATTATTGAGATCGACGAACAGTGTCTTTCAAGGTGGAGATTGTTCCTGGTATTGTCCAAAAGATCTTTGATTCAGTGAATTGGTATAGACAACTGAGCAATTGACTCACACAATAGTCAGTGTTTCGGCAGTTTAGAAAAAATGTTCGGTTAATTGGATGGGAGAGAGTGTCCAGTGAAATGTGTGTGTGCGTGCATGTGTGTGTGTGTTTGTGTGTGTGTGTGCGTGCGCGCCCAGGTCAGAGAATGTGGATGTCTGGAATGATGGCGTAAAGGCTGAGCTCCAGTCAATGACCTGACCTAGCTCCCCAGGTCAGAATACCAGAGATAATGTCAGCAACATATGATGGCTATCTAAATGCAAAGCTGTTCCTCTGGATCACTTAGATGATCAGTCAGGAGTACTTCCTGTTTTCTAAACGGGGCTCTTCGATTTGGTGATTCGATTTTTGTGACTTGCGAGAAATTTTTTTTGTTTGTGAATGCGAAAGGGTGAAATTCACAGGCAGCTCAGTGTGAATGAAATGGCATTTTCAGATGACAAGGCCTGCCATGCATGTATGAGTCGAGCTGGACAAATGACAGCCGAATGCAGAAAGGCCAGTCTGTTCGTCCCACAGAAAAATGGCCTTGTTATGCAAGACCTCTCAGTGCACCTCCTCTGCTTCCCAGGCCTGGCTTCTCAGAAGTGACACAGAGGGATGGAAGGACAAGGCCATGTTGTTAGCTCTGTCATGGAGATCTGTATTGATGTTTTGGTGCCAGTCTTGAAGTGAAGGAATTAGTGTGTGATGCAATACAATAGAAGGAGTCAGATGATTAGAGTGTAGTCTTTTCCACAGGCAGAGGTTACAGACAGTCTCATTTATTCCACAGACAGTCATCCAGACATCCATCTTGTTTCCTAATTTCTTTGGAATTACTTGGAGTTGACGAAAAACACAGCCGGCATCTTCTTTTTGAATTAATTTCTCATCTACATTTTATTACTGCTTGCAATAACAGAGGATTGAACTCAAAGACCGCCAATTGCTACGTTCATACATAAATCAGCCTCTGTCTGAGGAACGGAATGAGAACCAGTGCGGCTTCAATCCGCTGGTTTGTCATAACTCACACATGGTTGACAGTCAGTAGAAATTGGGTGCAGAGGTTGTCTGATTGAGTCTTAACCGAACATGAATCTTCTTTTTTATAGCACCCAAAAGCAAAAGACCCCAGGTCAGACATGTTGGCAAAATAAAGAAGGCAAAATAAAGAAATGCAAACAAAAAGATACACGATTAAGACACAAGCTATTTTGAATTTCACTTCTCAGGATACTGGTGCTTAGGACAGCACACTTATGTGTGTAGCCCATGCATGCTCTACATCGAGGCATCAAACCTGCGGCCGTGCCCGGTAGGTGCATGGGCTCGTCGACTATAAATACTCCCATACGTAGTTTGTGTTGGTGTTGTGGTTATGCAATGTATCCACTGGGAGGCAACCCCGAGTTCAGGGTTCGCTTCTGGCCCGAGGTCGGTTTCGCTCACAAACATGGTGACAATGGAAGAGGGCATGATATTGTACGCTTTCCGAAAGAGAGTCAAACAAAGGGTATGTATATGTGTGTGTCTATATATATTTATATACACACATATGGGGTGGGTGTGAACGCACAGCTATTGTGGCATCCATAAACTTGCTGAGAACAGACCAAATTACATATCTAATCTACGCATCTAGATGGAAGATGGACAAACGGCGCTTCATGTGTAGAATATAAATGGGGGTGCATGGAAGTCAATCCAAATATAAGATAGAAAGAATAATACAGTGGATCCTAAAATCAAAAGAATCCTCCCCCATCATGTTTACCTTGGTCTGACACAGGCACACACACACACACACACACACACACACACACACACACACACACACATACCTCCCTTATCCAACCTTCTACTATGAGCAGCATCTCTCATAGACAGAATCAGGCAGCCTGAACCCTTTGAGTGCTGTTTTAGAAGTAAGAAATCTGAATTCATAGAATTTTTTGCAGTGAATAGAAATGAATTGTCCTAACGTGAAATGAGCCTTTTTCTTCCCCCTCTGCATCCCCCACCTCCAGTGTCCTGAGGCTGCGGTGAATAATTACCTCCCTCCACCCTCAGTCCCATCTTCTCGCTACACCCCCATGACCCCGCCCCCCCCTCCCCATCCATTATTCAATAACACATGGGCAGCAGGGTGAGTGTGGGAGCGCACATGTGTACCTGAGCACCACATTACTATTACACATGTGTGGCGTGTTTCGAGGCAGTGTGTGTGCATCGATATTAGGACATGATTTTGAGGATTATTAAAGGCGGGAGGAGGGGTTGGGGACAGCTGGGGCCATTAGAGGCGTGTTATCAGACTGAGCAATTTGAGGCCTGTTTTCTATCAGCGCTTCTTCAGCTGTGCTGCCCCCTGCTGACAAAGGACTTTTACTGCACTGAGTTTAGACATAATATCATCTGTTGAGGATTATTCTGGATTTTGGATTATTTCATTCAGGTATTTTTGGATCATGGTACAAGTGTTCTGGTCTTCCTCTGTCCTTATTGGAACTTGTTTGAGATGTGTCGCTGGCATCGAATTTTATATTATATATTCTAGAACATGCGCTACATGCTGGTAGGAGCTTCTTTCATTGACAACGGAGCAGATGTGGAGGATGTTTCTGCTGAGTTGAAGAGGTGTTTGCATGGTTGCTGCCAGTCAAAGGTGAAGGCCAGGGTCTTTCTGCCATCAGTCATTATGGGAAACGGGAACTCTCTACCCAAGAAGCATGATGAGGTCAATCAAGTTTACCTGGTGGATTCCCTGGGATGTGGTGAAGAGATGCACTGGAGATGGTGGGGTCCATTCTGAACTACTGGGATTCTTTTGCAAATGCCAGATGGGCTGCCAGACAGATAATATTCCATTTGGGGGGGCCAAAGAAGTCATTCTTATTTTTATATCTACACAAATCTTTTATTTGTGTTTCACATTCTTCTCTGAATCATCGTTGACCATTCACATCAGGTTAATTTCTTAGGTATGCATTTTTTTTAACGTGGGAAAGAAGGATCACGTCCATGAAGCCAAATCTATTTTCAGTCCCAATTATACAGAATCGGCTCGACAATGAGTATGCGTGTACACATCCGCTATAATATGTAAACATTTTTGACTCCAGATGCAGCCCCAAGCAGATGACGCAACGGGCCTCATAAGGCCTATAAATCCTCTGTGACAGGATGGTGGGGTTTGATTAAACACAGGTTGGCTGAGCACTAATCTGTTCCTGAGATATGGAAAAGAGTTTAGTTTCTACACTCAGCGTGGAGGGGCAGCTGGAGGTAGAGTGGTCATCTACTTACTGGAGTGTTTATCTCTCTCTGTCCCTCCCCTCTCTCTCTCTCTCTCTCTCTCTCTCTCTTTCTCTCTCTCTCTCTCACACACACACACACACACACACACAAAATTCAGATTTTAGCATTTCAAAGAATTTCCCTCGGTGGCATGACACAAATAATGTAGTAAATCAAATAGATTTTTGCTTCAAAATAGAAATAATCATGGTATCGCATTGATAAAATGAGTTACAGTTACCCCAACTTTTGAAGAATTTTGAAGAAAAGCATTCTGGGAAATGAAGCGTTCTTTTATATTTCCCTGTGACTCCAGTCTGCATCCTGTTTGCCGTCCCGATTCAAAATTCACACTCAAACTCAGGAGCTGAATTGAAATTCAAGAGTCACCCTGAGGTCCATTCTGAATCTTGTGCCGCCCGGATGTGTGTGTGGAAGCACTCTGACTCATCCGTCACCCATTGTGTCTTTATTGCACCTTTCTGATTCTAGGTCAGTAGAAAAGACTCCTCTATTTTTGTCCACATAATCCCCTCTAAGAATGTGCACACCCCACAGCGTGCACACTTCTGTGTGTGTGTGTGTGCGCGCACGCGCATGTGTGCGCGCCTATGGTGTGTGTGTGTGTGTGTGTGTGTGTGTGTGTGTGTGTGTGTGTGTGCGCGCCACTGTGTGTTAATACCTCCAGCACGTTACACACTAATCTACTGACAGACTGTCCTGCACTTGTACGTCTTTCTCCCCCCTTCCCAGATCTCTCTCTCTCTCTCTCTCTCTCTTTCACACACACTCACACACACTAACACACACACACATGCGCAAACACTCATGCGTCCCTCGTAGTGTTGACTCTGCAAGTCGTACACCCGCTGGATATATTTCACCCGCCGGGTCGTGGCCTCATCTTGGGAGCACCCATGAGCACAGGCATGGTGGTGGGAGCAACAGGCCAGGTAAGCTGTAAGCTCAGCGTTCGCCCTGTCAGCCGCCAGGCCGACGGCTCTGGTGAATTCTACGCTGCGAGGATGTCGTGATGCCGCCCTCCCTCCCCGGGGTGGGGTGGGGTGGTGGGGGGGCAACTTTACCACCGCAACTGGTGTTTGTAGAATGGCTTTTCAAACTGAAATGGGATGGCTTGTTGACTAACCTTGACTTGGTTTGAGGCTAGAGTGAAATCCACCAGAAGTTGTGTAGTGTGTGATGAAGTATTTCAAATCAAGCATGTGAATGATTTCACAGTCACATGCAACGGCAGCAGCTTAAATGTACAGTATAGTCCTCATACTGTACCTCTTGTCATTCCTGTATATTTTATGTTGCACGTTGAGTGTTGCATTCTTCATTCGCCATGCTCGTCTCGGGAAACCAATGAGGCGTGTTGACTACATGACGCTGTGTCACTCCTCTGTTGGAGGGAAACCTCTCTGAATGTCTTGGGTTTCTGGCTCTATATCCTGCTATAGCAAACAGCTATAGCAGGCTAGCTGGATCTGTAAAGGAAATGAATCGGGTCTTTGTGTCACTTTGTAAAAAGGTAAACATGAGGAAATGCTTATAAAACACCTGAAACCAGGGTGACTGCACAGTAAATGTTCAATCCCATTGATAGTAGTGGAGCGGGGACCAGCATGGTGCTGGACTTCAGGTCAGACGAAGAGTCATTCCAGTGTGGCATTTGTGTGTGTGAAATAAATAGCGAGATTTCGATGACGATGTTGTTATTAGGTCATTTTGTTTGCCGGAAAGATTTTAGTTTGTGAGACTTCACTTCAATTTCACCCTCACAGTCATGGATACGATCCATTCCGATGATGTCACAGCAGAGCAGAAACTGGGTTATATTAATGCGTGTGTGTGTGTGTGTGTGTGTGTGCCTGTGTGTCTAGTAATGAATAATGCGTGAGATGATAATGGGGAGTGGTGATGGATGATGTCATCAAGGCCTCACGGGAATTGTGGGACAGCTCATTTGGCTCAGGCAGGTGCCTCTATGGCAAATCTCTCTCTCTCTCTCTCTCTCTCTCTCTCTCTCTCTATGTCTGTCTGCCTCTCTCTCTCTCTCTGTCTGTCTTCTCTCTGTGTCTGTCTCTCTCTCTCTCTCTCTCTCTCTCTCTCTCTCTCTTTATTCATTCTCCTTTTGTGTCTTGCATCCGTGGAGATGGGGACACACGATAGTCCAGTTCACGGCACCTTACGTGCTACTGTGCTTTCGAATGAGCACATACACGCCAGAAAATGTCATCGGTGATTTTTCAGCGTGTGCGTGTGACTGGGTCTTTGTGTGAGCTCATTAGCTAAGGAACGATTGTCTTAATGAAACCCGGGGGAGCAAGTTGCAAGCAAGTGCACACAGACCTTCACCCTACGGCCAAGCTTCTCTCCTTATTTTCCGTTGCTCCTCCATTGCCGTTGCCTAAACCTCCTTGTTGCTAGGCGATGGAGGATGGAAAGCAGCTGCCACGAAAGCGTTTGAACCCATTATGAGCAGTCTTTTTCCTTGATAGTGCCACTTTAGCGTATGAATCGTAAATGCGCACTAAATTTGATTTAAAATCGCATTTATGGCCTCATTGGCAGGCAAAGGAATATTTTCCTGTCAATTGCTTCGTTTGACTGCATTTCTCAGAAACTGACGTCGGGATAATGTCCGAGTGAATTGTGCTCCTTTTTGACAATGTAAGAAACGGCACGGACCAACATTATTTTTGCAGCTTGTCCATTTGTGCGCGTGGTAGGAGGCAGTCTCCAGCCATAAGAATTCAGTGGCCTAAGCTCAAAGTCTAATGTAAAGTGACACATGTTTAAGCTGAAACATAAAATATGCACAATTTCTTTTTCTTGTCCAGCGATTTAGGCAGCAACAGCAAAACCAACAATAACATCAACAGTATCTGTGACTACAACAGCATGGGCAACAGTATCATAATAATGGATGAATGAGTGAATAATATTGACAATATTATATGATAACAATATGACTGACGAGTCGTATGCATTACAGTGCCATCTGCATTGTAATGTAATGTGATGCATTGTCCCTGTAATGAACTGTGCAATCTGCACTCTTTGAGTGTCTTCTTTTTGAAAGTCAAAAGTATGGGTGCTTGTAAGGCATGTACGAGTGAGTGTAGCACTTAATGTCTCCCTTGGCCTCTGATCTGACACAAATGTATGCTAAATAGATACACTCACACACGCACACACAATCCCCAGCCCTCAGCGGTTTGATTCCCTTAAGCTTTAATGTCAGAGGTGCGCAATTATGTTTAAATGGCTCTATTCTTCACACAGACAGTGGTCTGATGACGGGTTTTATGGCGACGGAAGCTCTGAAATAGTGAACCTGCCGGATGCTTGTGTCGATGTGGTTAGGTTAGGTTGGGTCAGGTCCTTTGGGTTTCCAGCAGACACCCAGAGGACCTAACCACGCCTATCTGCGAGCACCCCTGGGTGGCTACGTCCCTCACGTATGTGTGTGTGGCGCCTCTGTGTCTTGTGCGTGAACTCACCTGACCTGTGGAGATGAGTAAACAACTTAAGGTGAAAGCACATTCTGCTCTGTCTAAGCAACGATTCCATCAATTGCCACCTCGCCATGGTTTGACTATAATGCTTGAATTTAACAAAATCCGACGTTTCTTTTTCAAATTTGAACTGAAACCTTGCATCCTATGCTGTGAAAATTCAAATATTGTGGTTTAAGTGTTTTTGTTTTAATAGCATGTGCCTCAGCAGTGACCGAATCCTTTTTTCTTTCTCCTCCTCTAGGTAAGTCGAAATGGGCAGGCCTTGACGTTGGCACCGGGGGTTATCTTCTCCATGTTGTTCAGAGCAGCCACCTCAGCGTCTCCACTGGTGGACATCACCGCACATGCTCCTCGGTGTTGTATTGATTTCAACAGCCTCAGCTGACGGTGAAACCTTTGTCTGTGTGTGTGTGTGTGTGTGCGTGTGTGTGTGTGTGTGTGTCAGAGCGAGCTGCGTGGCCAGATGGCCCCCTGGAGCTTATCCATCTCTCCATCATCATACGCGCTCGAACCTTTGCTTTACTCTCACACCAGCTACGAGCACAGTTACACGTGGCACATATTCTGACCTACACTGAAACCAAATGATTCCCTGAGTCACTCTGAGTCAGCAAATGAAACACAATCTGAGCACAGAAAAAAAACAAAACAACATGTTTTGGTACGGATTTGGTTTCGGATTGATTTTATTTCATCTATTTGGAGACAGAGCACATCACCTGCTGACAAGGTGACATCCTCTTGTGCCACTGGCCCCACCCTGCTCCGGTCAGATACCTTCGTCTTAACACCCCTACGGTGACACCTCCCTCCCCCACCCCTCCCCCACGACACCTACAGTGGTCAAGTAATGACGAGTGCTGCATATTTTTGTGGCAAGCAGGACTAAGGATTGCCATGAAGGTAGAAGCAGCTGGAGATCCGTTAATCTCTGAGACCCTCAGCAGATTAGTGATATAATACTGTACACACCCATCTCTGTGACGGAAGATCTGTGGGAGATTTGTGGCACACGGGCACATTTCAGACCTTCATGTCAGCTCCTCAGCGATCACTTTGCCCCTGCATTCACATTCAGTCATTATTATTTGATGCAATTCTCTTGTTTGTAATTCTCTATTCCAGTTGTGGAGGAGACATGAATGCAGTGTGTGCGTCATAGAGGACAGCTCTTCCCGTGTCTTAATGCTGTGATTAAATGTTAAAGTAGAAGACGGAGGGACGGAGCGCGCATAAACAGGGGCCTCGCTTACAGCCCTTCATCAGATTGTTAAGTGCCGTGTTTGCTCAGGGCGGGTCGGCCTGGCGTTTCGCACCACCTCAGTTGTAATGTCGGTCTGGGCCATGAGATGGAGCCATGGCTTTAAAAAGCGAAAGGGGTGAGGCATGGGGAGAGGACAACAATGCGGTCGATGTCTGGCTGGAATGCAAAAGCGGGACGCGTTGATAGATGAAGTGGCGGGTGCCGTTTGCGCCGCCTGACAGCCTTGTGGGGAACTCGTTGTGCGGACACGTATGCGTGACGGATGTGAACAGCAGACTGTTGGCCACTGTAGGTGTGGTGCCCCTCAGCACCGCTTCGCTGTCTGTGATTTCAGCACGTTGGACAGGGACTGTGTCGTAGCAGCACTGTACTGTCATCACTGCAAATGTACCCCAAATTAACAGAGATTGATGTTTTTGCTGCAGTAAGTTCCTCTTATGCCTACGTGCGTAAAAAAAAAAAGTCCTTTTGTGTTTTTCACCTTCTATGCGGGTGTTTACTCAGAAGCTGTAAAATCTCCCAGTCACTGTGACAGGTTGTACCATCACAGCCTTCCTGGGGGGGATATCGATTAAAATCATATTTTCCCCCTGTGAGTCACAGAAATTTGGTATCTTCCTTTCTCCTTTTTTCTTTTTTTTCTCCAAAGGACACGCGCTGATGCTTCTGTGTCCTGTATCCCTCTTCCTCACGTTGCCCCACCCCCACCCAATCCGAGCAAACCTCATCAGTGTTTCTCAAACCACCCCCGCCGGACCCCTTAGCCCTGCCTCCTCCCCTCCTGCTACAGCACGAGTGGGAAGTGGTGTATGCAGAGAGGAGAGTCCAAATCTGCATCCCGGGTTCTAAAGAGAGGGGAGGGAGCTCTCTTGTCTTTTTATAGATGCTCTGCCTTTCTATTGGCTCGCCAGCTTACCTCTAGGTGGCATGTAGCAACCCACCCCAGCACTCTCTCTCTCTCTCCCTCCCTCTCTCTCTCTATCCCTGCCTCAGACTGGGCAGAAGGACAGAGGCTGAGCAGTCACGTACAGCGTCTGCATGGCTGTAAAGAGCTGCTGGGTGACAGGACTAGGGGGACTGGGTGGACTGGGGGACACCGGCACCTCCTCTAGAGTCACTATCCTCTTCTCTGCTGCCGTCTACTCGTGCTGCTTTGTCCTTAAGTGAAAGTCACCTGGTGAGGTGAGGTGAGGCGGCGGGCGGAGGAGGCTTGATTTTCTGCGCCACAGGCTCGCCTTGTAAAGCGTCCCCCACCCCCCCGCACCGACCCGACAGGACTTTACAAAGTGACCGAAAAGCTTTAATTTCCTCCGCGTGCAGACACAGAGCAAGGCGCCGAAGCCATGGCTCACGCCGCAGCTCATATTAAGAAGGCCCGGTCCGAGATGGACCAGCCTCCGGACCTGAAGGCTCTGGAGAAAGCCCGGGAGCGGAGGAGGCGTTCCAGGGAAAGGGCTGAGCGCAAGCGCAAGGTACCAGGCAGACTCACTGGAGGGAGCCACCTATTCATTACCTCTGTGTTTTCAACCTCATCACACTCGCTGATACCCCTCCATCTCATCACCATCACCATCCCCATCATCATCAGCTGCAGCGTCAGAGTGTCACTTCACCTTCGGTGCACAGCTCGTCAAAGTCCAGTGCTGACGACTGCAGAAGAGTTTGCAAGGCAGGATTCATCATCACAGACTCCTATCTTCGTCTTTAGGAAACGTTTCTGACATTTTATACAGTTGGGTCTATCTGTATAAAATTGCACATTCCACAAGAGGCACATTATAGCTTTGATTGTCTTTTCTTTGGTGTGGGTGCTTTGTCTCTCTGTTAAAACCAGGCACTCAGCCGAGGTGCTATTTTAGACTCAGTCTTGTCTTTTGATGCTCAGGTGACTGAAGTGGTTCTTTCTTGCTTTGTCCAGCTGCGGCAATCGACCAGCTGTACATCATCTCTATCCTGTGCGGATGTAGAAAAGGTCGTTCATGTTTTCATCCCAGAGTTGACAAGTGTGATATTGACATATGTATTTAAGCCGGTGAAGCACATAAGCACTGCAGCATATGCAAAAGCAGTGCAGTTAGATTTTTTTTACTTTAATTTTAATGAAGAGGCCACATCCATTATGAGTTTCAGAATTGATTTGTATGTTCTGGTTGTCCCGAAAGCTGCTTCATCAACCATAGCGCGCTCCCATCGCTGGTTTCAAAATGTGGTCAGACGACTGTTCACTTGTTGATCTGTTTGCCCTGTGAAGGAGAAAATCTTGCTTGGCTCTGAGTTCTACCCCTGTGGCCCAACAGTAGCGGTTCTGGCCAGAGTGGTGAGTGGTAAAACCGTGCCCGGGGTGGTTTTCTTGTTCGACGTGAGCAATAAAAACCTGCAGTGATTGTAAATAGACGTGCGTAGGTGCTGCTCTGAGCAAACTACTATCGGAACTATTTAAAGTGTTTCCACCGCGACTGCGGCGGAGGCTTTTCTCGACAGAGAGGTTCGTTGGATGCTGACAGGTAGCTAAACCAGTGGACGAGCCGTTGGTCATCGCCCTGTTTTTGCACGTGTAATATAATATCTTGTAATTTCCATCAAAGCAAACGGGGACTATATCTGGGGATCTGAGGCATTAAACTGTGTCCGGCCGTCAGTGTCATCCTCATCGTCATCATCATTATCAGCATGGTGGGTGGGGGTGGGGATGGGAGTTGGGGAGGTGGTGAGGTGTGGGAAATGTGATCACCCAGATTTCCCAGACCGCCCCTGATGCTGTGTCACCAGTGCGTGTGGATGCTCTGAGGCTCCTGGATGAGGGTCGAGTAGTTCTTCCAGATGAAAGTTAGACCTAGTGGAGCCTCATCGGCAAGAGAGGATATTGTCCTTATCCTCCAACATTCACAGAAATACGTGATTTGCTCGTGACCCTCACGCGCCCTGAGTTGATTTTGTTTGTTCGTGAAGAGAGAAGTGAATTATAAAAACGAGTCCATTTGAAAATCGAATCTTCTAAGGTTTTGGTCTGATCTGCTGTTGTGGTTGCACCAGGACGAGGCATTTAAGTCTACAGCATTTTCATGATTACTAAATTTGTAGTTAGTTTTTCACTCAAACAGCACAATTAAGAGATCCTAGGTTGTGCCATTACGTGGAAGCACACAGACTCTGTAAACACAAAGTTGTTTAACATCCATCTATCCCTCCATCCATTATCTTACTGTGCCTGCTTTGTGCCTCTCCAGCACACATATGACATACACTAGATGTGCCTCCAGTGCATCACAGGCCACACACACCATTCATTCTCACACTCACAGTTAACTCAAATGGGCCTCAAACACAAATATTTTTGGACTGACACACAGACCAAACCCGCGCAGACCAAAAATGACCATCCATCTACTGTGAGAAACAGAAGATGTAGTTTGTGAGGTCAAAGTGGAGTGTTTATGTGGGCAAGGGGATGAAGATGGGCAACCATTTTGCTGAGGGCTGAGGTAAACCCTGATGAATTACATGCAAGCATTCTGTCCAAACGGGATGAACAGCACTTTGCATGTGAATTCGTCCTGTTAGAGCTGTAAAGCCGAAGCCTGTGTGTGACCTCTGTTGTGTTGTTTTTAGCATTTTCTCAACGTGCGCCAACACCCCCCCCACCACCACCACCACCCGCCACCCCACCCCACTGCTATTATTATTGACTGGGCTGCAAGGGAGATTATCACATGGGATTATTGGTGTGGCCTCTATCTGCCTGTCTCCAGTTTTGCATACATACACACGCACACACACACACACACACACACACACACACACACTTATTGGAATGTAATGTACAGCAAGTGCCCAGGAACAGGTCTTTCAAATCATAGCAAAACACGCACCGCTGTGAGATTCAAGTGGCCAGCATTATCAGCAGTGGTCTTTGCCTGCTGGGAGCAATTGACCCCATGTAAACAGTGCTCAGTGCGTGTCAGAGGGCCCGGTCTGCATGCTACATCACTGCAGCTGTTACGAAACGGTGAATCATATAGCTGCCGGACCGTCAGACCTTTTCTTAAACAGCCCATGGTGCACAGGCATCACCAGTTGCATAACAAAGCCGTGTACGTTTTAGGGATGCATGATAACTTTAAGTTACAAAAAAAGGAGCATTTACTGTTGTTTCACTTAGCTCCATCTATCAATACGAGGAAAACCTCAACAGCCTCATCGATAGCCAGAGGACTTCCGATGCCCCTATTGATGGTTTTAGCGTTAGCAGTCTGCCATAGCAGCTTTGGCGCTCCCATATTCTTTCCATACAGCATCATTTCAGAGGAAAGATCCTTCAGAAACTAGTAAAGTTTACACAGCAAATGGGCAGTGGTCTCTTGACCGCAGCCAGCTCTCACTTCACTGATCTTGAAATCCATGTCATATGAGACGGAAATAACAGTCAAGAAACGGGTCTGAGTCAGAGGCAGTGACAGACAAATACAGCATGTTCAGTGATTGCATGAGTATTATGATACCGAAAAAATTTAGACTCAGAGTGACTCAGAGTGGTCGTCATTAAGTGACAGTATATACTGTGGGTTTACTCAGCACAGAGCTGGCCACTCATTTAGCCAGTGCCTCGTAATTACTCTTACTTATACCTCTTGGCATACTTATGATACTTAAGGTTGAAGTTTGAAGTACAGAATTGCAGTCAACCTTGGGATTGCGCAAATACACAGCCAAGAGAGTACAGCCAACATCTGAACGCAGCCCTGTCTATAACACAGCGAGTGCAGTGGAAAATGCATGCCCCCAGCTGCCAAAAGAATCGATCTTAGAACTTTCTTCAGTGTCTCGCTGCCTTACAGACAAACAGATGAAACGGACTGACAAAAATAACTAGCAAACAAACTAAGTAAATCATGCAAGTGAGAATCAAGTCGCTAAATTATTAACTGGCACTCCTGGCTCCAGCAGACTCTGCTCAATGAATGCATGACTGAGTTTAAGCAAAGCGTCCTATCTACCATCAACCCTGATGAGTGAAGTAAGGGAAAAGTGAAAAGCACGTAATTGTGACTTTTCCATAAAAGGATGACAAATGGACTTTTTTGGGAAAACTAAAAACACTTATTTTCTTGCAGAATGCCTTTGTCAAGGGCATCCGGTACACATCCAGTACACTGTTATCTTAAGTGAATTCTTAAGTGTCATCTTGCACACAAACTGAATAATATATGTATCATCCAGAGTGGTGATCAGAAAAACCTGCAGACAGGAGGTTTTGCATCACTCCGTTTTTAAATACTGACAATATGTGGTCGTATCGTCTTGAATATTTTGATAGTGGGATGTTTATCCGGACAAAACACAGACGCACGAGTGCTGGTCTGGAAAATGGCATATTTGTTCTCTGTAAACATGGTTGTCGCCATAAATCAATGATGAAGAGATATACAGTACGTTTGAAATGCTTTGCTGCAGCCCAGAGTGGTATAGTAGAACAGGCAGGAATATCCCTTTATTTGGCTCACAACCAATGGCAGTGGCATTAGTGGTTGTGGTGTAAGCTCAGATGGCAACATTTGGTCGGGGGGGGGGGTGGATTTGTTGCATATTCTGACCCTTCCTCTGGCATCCTTTCAATTTCTTGTTTGCGATGTCCTTTGTGACCTCATACTAATAAAAGCAAATGAAATTCTGGCTGTGAAATACTGACAGAACTAACAGGCTTAGAAATTGGATCGGTGACCAGTCCCCATTTGGCAAACAGCACTCGAACAAAAAAAAAAGATAAAGCAGGCATAATTTGCACTGGTCAGATCCGTGCCAGTGCGGCCGACAGGTCAGTGAGTCACCTGAAGCACGACGATCTGTGCTTTCGATACGGCAACGGCACTGTCGGTCCACTATCTGCAAAGCAGAAATGATATGACGCGTACTCCACTCACTCTGGCTCAAACAACAGCGTATGACTGCAGAGGACTCGTACTTTTCACCCAGAGGCAGTTGCCTTGACAACAGAGCCAGCTGTCAGACCCAAGACTTCTCCGAGAAACTTGTTTGGCTCTCACATTTCATCCTTGATAATTCCAGTTACTCGCTCAGAGGGAACGTTATGACACTTTTGTCACAGCCTAATTGAAATGAATGGAAAGATTACGTAATCGCCTTGCCTTAATCTCCCACCAACACTTCCCTCTCTGTTCTGGAGCATTTTCTTGTCATTTCTGTCTTTGCTTCTAAAACCTAACATGAAATTTGTGGATCAACCGTAATAACTGTCCCACCGCGTAAGTAGTCCGTTTTCAGCCAATGTTTGGTCCAGACTGAACAGCTGTTGAGACCAAAGGCCATAAATTGACACTATTAAAGGACAGCTCTATCTGGACCAAGTGAAGTGATTATAGTGTTTCATGTTAGAATTAAGAAATGACAAATAATATAACAAATTAAAAAAAGGGGATTTATTCAGACCCGCAGGGACTAAAGTGATACAGTTGTTGAACTGTTCATTTGTGCCTTAATGTTTACAGTCACAGTACCAAGTGGTCTACAGTTGTAGATAAAGGCCATGCACTCGCCAGCTGTTTCACACCATCTGATCAGTCAGAAATCGTACACGGTCAGAGGAGGGGGAGGAAAAACAAACAAAATGAACAAAATATCTGCAAAAGACAATATAACGCACGTGATGGACAGTTTCTTGTCACTTTCCCTGAATTACGTGTGAAGCTGTCTTGATCAGTTTTATGTGATTATTGTTTCGAAACAAGGAGCCACG
Source organism: Karalla daura (assembly GCA_029224185.1). Classification (NCBI taxonomy): domain Eukaryota; kingdom Metazoa; phylum Chordata; class Actinopteri; order Chaetodontiformes; family Leiognathidae; genus Karalla; species Karalla daura. The sequence goes on along the minus strand of CM055210.1, from coordinate 3,271,156 downwards.
TCTGAGTAGTCCTGGGAATAATTGCATAATACTCTGAGAAAAAAGATGATGCATGTCCCACTTATTCCAAGACTCTGAACAGACCAAATTTTGATTTTTAGTCATTGTGAGTGACAAAAAGTAGCTCACAGCCATTCCTCGTTTGACGATTTACTGCGATCCATCGGTGCCAGAAATGCTCAGGCCCCCGCAGACTTCCATGACGTGCGTAGCTAATTCTCTTTGCATTATTTTCTGCAGCGGCGCAGTCGTAACTTTGGCCCTGTGTCACTGCCAGAATGCCCGTATATGAGGTATTTAGGTCGCAATATTCAGTTTCAAAGCTGCGGTACGGCAGCAGGGAAGCAGGCCGTGCTGCCTCGGAGCAGCTCTCTGACTTACGGCCCGCACGCAGAAATTAACATCAGGTTTGAAAAGCCACGTCAGAGCAAGTGTGAGCTAATGGCCCAACAACCCACAACAGGGTGCATTGTGAGTGTATTTCCACCCAGCCGATCCCACGTGGGTCGATTCTGATGCTGCTTCGACACACCCCCCCCTCCACCCCACCCCACACCCCAGCCCCCCCCAGAGCATAACATTATTCGGCCGTCCTGCTGGCAAAGTCGCCATGCAGCCTATTTGAACATCTAATCTGAGCCCGCAGATCAGCTGATGCAATTTAGGCGGAAATGTTTGCAGGAGAGAAGTTAATCACTGCCGGCACCATCCGCCTTTCACCCCCCCCACCCCCCCACCCCATCCATTTATATATTTTTGTCATCCGATTGAAGATTTACTATATTTATAATATACCCCCCCCCCCCAGGGGACTTGCTTCCCTGAGCTACATTTCCATCATTCGACCTAGTCGAGTACTTTGGCAATCATTCTGCGTGAAAATTTCCAAACGAGAAAAGTTCACCCGCAGTTTGTTGTGGAAAACAACAGATCCCCCCCCCCCCCCCCCCCCCCCCCATATCCGCACACACAGCTGTTCTTATACAACATCTGTAGTCGTTCTGCTCCATGATGCCACCCTATCTCAAAATGCTAAGCCCCATACACGCCCCCTGATGTTACATGGATGTTGAGCATGCACCACTGTGTGATGCTGAACTGGGATTGGCAAAATCCAGGATTAGAGCATTTATAATCTGGTTGCTGTGGTACCGCAGGACACTAGCTCAGGATAGATAGCCATCGCCATGGAAACCAAGAGACTATCCAGAGAGATAGAGTGGAGTCTAACTTGGAAGTACGGTACAGTTGATATACTAGTCCTCTACCGCGGCAGAGTACAAGCAGGGGTTGATCCCTGCAGATTATATTGCAGTGGATGATGTTCTTTGCATTACATTATGATCTTAGTGCTATTCGGTCTTTTTACTGTACCCTGCTCCACCCTAGTCTTCTCTACTTTGTTAGCATAGATTCTGGCTGATTGCTGTTATATCAGAACTTGCAGTTGGACGGCAGTTACCTGCCATTAGAGAAACCGAATGGTTAGGTAGAGTAAAGTTGTAGCCATTTGCCATATTAAAAGGCTGAGATGTTGTTCATTCATTTAGTGGCAGATTGTGTAGTGTCAGGAATAAGTATTGAGGTGAAGTAATGAGAGGTGTCGAGAAGACACACGAGCAAAACAGATGTTTGGGTGTGTGAGTGTTGCCGTTCATTCACCTGGAGTGTTTCCAGGTCATGTTCAATCCTTCTTGTCTTTAGGGTTAGGGTTAGGTTTGTTTATAGCTTCTCTGTTGTTTCTTTCTAAAGAAAGGAAACTATTGCTTTTAGTACAACTGGAATCAATAATAAAAAAAATAAATGAAAGACAACAATTCACTCAGTCAGCAGTTTATAAACTTGTTCACACCCGTAGTTCGATAGTAGTATCTGTAGCACAGATAGACGTCCGAATAGAAGCACAGTTCAATTCAAATGGGGGACCTAGTTTATTTTTCCTTTTTGTAAATGCTTATTTATCATTAAGGACAGTCAACACAAAGAGTTTCCTGATTACAACATTAACAGCTAATCAGCCAAAACTTCTCACTGTCTCGCAAATGACAGTTTATGCAGAAAGATGGCCTCGGGGAGCAGCGCTGCCTCTGTCCATGCAAAGCTAATCGCACAAAATCGGCTGCTGCCATAGCAACAGATCATTTGTGTACTCCATATCAACCCTGCTGCGTGACAGCTTTCTGTCACATGGGCTGAACTCTCTGTTTTTACCACGAGCCGGGTTTGCCCCCCGGTTCCCCCCTCAACTTCAACCGGAACCATTTCTGATCATTCTGTTGCAATGACGCGCTCCATCGATTTTTCAAAAAAATATTTCCTGCCCTGGAAGTCGATTCTCTCATGCAGCCTGCGTACAAACACACATTACGGCATTCCTCCCACTGCAGAGCCATAATGCAGTATAAGTTGCTTTATCCAGCGCCCCTCCTCCCTCTCACGACCAGTGAGCCATATGGTCGATCATAGATTAAAAGCATTTGTTGTCTCTGCCTGCCCCACCCAGTGGATTACCAGCCCCACAGAAGGAACACTAAACAGGGGAGGGGAGGGATGGGGGGGGTGGGCCGGAGCCTGAGCTGGATTGGAGGGGAGGGTTAATTTTGTGGGCGTTTTGCAGACAGGAAAACGGTGATTTCTTTTCAGATCATTTATTAGGAGTTTACACATGAATGTAACACCTTTTAACGTCCCAGGCCGCGTTTGATCTTTTTTTCTCCTTAAAGCGCGCAGATAACCCCGGAATCGTCTGTTGGCTGCTCTAATTGGATGAGTCTGATGGCCGTTTAGAAGGAAAACTGGAGGAGACGTTAAGCTAATTACACCCAAGAAAAGGTTAATGAAACTAATAAGGCCCACAAGGTCCAAAAGCCATGTATAATTGTGTTTTGATACGTGACAGACCAACACTGAAGATTTGACATTATGGCTAATGTTCTGATACAGAGAGAAATGCAGATACGAACATTTAAACAGAATTCACTTCACTTTACAGAGAAGAGCTGGTTTGTTTTCGTGGAGGAAGTGCTTTTGTCATGGCTTCATTATCTTGATCTTTTCGTTTTGTCATCAGCTGCAGTCAGTATGGTCATGTGCCTTCTTGCGCAGTTTGTGTCGACTCATTCATGGAAAGCCGTCCTCTCTTGTGGTCTCACTGACTGCGAACAATCGGTCCTTTATCCTCCCGCTAATGTCATCTGTCAATAAGAATAATCGGAGGGGCATTTTCTACAGTGAGCATTGTGCGCGTAACGACCTACTGACCAAAGATCAAGGGACGTTAACCCCCAGCATATCAGCGCGGGCCACATGGAAGATGAGAGGTTATAGTGTAAGGTCGCCTCATAGCAAGGAGGCCCCGGGTTGGACGGACGCCATGTGTCGCGTGTTCTCCCTGTGTGCACGTGGGCTTTTTCCACGTACTCTGTTTTCACGTCTGAAGTGCCTTCAACGCGGCTTACCATTAATTCTCTGAGCCCGTGACTTGCGCCGAAAAGGTCTGCGCGATTCTAATTTGGACGCGGCCCAACTCAATCAATACAGCTGCGCCCGGGGCCGGGGTCTGACACAGATCTACACCGGCCAGGCCTCCTGGACGCCCTTGTTGTTGACAGCCTGTGACGGCTGTCATCCCAGCGAGAGGACCTGCAAGAATGGACAGATAGATAGATAGATAGATAGATAGATAGATAGATAGATAGATAGATAGATAGATAGATAGATAGATAGATAGATAGATAGATAGATAGATAGATAGATAGATAGATAGATAGATAGATAGATGGCTTCTTTGTTTCAGAGTCTCGTTCTCTTAATTTAGTGGGAGACTGCAATTATCATTAGGTCTTGTGTGAATGCCCACGCAGCTTTATTATTATCTGGCAGCATGTGTTGCTTAGCTACATTGTTAACAATTTGGCGCTCTATACTTGATTTGCAGCTAATCATGTCTAATTTGCCGCGGCATTATGGGAAATCTCTAAAAGAGATAATTTTCACAGGCAATCGAGACCAACTAAGGCGTCTAGGGGTGTAGGTGTGATTTGTGGGAGATCAGTTGCACATATTATTGCAACATATGATCTGGAGTTTGACTTTACACCTTGTCCCGTCAAGGTGGAAGGCCAAGGCAAGGCGAGAGGGGAACATGAGCCTAAATGGCACGACGCGATAACCAGGTCAGGTTTAGACCGTGACGTTTGGCTTTTGAACATGAGTGTGAAGCAAAACTCACGAAGGGATAACAGACATTAAGTGGAAGAGAGAAGGTGAGAAGGAAGTTAAAGTTAATCTGGCTGCATTTTTATTTAATTGAGGGACTGTGACTTGGGGAAAAAAAAGACCCGATTTGTTGATGGCATGCCCCAGCCACAGAAACGTCTATTCTTCAGTAGAAACAAACACATGAATGTTCCAAAATAAGAACAATTCTTAAAAAGTTACCAGTGATTTGTCCCTTCCTGAGACGGAGTTACAAAAACCTCTCTGTGGTAGCAAAAAGCCATCAACCCATTTTTTAAATGTCACTGAGCAAGCCAGCCACTGTTTTAGCCCTTTAGCGCGACACATCTTGGCGTCATTTGGAGTGTTTGACAGCCTCGTTCACTCGTAGCCCAAAATATCTTACTTTATATATGGAAACCAGTTGCCATCAGTAACATAGGTTTTTACAGAATCTAAGACTAAAGAGTTGAACTGACAACAGAATAATGCAACACGGAATGACATTGGCTTTGCTTTTCCAAGGTGGTGAGCACTACGCATCCTTTTTTTCGTATTTTTTCTTTACCGAATGGTAACAAAAAGTATGATATAGCACCATCTGCAAGTGCCACTATGTTATGTGTGTCTGGAGCGTGTAGTGATTGAACACAACTCTCTATTGCAAAGTGATTAGTGGAGCCTCCGGGCTTTTAGTGTCTGCACTGCCCCCTCCCCTCTGCCGAGCTCTGGCGTGCTGCCCTCTGCTGCCACCTTCTCCCTGCTCTCTGTGCATAGCTGGGCCGGTGGGTGTAAAAATAGCTTATTTGGTGGAGTGGGGAGTGGGTGTCGGTCAGTGGTCAGAGCGCTGGCATTTGCAATGAAGAGGAGCTGTCAGTGTCAGCGCGCTGGCGGGAGAGGCGGGACGCGGGTCCAGTCCGGTCCAGTGGCGCGTGCGTGCCATGGCTGAGGGCAGAGGGAGGTGTGCGAGGTGCAGGGTCAGCCCCCCCCCCGGGAGAGTCACAGGGAGTAGGGCGTAGTAGGAGGGGCAGGAGAGGCAGGGACAGGGACTTGGGATTATCCGAGTGATTAGATCCACTCACTTAAGAGTCCCCCCAGGTTCTGATGGGATAGACCCGCAGTCTGTGCACCATGGGAAACACCGCCATGTGTAAGGTGTGTGGCTCGGACAAGGGCCTGAGGACTGCCGGGAGCCAGTCTAACCTGGACCAGAATGCTCTGCCAGACTTCTTCTGTCCAGAGCATTTTCCCACGCAGCCTCCACTGACACCGGTAAGAACCCACAGGGGGGAAAGGTGCAGCAGGCACTGTCTGCTCAGGCCTCTGAAACGGTCCAAGTTCTCTCTTCTTTGATGTACTTAAGGTGAATTTTACATTCTGATTTGGTCTGAGCTGTTTTGTTTTTCTCATACGATGGATGTTTGCACTAAGCTGATACACTCCTCTGTTTTCATAGAAATGACGCGAACCTTCTTTGAGAACACTGGTTTTCAAGTCCACGTAGGTGTAGAGTCATGGCAGAGGCACTTGTAGATCTGAAAGACATTTCATCAGCTCTGAACTTTCTCTGTGGCCTTCTCAGATGGGAGGCGTAAAAGGTGAAAATGTATTACTGTTCGATAATTCAAGACAGACGCATAGTTCAGGTGTTCCAGGTGTGTCTGTGACGCATGTGTGTGCTGTCAGTGTCTATTATTAATGAAGTATTGAAATTAGGGGGTACTAGACATTTTTTATGCTAAAATTTTAACATTTTAACACATTTTTTCAAACAGGTTGAACTAATTCAGACATTGACACATCATCCTTCACAACACTTTAATGCACATTTATGACAATTATGAAAAAAACACCCTTACAAAATCCTTCCTTAATACATTATAATGCTTACAGTAACAAACACCCATTTCAGCTTAGCTTTATAAAACACTGAGGGAAAGACTAAATCAAAATGGAATTGTGTTTTTGGTATGCGCTATGTGTAGACTCCTTTAACTCTTGCACAAATAATACAGATGAAAATCATGGAACATCAGAGCAACTACCAAAGCAACAGCCTGCGCAATGCATGGCAGTCAAAGTAGTGTAATGTTTCACACCTGCCTTGTTTTCCTGTTACTATGAAACAAGGAATATGAGTCTTGAGAGAATTAACCACGTTTCAATCTAATCTTATCTACCATTACTCGAAATGGGTGTCTAATATGCTATAACCAATCCCTGGCCAGCATGTTAAATATATCAACTTTCTCAAGGCTTAAATCTGCCGGGGGTATGCGCATCATGTTACCTGTTTTTATTTGTAGGTTTGAGCTGACAGGAAATCAATCAAAATAAAAAAACATGACTTATTTGTTACAGTATTATAAATAATGGTGGTACGATAGTGATGGATTCAAAGCAAGCTAAATGTCCTGGGTTTTCTGCCGGGCTATAAATGCTTTCTATATTTGATTCAGTGATCCCGACGTCTGGCAAAGGAAGGTCTAAATGATGAAGAGTCCTGACAGCTACAGTAGCAGTCATCTGTGGCAAGAAAGGCTGCAGCTGGGCCTCCGGTGTTATTTCAAAGGCTGTTGTCAGAGACAGGACGAGAGCACAAAGTGAGAAACCAAGTCAGCCAAACAACAAACATAGCTGGATTTACTGTGCACTGTATTCCGTGTGAGTATAACTCTCGGTCTATGTGTTTGCTGATAAACGCACATGGATATTTTGTTTTTGGATGTGAATCCCTCATGAGAGGGTGATAGGCAGTCAGTCTTCAAGCTTCGTTGGATTATTTTAATGTTTACAGCAGATATATTTACAGCACATTATACCAAGAGATAGTGCTCGGAATCCACTTTAACATCATCCCGTTAAGTTATGGATGGAACTGGAGACTGGTATGACACATTCAAGTGAAACTGTTATTAGTATATAATATAATGATGACACAATTGTAATGAAGAAAAGGAAAAAACGACATGCAGTCATTGAATTATAATCTGAGTAGAGTCTAAACATCCTGCCTGTGCTTTGTTGCATACTTCCACAGCAGTGAAAGTATGTACTGCTGCTCACAGGGACATCAGTTGTAAGCAGCAGTAACTAATACTACTAACTACTACTAACTAAGTAATGTGTCTTGTTTTTTTCTATGTGACATACAAACAACACATTTCCTAGCTTCTATTAAAGTGGCACGTTTTGCCAACTTCTCTGCCTGACTTTGAAACACACCATCAGTTTTGTTTACCGGCTGCTCCACAGTTTTTCACCGTACTTACATACATACATTCAGGTCCATTCTAAGCCCTATATGAATGCGCTTATGGTGATGTTGGACAAGTTGTAAAGTCCTTTTAAAATCATATTCGGAACAGCTCTGTGCACCTTGTTGTGATGCTGAACCCGTTCGTTTTTTCTGAAGAAACATGACACTAACCTCCCGTTTTAGATGTGGTCTATTCTGGAATGTTCTACCTCTTGACCCATGACACTTTATCCACTCTCACCCTCGTATAATCTCGCCATGTGCCTCCTAAAGTGCCTGTCATCTACTCCTGCTTAGAAGTTGCGGAAAGTATGCTGACATTTAGTGGTAAACAGTTTTTGAAAAACAGGAATTTATACTTTTTTTCATACGTGCATGTAACATTTGATCGGTTTATTGTCATACAAGCCACATTCAGCCCAAAAGGAGCAGTGTACTTTGCTTTATTCACTATCTGATACAGCCTTGTCGGTGCAGTGTTGGTGTAGATGTATATGTGTTGAAAAGAAAACCTGAGGGAAAATGTCAGACTGTGCATAAAAAGGTCAGCAAGGAAAAGACTGGAAACGTTTCCATTTGGACATGGTCCCCTAAGGCTGCATATCACTGTATGCAGGTCAGCTGACATTGATCATAAAGCTGATGAAGGGAACGGAAACATGAGGGAGGACCCACTGCCATTACTACTACTACTACTACTACGAGTTCCAGTTATGTCTGCTCGGGAATAATGACTTAATATTTGTGCCATTTAAGTCACTCGTAAATCACTCAAGTCTGAATTATCTGAAATGGTAAAATGGAAATTTATAGGTCAGTGAATAGATAGATGGATGGATAAGTGGAAAAAAGAAAGTGGAATTTACAAGTCGTGTACACTGTGTGCGCATGAAGTACACATCGTTCATACTCACAACACACTCAACATCCTACCTGACATCTGCATTGCCTTTGGCCATCTCTCGGTTTCATTTGACCTTTTATATTCTGACTCTGATCACACTGGCTGTAGCCCTGTGAGGAGGCTACACACGTCTCAGATGCACCCCCCTGATGCCCGTGGTGGGTTGCCGGCCTGGTAGCAAGCACCAGGCTTTCTGCTTTGTCTCTCCTTGCGGTGGCCGTGCCGACGGTACGGTCCAGACAGAAAGTCTTGTTGTCATGGTTACCTCCGGAGCTGGCGGTGCTCTCTGTGGCAACTGGAGGGGCAAGGATGCTCCCGGGCCTGCCACCAGCGTCTCTCAGTGTGTGTGGGCATGTGTGTGTGTGTGTGTGGGGGGATTTGTTTGCATTATTGATAAAGCTCCTGGCATCGGGCTGATACAGACGGAGTAACTTTGAAAATGAATGTTTGATGCAATGTGTCAGCGGAGGGCTCGGGATGTGTCACGCTCGGCGGTTTGATGAAGTCACAAATTAATGTATACACAGAAGCAAGGATTGGAGGGCGCAATATTACTGCAGCTTTCTCCCTTCGATAGCATACCTTTTAACAATGGCGCTAGAAACTGGAAAGCAGCGACGTCAGAGCTCGACAGAGCTTCATTTACAATTATTCAACCTTCCCACTCGTCACCGACTTAATCTGAGCACTTCTTTTTCCCCAGCGTTTTTTTCCCTGATCTACACAGACTGACTGATCTATTCAGAAGCAGGAATCATGAAACTATTTCTGTAGGCCGCGCTGACCACAACAATCCCCCTCTTTCTCTGCAACGTAAAGTGTTTTCCGTCTAAGCAACACAAAAAAAAGAAGCCCCTGCTTGTCTGAGACTCCTCGTGGTCGCCGTGGCAACACGTCATGGCGCGGGACCACGATGGGGACGGGGGGTCGTGCATAGTGTGACTCAGCAGCTGTGGAAGGAACTGTGAGGAAGTTACGCAACGAGCTGGAATGTGCTGGTGGCGTGCTTGAAAACAACACTCGGCCTTTGTTTGCCTGTAGGGACGAGTTTCCCCAGGAAACAGCCATTTATGTTATAGTAGAAGTAACCTCTAGCGTGGTCCTCTGTGGAGGCAGAGAGCCCCCCCGGTCGCCGTGAGGCGGAGTGATGCAGTGCAGTCCTCTGCAGAAAGCGAGCAGCAGGTAGCTGCGGTTTCGCTGTGAAGTGCTGTGACAGAGCCCTGCATGGAGAGGACATCGGCTCTGCGCATCATCCCATACGCAGAAAGCATGCCGGTGTGCGTAACCCTGCCCTTGGAAGGCGACCGGTGTATACACCCTCCATGCTATGAGCACCAGTCACCCGCTCTGACAACTCATAGACAGACTGACACTTTTTTAATAGAAGTCCCCTCGGGGAAAACTGAAGCTCCAGTTGAACAGCACCATAAGAACATCACACAGAAGAAACCTAAATATACAGAATGAAAGCGGTTCCATATGTAGAGCATATGAAATGAACCGACTCATCTAGAATGATGGTCGATTTCAGACGCGTGTCTCGTTTTGTGAGGATGCTGCTCCGAGACGTCAGAACGAGTGAGTCAGCAAGTATTTTAGCTACTGCCACACTAAATAATGAAGGTCTGGGAGAGGAACAATGCGCTCGCCAGTGCATGCACTGGCCCGAGCGCTACTGTTACTCGTACTGAGTGCGGCTCTACCAGGCTGAATGTCATTTGCTCAGCGGTGACCTTGACGGCAAAGGAGACGAAGCTTGGAAAGCGGCAGAAGTGCTCGGGACGCGTGGCGCTGCGCCTTCTCTCTCTGCCTCCCGCCTCCGACTGTGGGAAGTTCGAATGCAGTTAAAGTTAGCAGTGTTTTTCCACTGAAGGTGCAGAGAGCTGCAAGCTTTGAAATAAATGAGGGGGGTAAAAAAAGAGAAAGAGGGAAAAAAAAGGGCTGAGCGAGCCAGGATTTAGCTTTGGTGAAGGCACAGAGAGGAAAGTGCTGAATCATTCTGCCTCCTTGGTGTGTTTCCAATTGCAGCATTGCTCAGCATCACAGCAGGACAGCGTAGCTTCCTGCTTAAGCCACGGACCGGCACATTGCTGTGCACCAGGAGGGGGATCCTGCCTGCCCGTGGCATTACTCAGAATTAGGATTTATTGCAAGATTCTGTTCAGTTCCAATTGTGAACTTTTAAGCATGGTCTCATTTATAATAGCTGGTGACATTCATATTGTCTATAATGGACGTTGTTCTGTATATTTCACCTTTCAAAGTCAGAGTATCTTTCTGTATGAGAGCACAGTTGCAGACCAAAGGATGCATGCTGCAATCTCGATTTCAAAGTCAGTGCATGCCTTTGATAGCTAATTGTGAGAACGGTGCCTCGGGCCTGGGTGTTGTTTTCATCGTTCTGAACAAAAGGAAGAGTCAAATTTGTTGTCCAGATGATGAACTTTTGAGACAGACTGGGCATGTCTGTCTTGTAGGTAGTTATGCAGTGTAAATGCCTGGAATGGCACCTGATCTGTTATGATCTGCTTGTTAAAGACATAGCCAGTGATCACTGGGAGCACTGTTTATGTTCAGCGTAGTATTTAATGTATTCATTTTCCTGACCTGCTTCATATGAATGAAAGTATTCATAGGGCAAAAAGGGAGGAAATGCGCCCTGGTCGGGCCACCAGAATAGGGTAATAATCATTAATACAACACATTTAATGTGTGTTTCAAGGTACTCAGAACAGTTTGCAATACACACCGGTACACTTCAAGACACGGAGACGTTGCAGAGTGTTATTTTAGGAACACAGACGGAACCGCGCTTGGCAGCGAGGAAACTGAACAGTCAACTGAAGAAAGCAACTCTGACTGTTTGATGTGGTTGGCTAGAGCATTCCGGGGGGAAGGAGCTCGACCCTCTCGGTCTCGAGGATTTGTGAGCAGGTGGAGTTGTAGGATGTTACGAGCAGAAAAGGGAAGCTCGACGATATTCGGGGCTTCGCAAATGAGGAGGAGAATTTTAATTCCTTTGATCGGGGGCCAGTGGAGGATGTGAGGGACTGGGGCGATGCGATCGTGACGGCGGGTGGAAGAGAGGAAGAGAAGATCAGTGCCTCACCAAATCATCACATTCGGGCTGCATTAGTATGTCCCTGCACATCAGGGCACTGGCTTCTTGTTTGTTAATTGTGTTTCCTCTGTGTCTTCTCAGTCGGACAGTAATACCAGTTTCCTGCGAGCAGCGAGGGCAGGGAACATCGACAAAGTTCTGGAATACCTGAAGGGAGGAGTGGACATCAGTACTTGCAATCAGGTAAATCCACCGTGTATTTCGATGGGAGGAAAACATTATGTGAGGCATTATGTGAGTCACCCAATCGATAATCTTTGTGTGAACAATGTTTTACTCTGAAACATTTATGTGGACTTCACGTAAACCTGCGTCTCGGCTGTACATTCTCAAAATAATCCAATCTGTGTGTAATCAGTAAGCATATATGGCTGCAGAGTCACTTTAGGCCAATGGAAGTCAGACCGGTGCATCAACATGTCAGCTGACACAAACAAAAAAAGCAGGATTTAGCCAGGAAACATATTCTGTTTTGCTCAGTGAATAGATGCCAGCTGTGGAATACCTCGGGGTAATGAAAGCGGAGGCATATTCAGATTATCTGAGGGCACTTATTCTCTCTGGGATCCCCCCTGGCCGTCCAAAGGGATCATCTGCCTCGTGGGACTGTCATGAGGGCTTATTGCGTAAACAGGGAACAAATTATTTATCAGCTCAGTGGTTCCTTTAAACTGTCGCTCCAAAATCAGTCGGCGCTGATCAGTTTGGAAGAAGAGAGGAGGCAAACTGGAAAACCAACTACCCCTAAACTTACAGTCATTCGTTCGCTTCATTACCTGAAAGAACACAACACTGTTTGGAACAATGGGATTTTAGATTTATTAAGTAATTTACATCTTGGAGAACTTTGAACCGCTGTTTTACCATGTAGGCCAAGCGTGCGTTTCAGAAGATATCAACTCCTCTGTGGACATTGTTTCACAGTCCAGCTCTATTCGTGTCAGAGTGTTGGACATCCAGGGCTGACCCTTCCTCTCTCAACTTATTTCCAGAATGGTCTCAACGCACTGCACCTGGCGGCCAAAGAGGGCCACATGGACCTGGTCCAGGAGCTACTTGACAGAGGTGCGGCGGTGGACTCAGCGACAAAGGTAGAACATCTCAGCTGCTTGACAGTTGATCTGAAAAACCTGAATGTCCTACCTACAAATTTAAGCTCCCAGTGGATTTGTTTAAGGTTCTATCTGTGAGCAGATCAGCACTTAAAATGCACACAAGATGACTAATAAAGTTCAAAAAGTGCCACAATGGAACACCCTCATAGCAATTGCTTGCAAGTTTGGACCACTTAAGACAGTAGGACATACAAATGCAAGAATCATAGGTCTGAATGCACCCTTATTCTGTAAAATATGTAAACATCAATATCTCAGGATCACTCCAAACACAGGTGTAAGGATTTGGGCTGCTAGGGTCAAGGATCCAACTTCTTCTCACCTCAGTGTCCAAATCTTAGCTGCTTTCATACTGTATGTTGCATTCTTCAGGTCTAAACACCATACACTAGCTAAGGTTTAAAATAAAGAAATGACATCATCATCCCAGGCTGGTTTCTAGGTTCGTACGTTACTTGAAACTTCGCATCTCCTGTGACTGCTTTTCAGTGAAGTCAGTGCAAGAGTGACGTGCTTTTAGCCAGGCTTTGATCAAGATGAAACAAAAGGTCAAATGCTCAAGTAGTTGGGCCAAAGCAACAGGAGCAGTGACCATGTACGGGAACAGACAGCTGACCCGACTGAAAGCTGTGTATGAACACAAGCTAGAGCTGTCCTAAGGAGCTGATCGCTTCAGTGACAGTCATGGTTAACAAAGGTGATGATGATGATATGCCTCAGAAGACAAGAAAATAAACCTGACAAAGTGGGACGACATGACGGAGGGGCGGGGCCGTATAACGTGTACCAGCTTCTCTGTTTGTTTACTGTTGACTGAGCCGGGCCTCAGTGCAAACAGAACACACACTCACACACACACACACAACAGCCTGGGAGCTCCAAGCACCGCTACTCATCATTACAGGGCCCCCGGATACTGTGATTTGAATAAGTTCAGAAGAGGAGATAATATTTGTTATGCATTATTTATCAACCTTTTTATTAACCTTTCTATAATGTTTTTCTGTTTACTGTCCATCCAGAAAGGGAACACAGCGCTTCACATATCCTCTCTAGCTGGTCAGGCTGAAGTGGTGAAGGTCCTGGTCAAACGAGGCGCAGACATCAACGCACAGTCCCAGGTCAGCCTCTGCCACCCTGCCGCTGTAGCATGCGGTCGATCCCGCATCCCTCTTCCCAGTCTCTTATTTGCCTGTACTTGCCTCCGTGCCGCAGAATGGATTCACCCCGCTGTACATGGCCGCCCAGGAGAATCACCTGGACGTGGTGCGATACCTGCTCGAGAACGGTGGCAACCAGAGCACTGCAACAGAGGTGGGAGGACCGGGACTAGGTGGAAACGTGTGACAATGCAAAAACAGAGTCTGTAGTGAAAACGCTCTGACCAGTCAGTGGAAGGCGACGTCACATTTTAGTGGCGCTCCGGCGGCGCATTAAAATGGGGTGGGGACGTGGGCATTTAGGGCAGTAGGACTCCTCCAATCGTCTAAATATAACAGCATGCAGAGCATGAATGCATAGAGACAGTGATACTGTAACGCACCATTTATCGCTGTTCAGACAGCCTTTGTGATGTGTGTGTTGCACATGTCGACAGTGCTGTCGACAGCATCCCACTCTAGTGGGGCACCACATGTAGCGCATACTGTGTGCAATGAATTATTAATAGAATAAATAATTCACCACTGACATATCAAACACGAGTGCCATTGTTTTTGCAGGTATGTCATTGTAGATTAAAGGGGACCTGTTCAGATTCACCAGTTTTTACACTGCATGTCAAGATCCCTCGATTTTCATTCTAGGTCACCTTTAAGATTGTGGAGCTGATATTAAATTAAATAAAGTGCTGTTGTAAATCGGATTGTCCTCGTAGTCCAGGGTCTGTAGACGTCCAGTAGCTTATCCTGGTCCTGTCCCCCTGCAGGATGGCTTCACCCCTCTGGCCATCGCCCTCCAGCAGGGCCACAACCAGGTGGTCTCCATTCTGCTGGAGAACGACACCAAAGGCAAGGTCCGCCTGCCCGCCCTGCACATCGCTGCCCGCAAGGACGACACCAAGTCGGCCGCCCTGCTCCTCCAGAACGACCACAACGCTGACGTCCAGTCGAAGGTACGCACGCGCTCCCCCTGCTCCCCTCTGACCCGCCGGCACGTAGGAGTCAGGCTAACACGCAGGTGCACGACTTGAGGAGATGAGTCCGCGTTGGCTTTGCGGACTTCGATGAAACGTATTAATTGAATGAGACTGAATGAAGACGCGTATGCTGCATTTGAGGTTCAGCATGCGGAAGGTTAAAGAAATGAGAATCAAATACCCATGGTCCAGCATACCCATCCATGCCTCCCCTAATTAGCTTTGTTCACGTCCACCAGTGCTTTTATCCTCTCTTTATAATGTCTTCTTGCTCATTATCAACTAGGGTAAGTGGATGGACAGCTGGAGAAAGACAGTGTTGTAGTAAAGGTCTACGGACCTCTGACAGTGTGCGTGGATCAGCCATAGTTGTACTACAGACATTGGTGCCTGTGGTGATGATGATGGTGCAGTACAGTCATGGGGTGCCTATAATGACTCCTGACTCTGTGGCAAGTAGATTGCTATACATGAATGTACACATAAAACATGTTTCTCTACAGTTACGTTCATTCCAGTCCCGGAATTGATGCCTGTGTATGTACCAGGCTGCTACGACTCACAGAGTTTTGATTTTACGGTGTCACTGTCTCCTCAGATTGAAATATTATAGCTATAGATATATATTTATAGATATATGTTTTAAGGTAACAAACACTGGACATCTGAATGGGAGTCAAGGGGGTTTCTTTGAGTCTTAAATCAACCATAAGTAGAATCAACCTCACATAACCCAAGTCGCAATAGTGAGGAAAGAGACTTGAGTGATAAAATTGTTCATTCAGCTTAATCCCTTTGTTTAAGGTGTTTTGTCATGACTGGCATTTTATCCCGTGAGCTGCTGTGAAATAATGGTGTAAGGCTGGGGTAATGTAGCTGGATCTTGTTGTTTCTGTGCTCCAAAACCTCTTAGAGAGGATGGGTCGGTTCAGCAAGGCTGATGCTTTGAATTCAGCAGTCTGTCTCTTCAGACCACACAATCGGATCCACGAAGCATGCTCCTCAAAATGAGCTGACACTAGGTCACATGTTTTGCAGAGTCAGCAGCTTGGTAGTGCAGCTGGAAACACTATTGTTACAGTTATGCGTGGAAAATCGGTTTGCACGTTTCCACAGTTAATATTAAGATTAAGTGTAGGGAATAAGTGTGTGTGTGTTGTCAAATCATAATTGAAAATGGTGTGTTTTATATATTATGGCTTTGTGAGCAGTCTTGATCACAACAAGTACGAGCAGTCCTAGCTGTAAACTAGTGGTAAGTCACTATAAGTCATTTGAAAGTACACTCTGATAACTTTTAACCATGACCGTTATCTTTCCTACAACTTAACCGAATAGAGTTTAGGCTTAAGCATAGCCATGCCCTGCTTTACACTCACTAACAAAACATGTTAATCTCAAAAACATGGGCTATCTGAGAGAGAATTATTGTTAGAATTATTATTAATTACAATTATTATTAACATTTGGACTGTGGATGTGGTCAGACAGCCTGCATTATATTCTATCACACTGTTGTGCTGTTAAATAAACAGACGTCTCCATGAGCCAGATTATACATTTACCATGGCTATATTTATGACCCGCCTCCCAAAAGTAATATTAAATATGATACAGCGTGTGATGGGAGACCAGTCATTTTGTGGTGGTGGCTGTAGAACCTGTGTACAGTGTGTTGGTGTTTCCATTTGTGTGTCCGCATCTCTCTGTGTCTCTGCTCCTCTCTCATCCAGCGTCTCCGTGCCTGCCATGTCACTCCTGGTGCTGCCACTAACTGGGTCTCTTCCTCTGTTTCCTCCCTCTCTTTAAACGCCCCCCTCCCTCCCTCCCCTCCCCTGCCCTCCTCCTCTCTCACACACCCCCCCCCCCCCCCCCATCACCTACCTCCTACCTCGCTGCGCCTGGGTCTTAAGTGTAGCACTGTCCACTGCATGGAGTGTCCCCCTGTCTCCAGGTTGTATGGTGGTGATATCTAAGGCTGCATGCAATTGGGGTTGGAGGCTTTAATAGCGAATGCTTTTTCGCCATGAGTGAGGGATGAGAGGGATTTAAGTGTCAAGCTGGGAAAACCACATTTACATGCTTATGCAGGAACATCCGTCGGTAGTTGTGGCTTTTTTCCTCTGACACAGGGTCGTTTTCCTCTGTGAATATTAAATATTCCAACGAAGCTGTGGTGTGTTTCAGCAAGGTGCCAGTTATTTTGTTATGCGGCGACAACAGCCTAGTACAGAATACGCATGCGATCAGCATAAAACGCTATATGTGTGGTTCAGGCCTGCTCAGTACTGTATGAATCATTCTAGAGTACATATGTCAAACTGCCAAATCTGTCCCGCTGTGTCACTTTATGTGAGAGAGCTTAAAAGGCATCTTAAAAAGCATATGATAATCTCAAAATCAAACATATAACTGCACTTAGGGCAGAATATGTTTTTAGATTTGGGTATTGGGTACATTACTGCACAAGAAGAAAAAATGTCTTTTTTTTTATCTTGTGCACATGAATTTGTACTGAGCAATACAATTCACCTACAGTAACGCGAATAAAACCACAAGTAAAGCACATACCGCTATGGTACTCTGAACATGGATTTGACTAAAGATAGTAGTGCAATGACAGTTATTCATTGATTGAAAGGTTGAAAAAATCCAGTTTATCTGGTTTATAATGTTTCCCTTTTTCAAAATGGCATTGACAGCACGCCAATCTAAGCACGCTAGGGTCACATTTACATTTTAACAAATAGATTTGTTCAAGGCATCTCGTTTAGGAGAAAAAACATTCAAGCTACATAATGTAGCTCAATACATTAATAAATACTGCTCTGCAGTCATGTAAATACTTACAGCAGTACAAGACGGGATTCAAAGCAGTAGTGGCAAAATAAGGATTTATCATAGACTGGATTGTGACAAACAATGTAGCATTTAAAGCCGTACTTCAAAACAAACTCATATGTCTTTTCAGGATTGAGTGCTATGTTTATTACTTGGAATGCTAGAACCAGCTTCGTCAAACAAATGATTGTGGTCAATAATGAGAACAATTTTAGCTGACACAAACAGCCACCCTGTACGATCATATGCAAAGAGAGCAGACCTGTCCCGCTCCCCTGTCTGACATCTGCATGCACAGACCAGAGCTGCTGCGCAGCGGCCTGCATTGCAGTGATGTGTTGACAACGAGCCTAACTGAACATTTCTCCCTCCCTCGCTCCTCCTGCTTCAGATGATGGTCAATAGGACTACTGAGGTATACACACGCTCCTTTAATTCTCCACAGAGTCACCATACATCATCCATTTATCGATTTCTTTATTATGTTCGTCCCCTGTCCCCCTCACGTTTTGATTTTTCATCCCCGCATGGCAAAAAAATAAATATCAGTCTCACTTTGGTTTTCCCACTGTTTCTGTTGCTTTGGAACGGTCGACATGCACGGCTGCCACAAAGCTACTGCCTCCAGTATATCTGCACTCAGGCACTGTGCGTGGTCTGCACATCTTTAGATTTTAGCCATAGATACTCTGCACCTTCCTCTGTCTGTGTGCATTTCATGAATTCTTTTCCAGTTTATATGATTTCCGCTCCCTCGTTTGTGTTCACGCCATAAACGATATGAGAAATATCTTAAGACTCTGATAAAAGGATGTGCATACTTTTTTTTTCTGGCTATTTTCAAAATTTTTGCATTTTCATTCTGCAAGTTTTGAATTTGATGAACAATGTGATAATGCTTTCTAAGATCAGCCCTCAGTGTGTATTTGTCTTGTGATGTCACGTATGTCGTGTTGCATGATTTGTAAAGAAGCAAATTTTCAAGCGGCTTGTTTATAAAGTAATTGCAAATATTACAATATACTGTATAGAAATAATCAAGTATGGAAGTCAGTAGTTGCCAAAATACAAACGAAATACTTTTCTCAAATTGAAATACACTTTCCATCAGTAAGACATTTTTTAAATCTCATTATAGAGTTGTATGTCTCTATTTTTATGTTCTTATGTTCTATTAACTATTTCAAATTTAGAAGCAATAAACGGCCTAATATTTATGATATTAAAATGATTTGTCCATTTTATGCAGAATTTAAAAAGCTGTATCTTATTTTAGAGAAAATTATTCCCTGGATTACTCCATACACAAATGAAAATTTGAAATGTGTGAAATCGTTTCGTTTTTACTTTGGTAGTCCTGGTCTTCCATACCAAGCACAGTCCTAATCAGGTATTTAAAATGCATGATTTATTTATTTTTTTAATGCTGCAAACAGTAATGGCATGGGAAGCTCAGAAAGCTGTTATCATTTGACATGCTCGGCCAAAGACCTACTGTAGCTTCTTGAGTATATTGAAGGGCACGTTGCATCATGCTACCTTTCTTTGCACCATTCTAAGCTTTTGACTGTGTAAAGTTTTTAAACCATCACGTTAGTCACTGTATTCTTCACACTTTTGTAAACAACTTTTTCACATTAAATCGGACCACACTTACAGAATGGCAAGGTAAGGCAAGAATTTCACAACTCCTCCAAACTGCTCTGCAATCTCTAACTTTTCATGATCTAGCCCTCATTGCTAATACTTTTATGATGTACAGTCACTATAGTGCACTTTGGTGTTGATCAGAACTATAGCCTTCTAATGTGCCACTTAATGATTTTACTATGATTTAATGTTCTTTGGTAGTCGTTTGGACCATCCTCATTTCAGTCTAAATGACAGTCATTGTGTGCTGTACATCTATTTTCTCTGCTGTTGCTTGTCTCTGTCTGTTTTCATTCTTTGTTTCCCCTTCTTATTAGAAGTTCATTATTATTGTTATTGTTATTATTACACTCTTTATTTATTATATGTATTCAATAAATATACAGTATTTATTGTTATATATCATATAATAAATAATATTGACAATATTAATGCTGATAACAAATCAACATTGATTAATATTAATAACAAAGATTAATAGCATATATTAATAATATTAGTGTATAGTATTCTATTTATTTATTTATATAATAATAGTTATTATTATATATTTTTATTATTTATTTATTATGATTTTTTATTATTATTACAACTACTTCTACTTGTACTTTGTAGTTACAGTATGTGTATGAACCTGCATGGAAGTGACCTGGGTGTGTCTTGGGGTTGTGTGCGTGGGTGCAACTGTGACTTGTGTTTTAATATCTTTTGGGGTTTTTTTTGTTTTCTGTGAGTTTTCTCAGTCCACATTTTTGCTTTTGTTTCTTTTCCACCACCTGTGATGTTTGATGTGACTGCTGCATGCTGGGGAGACAACAGATCAATAGACAGCAGTGGGAGTTCACACATCTGCAGCGCAAGCTCTGACGCCCTCTGCTCCTCTCTCCATGTCCGTCTCCTTCCTGTCTCTCTTCCAGAGTGGATTCACGCCCCTGCACATTGCTGCCCACTATGGCAACGTCAACGTGGCCACGCTCCTGCTGAATCGAGGAGCAGCTGTTGACTTCACAGCCAGGGTAGGAACCTTTGATGTGGGGCTGATTAGTACATTCAAGGGCTCTATTCATTCTTTCCTTTTCTTCTCTTCTTTTCTTCCTTTTATCCAATATAAATTAGCCCGTATCCCTCCGTCAACTGCCATCTTATCGTGATGGCTGGGTTTGAGTACCTTTTGTAATCCTGGGAGCTGTGTTGTAAGGGGCAATTTGCTATTTGCCCTCAGGGCCTGCCAGTGAGCACATAGCAGCTGGGCCCTTGCCCCTGGGGCCCAGTTGGGCTCAGCGCTGGCCTCAGTGCTCATGTGGGTGATAACCATGGCTCCATCATGGCATAGTCACATGGTTGAATGGCATCCATCCTGAGCATCTTGAAGTTCTGGATGTTGTACGACTGCCATGGTCGACACATCTCTGCGCCATTTTGTGGATGATGTGTACAGTAGATGGTGGTCCAGCTTTTTAAGAAGGAGGAGACCAGAGAGTGTGCTCTAACTGCCGAGAGATCATGCTGCTCATGATCTAGGGTACCAGAGAGGAGAATCTAGCTGTTCCTTCAACATCCAATCGAGGAGAAACAGTTCAATCGTTACCTTGGTTCCGGAACATTGGTCCAGCTCCATACTCTTGGTGCTGGGGGGAGACAAAGCAATCCACGTCTGCTTTGTGGACCTGGACAAGGCTCGTGACCCTTTTGGGAGTGCTTCAGGAGTATGGAATGGACAGCTCATGGCTGTCCATTTTCAGATTCAGTTTCTGCATCAGAGTCATACCAAATCATTATGTGAACACAGTTCTTTTCTTTCTGCCCATAGAACGGGATTACGCCATTACATGTGGCATCCAAGCGTGGCAACACTAACATGGTTGGTCTCTTATTGGACCGAGGCTCCCAGATTGATGCTAAAACAAGGGTGAGTGTTATCAAAGGCAGGACATGGTAATACCTGTGGCCTCTGGACTGAACATCCTCTGTCCAGTAACGTGACAAGGATAGGCCCAGGGCACCATCGGTGAGATGAAATAACTGTTGTTCTTGTGACTGCAGGATGGTCTGACTCCCCTCCACTGTGCAGCCCGGAGTGGTCATGATACGTCAGTGGAGATGCTGCTGGAGAGAGGAGCCCCTCTGCTGGCCAGGACCAAGGTTTGTCACATGTAGCCCCTGCCAGTTCCTGTCCTTTTTTCTCAGTTGGCAGGAGAGAGGTACCTTTACTGTTGTGGCTCAGCGGTCAACAAAATTCTGGTTTTCTAACACAAGAAGCTTTCTGGTGTGGTGTAAATTCCATCAAAGAAAAAAGGACTAAGTCAGATGTTCTTATCCATATCAGTTTAATCCTAGTTCTCTAAGTCAAATGAATGGTCTGCATGAGTGAGCCTAGAAGGGATAGTACAGTAACAAGGTCAGCAGAAGATACAACTGTCATTGATCAGCTAAGTGGCTGGCTTGACTCCCTTACACATGTGCTTCCTGTTTATACCAGATTCTAAATAACACAAAGCATGTTGCTTTGGGAAAGAGTATGGTTGCAGAGATGAGATCACAGGGTCACAAGTTATGAGGGAAGGAAACCGCACACAGTTGCTGAAACAAACATTCATAGGCAGGATTTTCTTGTGTACCATAATAAATCCAATACCAATACTCCTCCTTCTCTGATTTGATTCTGGACAAAGTCTAGAGGAAAACTTATAAGGGCCCACAATACAAAAAGAGGCCTTTTCTTTTAGGCTCAGAGGTGTGGACCCAAAAGCAGCACTCAGACACAGTTCAAGCATTGTGGCATTTAATTCTGCAGTAGCAGTTCAGGCTTGGCTGTTAGACAGAAGAGCAGGTCAAGGTCATGGCTGCAGTCACAAACAGTGCTGCATGTGTGCTACACAGTTTCCTTGCAAATCCTCAGAAGCCTCCTGCTATTCATCTGCATGGGACTAAAATGTTGTGTTTTTGTGCATTTTAGAACGGGCTGTCTCCTCTCCACATGGCAGCCCAAGGTGACCATGTGGAGTGTGTGAAGCACCTCCTGCAGCACAAGGCTCCCGTGGACGACGTCACGCTGGACTACCTGACAGCCCTGCACGTGGCTGCTCACTGTGGCCACTACAGAGTCACAAAACTGCTGCTGGACAAGAGAGCAAACCCAAACGCCAGGGCCCTGGTACGCCACACACACATCATGTAGCTCACATATAGCTACATCTATGTCCAGCGATTTCTTTTGTCAAACTAGAATTAAAACTTAGTAGATAAAAAATGGCTAGACTCAACTTTTATTCATGTGATATTGTCTGTATTCATCTTTTGCTCTCTCTCTGTCTCTCTCTCTCTCTCTCTCTCTCTCTCTCTCTCTCTCTCTCTCTCTCTCTCTCTTTCTCTCTCTGTCTCTCTTTCTCTCTGTTCCCCTGGCAGAATGGCTTCACTCCGCTGCATATAGCCTGTAAGAAGAACCGGGTGAAAGTGATGGAGCTGCTGGTCAAATATGGAGCCTCCATACAGGCCATCACAGAGGTGGGTCCCATACCGTGCCACGCTGGAAGCGAAACGCAGCTCAAATGTTTCTGAACCTGCAGGGGTC